>LPNX010926499.1:52425-115626 GCA_001517045.1 Pseudotsuga menziesii
TTCCACCATCGGAAGAAGAGAAGGAGCAGCTGGATCTCGAAGCAACCTCACGGATCAGCGCAAAGAGCTTCACCAACCTCCACATCGGAGGTAATATCAATAAAAAACCATTCTTTATATTTTACTGTTTTGTTTCATGCACGAGTTTTAGATTAGTTTTTATTCCTGTTTAGCATTTTTTCTTTCCATTTTATTGAACTGCTACTAAGGAGTCCATTCTCCTTAGTAGGTGCTCATTCGCACAAGCTAGGGGTAAAACCCTAGCCACAATTGATACCTTGACTTATGCATGTTTCCTCCTTCCTCCTTCCACCTTTTCGCCTTTCGATGCGGACCTCCGAAATCAGAAAACCCGTGAAACAAACACTTTGTCTTTCGAATTTCTGCCTTTTGACTTCCGCCTTTTTGCCTTCTACTGCGAACCTCGGAAATCAGAAAAACAACTTTTCGCCTCAACCTTTTCCCCATTTTTTTCCTCCCTCCTTCTGCCTTCCACAGGCGGATTTCGAGGTGCGGAAAACACACTTTTGCCTTGGAATTTCTAGCTCTTTTTCTGCTTCCAACTTCCGCCTTCCGCAGGCGGATTCGGGGGTGTGGAAAACCAACATTCTACCTTGTTTCAACTTCTCATTTTCTCCTCCTACCTTCCACAGGGGGATTCCGGGGTGCATAAACGCTTAAGTATGATGCCTTTTGACTGTGTAACCAGCCTTCTAGCCTCCATGATCATAAGCAAAAATGCATTGAAACATACAAGGCATATACATATGCAAATGTAGGAACATTTAACAACAATAAACTCTATTGGAATCATTAGCAAGCATTCATCATATTCAATTCATTCATAAGCAAATACATTGCATAAATAAGAATAACGGAGAATACTTATCTTGAAGATGAAGCTATCCCACAACTAGCTATTTCGTTGTGACGTTCCAGCCAACCATAGGCCAGTTGTTTTCATTAATCTCTCAACACGACTGCCACCCCCAAGCTGGGCATGAATTCCAAAAGAAACTAGGGAACAACAAACTCACACACAACCAAATCATATCACACACAGTCAATCCAACCTTCTGTTGGGTTTATCAGACTGTCCAGCCAAGCCAACACATAGTTGGGTTTATCAGGCTGCAGGAAAACGATCCAAACAGATGGGTTTCATAGGATACTCAGCCAAGCCATCTCACTGATGGATTTCATAGGCTATTCAACCAAGCAAGATAATAGTTGGGTTTCACAGACTACACACATTCAAGCCAACATTCACATTAAGGACCAACCAAGGCAACTAACAGATGGGTTTCACAGGCTACTCAACCAAGCTATCTCACTGTTGGGCTTCACAGGATATTCAACCAAGCTAGCTAGTTGGGTTTATCAGGCTGTCCAATCAAAGGTCACACATGTCCAAATTCATAACAAGACACAACCAAGACAATGTCCGATTGGGTTTGACAGGCTGCCCAACCAAGCCAATATACAATTGGGTTTCACAGGCTGTCAGCCAAACCAATCTATGTTTGGGTTTCATAGGCTGCTAAGGTAGTGGAAAGGTATAATGGATAAGCTAGTGGCTCATTCAAGAGCTAGGGACATTGTAATGTCCCCTTTCAGGAAATTTTATTAAAATGACCAATTCTTCAATTCTTTCACAATGTACTCAAATTCATCTTCTTACAACTCTAGTTATATGGATCCAGTTGATTCCAAAATTCCTCCAATAACTTTCAAACTTGGTGAGGAAGGTATTGAGGGGTGATGGGACATATTATCACATATATAAAACATATAATCAACTGATATACCCAACCATGGTCTGCAATTTGCAAGGGAAGAATTTTTGGGACAAGATTAGTCATTTTGGGAGGTGGAAATCCCCCTTGGGTCCTGGAACAATTCTCTTCACAACAATATATAAAAACTTCACTAATGGTGAATATGATACTTGGATCTATTATAAGACATTAATTAAAGTATATTTGAAGCATAATATGTGGTTTTGGGGTGGAATAGGTATCCAATAGAACTCCATGAATTTACTAGTAGTTTTGAGGTTCCAACCGCCAATGGTAGATGACTCCAAATAGCTCCAAATGCCCTCGAATTGTACCAGAAGGTGTATTAGTGATATAATAACTTAATTATAATGTTAATGGATGTATTATGGCCTTCCAATTACTTCTTAAAGTCTATATCAATTTCTGAATAAGATAGATGCTATAACTAGCGATTTTGGGGCTCAAATCCCCTCGAGGTGAATGATAGAAATGGCTTCCCAAGTGTGCTGCAAACCACTAGAATTATAAAATTGAAGAAGTGGATATGTATAAGACATTATTATAGACTCATATACATAACTAATCTACATCCCATGGATTTTATCACTTCCTTCAATCAGATATAAAAAACTAGTTTTGGACCCTTGGGGAAACAAGATGTAGTTTGCTCCAAATGATATGAAATTCGACCCAATGGACAAAAATTATCAGTTATTGAACATGAAACCCATATTATAAATTAATTACAGTTCTATCATTCATAAATCATCAATGGTGCACACATATATTCGATTCCATCAAGATTGCAAGAGTTACAACAAGGTATTGGGGAAATGGCACTATTTCTTCAATATTGGACAATAATACATGAGATATCTTGGCCTTTCAACCTGAGAGAATTCTGAACTTGAAATATAGATCATTTACATCAGAATACAAAATACTGGAGCAAGAGAATCTCCCTCAAAGATATGATAGCTCACCAAGTGCGCCTCACTCCATAGAGCTGAAATATGGTGAGGAAACTTGAGATGAATGGAATAACAAGCTGATATTGAGATGTCCATGAGCCTCATGTAGCTTGAAAATGTAACTTATGACTCCATTTAAGCTCCTTTAATTACTTTAGTGGCCTCTCCAAATCACCAATTAGGATGGGAATCTTTCACCCTCGAAATTGGCTAAGGCAAGGAACTAGTCATCCACTAGCTCTCTCTTCACAAACCCAAATTCATAAAATGATAAAAACGATCCTTCTCATGGCTGATTCCTGTATTTAATACCACTATTAGTATTCTAAGGTTCCAAATCCATCCATAAACCAAATCCAAGTCAAATTGGTGTGGTTGCTCATGCTATGCCATGTGGCCTTTCTCTTCACCTTCCCTCTTCTCCCAAATTTGAGTAGGAGCCTCTTGGCTTTCTCCAACTCCCAAATTAGACCTATAAGATGCTCTATTCAGGGCTGACATGTAATTATGTCAGTATTCCAGCCTTCAGATCTGACTTGTGTCATAACTGTCATAGAATCTCCATCATTGGTGGTATATATGTCATAAATGTAAGGGGAATCTAGCCAAGTGTCCATGAAACTCCCATTTGGCTCTTCCTCTCCCATGTAAGTTACAATTAATCCCAAATTCTACCTATGAAGTATATTAACTTTATAATCCATCCAAAAACATTAGGCTTCCCATAGATTTGAGATTGCAAGAGGAGGATGCCATGTGGCACCAATTTTCTAGCTTGTGTGGGCCCCATAGTCTCCATGTGTCTCCATGCTCCATTTCCACTTCAATTTCCTCTTGTATTTATTTAATAAGACATATTATTAAATATTTATCCTCTTCTAATGTCTAAACATAATTTATTATCCCCCTTATTCCAAATCTCAAAGTTTCCACCTGCAACCTAGGAAACTAGTGATTTTCCTCCTTGGCAATTATTTGACTTTTAGCATCCATTTGACAACTTTCATGAATATGGAAAATGTGATTTGGCCATTGTGACCCAATGAAAAATTTGGGACATTAAATAAACCTCCACAAGATCTATCTGGCCTGGCATCCACATTACCTGCACCCCAACACAAGAAAACATCCCCTTCTCTGCTACATAGTCCCTCGAGCTATGCCTTCCCTTCCAGTGCTCTTCAGGGCGTGCATAGAAGATTCACCAACCACTCTTATATTTTCGTGAGTTTCCTCTCTGCACTAGGTTTATCAAGCCCATTCGGCATCTCTTCCACTCCTAAGTCTTGCATACAGTTCATACCCAAACCAGGGTGCACATAACAACAAATAGGGTCTCATACCACTCTTTAGCTCCGGATAACATTGTAACACAACAACCAGGGTTCCAGACCACACCGTCACACGTAAAAACGCTACAGAAAAACCCATTCCATGACTCAGGAGAGTGAAGAATGAATCCTTGTGATTGAATGCCTCTACCTAAACAATCGTGACTGCATGATAGGGAAGAATAGCCGAATGAATAACCACCACCTAGAACATCCAACAACCTTCTCACGAATGAGGGAAAGATGGACTGACACACATCCATGTGATTACTTGCGTCAGAATCAAGATCGCAGATTCCCAGACTGCAATCTATAGGAAAGCTTAGTCATGAAACCGACTGCCATGCCTTGCTTTGCCCAAGGCATTAACTGCCTCAACTGCTCTTCTGGGAGAATTGAATGATTGAGGACAAAGGACAAAAATGTAGCCGAGAGTTTATGGGTTCCCCCATTGACATATGGTCTCGCCCTATGGCTCAAGAGTTTGACTAACTCCCCTCCCTATTCCTTGTGAAATCATGCCCCCATCTCTGAAGTTGGAGTGCATAGCTAGCTGTGGTATTTTATTAAATTGTGTATTTACATGATATCTCAAAATATGATGTGCTTGACTAGCACCATAACCATAGGTATCAACCTTGATCACCTATACACAAAATACCAAATCGATGGAAGGGACTTGGCCTTGAGCTCCTTCCCATGTTTTGCATACAATATGTTTTCAATACCATGGGGTCAAAATCGGGGTGTTACATTTTCAATTAAACCATCCTCTCTAAACACACACTAAAAATGTGTTTCAACCACCTGTTTTATTTGAGAAACACCTTTAAAAAGTTTCACCAGACAATGAGGATATTTCCAAAATATGATTAAGGGAGAGTTTGGAACTATATTGTTTGTAGAAAAATGAGGTATTCTGATCTCTCGATTTCAACCATATGCTGCTAGACTTCAATCTCCCGTATTCTTCTTCCTGTCTAAAAGCTCGAAAGGAGTTAAACTATGCATTTTGTTCTTTTTCTAGCATAACAGAGGTGATTTCGTTTTCTTCCATTTCCAATTGAATCTCCTCCAATTTTTCCATAGCCTCTTTTATGTCACTGATTGGAGTTTTAAGAGAATGTTTGACCCATTCCTTAATCGCTGATTTAGTATTCTTTAATTTTTTCTCCCACACATAATTCAGCGATCCCATGACTGGGATACTCCATGTCTTGGTAATTGCATTCATAAAACCATCTCAGTCTATCCAAAGAGGATTAAAATGAAAAGGAATGGGTCCGACATCTTCTTCATCATCAAGCTACAACAATATTGGCTTATGATCCAAAGAAATTTTGGGCAAGATACTGGAGGAGAAAAAAAATTTCTCCATCAAAAAAGAGCTATGAACCAAGAAGCGATCCAACCTTGCCGAGATATTCGCTGCTCCTGCTTGATTGTTAGTCCAAGTGTATTTGCCTTTATTTGGATTAAAGTCTAACATATCCCATAATAGAATGAAAGTCTCCACCGATTTATGCATGGGATCCCTCCCACAGACTCCTCCTTTTTTTTCTTTTGGATCCAATGTAATATTTAGATCGCCAACCACAATGATATTTGAAAGAGTATATGCAGCAACAAAATCTGCAAGGGAATTCCAACATTCTTTTTTCTCTTGAAAATTTACAGGAACATAAAGATTAAAAATCGCCAAAGAGATCTTACTTGGAATATGCCAGAGCTCAGTAAATATCCAATGTTGTGTTTCAAATGAATTTACCATTGAAAATATTTCCTCCATCCACAGGGTTTCTAGTCCACCAGATGAACCCCGTGCACTCACAACCATCCCTGCATTCTTTTTCCAATTCTTTTTGCTTAAGGAAAGAAGAGTTTGTCTCTTGGAGCAGAAAAACATTGGGTGAAGGCATTTTTATAAGATCTTTAACATCTTCAGCTTTCTAAGGATTTTCTAGCCCCCTGCAATTCCAAGGGACGATGTTCATTATTTGTTATTGATATAAGGAAGAGGGCATCCTTTTATAGGTCTAGCCTGAGTGATCCTGCCAATTGACATCTATATAGTATTTTGACTTCCTTGCATCTTCAGACGTTTGACTTCTTCTTCTCGAACCTTCATAAGAGATTTACGCCCTTTTTTTGAATACCTCTTAAGGGATTCTTCTTTAGATGAACCAGAGTTATCCATAGGTTTATTTTTTTCCATTTCTGCATAAGTGGGGGAGGAACCACCGGAAAGAGTACTGTTGAGGCCTGGAAATTCGTAGGCGACAACAGCAAGGGATTCTCCCCAGTCAACGTTCCCAATTAGCTCGTGATTGTTTGGTGTAGGGAATCCGTCCGGTTTGCAGTCTGGCTACCGTGGGTCAAGTAACAAAATAAAATGGTTTACCAGTTGCGGCCTGATCCATCGTATATATTTTTGTAATTTTTACTTAAAGTATGATATGCACGTGCCTACCTAACATGCAAATTGATTAAGAATGCAAGGAACGTTCACAATGTGATGCGCAGGTTCTTACCTCTTGTCTTAAATTCCCCACATCTAAATCACACATCATTAAAATAAATACTGACTAGGCTATCTCTAGAGAGCTAGATATTAATTCATGAGTAATGCAATACTATTCATATGTTACAACAAATCATAGGTAGCTGTTCTTAAAACCAAACATTCAAACGTGAATAAAGTATACATGACCAGACAACTCATCAACAGTTAAAACTTCCATTACTCATAGTGGAAAAATTATAGAATATACTAGAGAACTTTCAAGTAAGAACATAGGTTCAGGAAGTTAGAACGCTCTCACAGTTAATGAAACATAGTTGAAAATGAAATAGTTCACCTTCAACATTGTTCATTTATCGCATTGAAACATTCCACATAGCACCTTCTCCAACAGGCAAAAATTGTAATTTCTTATTGTAAAACGAAGTAGTTCCTCTTACAAACAATAATTCACAAGTTTTTCCAGGGAAAAATCCCCTGTAAGTTCTAACTTTCCTATTTTTAAACCAAATCAGCTAATCGCTTGGGCTGCCCCAACCGTGTGACCTTTGGGTTCCTCCAAATCGTTTAATATCCCCATTTTTGTCTTTTCTGTGAGTACTCATGATTTACTTCATGCGTTACGTTTTTAGAGTACTCAACAAAGCGGGATCCGCTTGGTAACTGACAAATCTTTCTAGGCCTGGGCTTTTGTCACTATTGATTCTGCCTTGTCTTTCGCTTGCTCTCCTTGAGATCCCGTTGGTTTCGGTACGAACTTTGTCTAACACTGTCCAGCCGTTTGCCGCTACTTCGTCTCCCCACTATGCCTTCTCGCAGTAGTAATTTATAAAAATCTCTTGAGTCCATCTGCAATTAAACGACATGTATCATTAATCAGGACTGCATTTTTCAATAAAACCAAAATGCATCAACAAAATGACTAGTCATCAAAAAAGGCCCTATACTGTCATGAAAACTTTAACAAGTGCCAGAACCACTGTCTCGTCCACAAGGGTTTAAAACTGACAAAACGACGGGGAGAGAAAACTTATCGGCGGCTTAAAACACTAAAACCTCGGCCGCGGTAGTCTTACTCACAACCGCGTCAGCGGTTCTCAAACAGGCAACGGGCTCCGCGAGACTGTTAAGTTTAACGGAGTCGGAGAAGCTAGAACCTAAACTCTGGGCGAAAGAGCTCTCAGTCGACGAGCGGAAAGACATCAACGTCGGATAATTAGTGTGTTACACAGCCTCAAGGGCGATAGATAAACAGACTACAACCTCCGATCAAAGACAAAGCGACGGAAACCCGACAAAGTATTGGCGGGCGGAGCAGTTATATGGCGGATACCTAGTTCGCTTGGGAGCCACAGGGGCGGAAGATAAACAGACTACCTCCTCTGATAATATAAACAAGTCAAACAATACAAAGCGGCCACGGAGAGGTCACGATTCTTCTGCAGAATAATCATTGTTCAATTTTTGCGACGGAGGCTTCCCAAGGAAACATGGCTCCGATACGTTGTTAAATTGGCCTTCGAAACAATGGTTAGCACGGGAAATAATTTTTCGAGAGGAAATCGCAGCTCGAAGGGTAACAAAACACATTCTAAACTCCGTGACCCACAACAATTTCAAACATAAGCAATTTTCCAAAAATAGGAAGAGAGTTAACCTCAAAATAGTTCGAAATTAAAGCACGACAAAAGAGTTCATGGATCCAAATGATTCAAGGCAACGCTAAAATTAACAAGGGGGTCCAAAATTTGAAAATTCGGGGAAAACAGTTGCAGCTGCAACAAGTACCAAGATCCTGCTTAGCTAAATCTTTATTTTCTTCTCTTATCAGATCTTGAGATTGTTGAACTTCACCCTCTTCAAACATTGGGAGCACTTGTTCTTCTTGATTGCTCAACACTTCAAAATTGTTTTGTGATGTTATTTCCTTCATAACTATCACATTTTCATTATGCTTCTTCCTGATGGGATTACTACTCGACCCCATTTCTCCTCTTTTTCCATTTGATTTATTACCCTGCTTTGTTGTACTTGTTGTTTGAACTTGTATCCATTGTTCTCCCTTTTATTTGAGACCTTCTTCCTCAGCTTTCTTCTTACATGATCTAGCAAAATGCCATAGCCATGGCAATGTCTGCACTTAAAAGGCAGTTGCTCATAATCAAGCTCCTGCACATGCGACCAATCTGCTACTGTCAATTTAATCACTTCAGGAAGTCCTATCTCCAAATCAACTTCAACACATATTCTGGCACACAGATATTGTTCTCTTCTTTCATCCCTATATATATAGTTCCCCAATTTGTTCCCTATAGCTTCTAAAGACTCCGGATTCCAGCAGTGAACAGGGAGATGCGGCAACCTAACCCAGACAGGAACAACTGAAGGAACATTTTGACTTAGATCAAAGCCTGACGTCCACTTGTTCAGGTACAACCCTTGAGGGTCCATGAAATATGGACTGTTTCTAAATATTAAGTCTCTGTCTTCTTAATTTTCAAAAAGAAATACGTAATATCCTTTACCTACCAGATTACTGCGAATGCCTTCCGAGATAAGGGGATTCCAATTCCTCTGAACCCACCCATCGATTGCCTTGGGGGGTGGCTTGAGACCAGTAAACTAGCCAATAAGACCCCGATCTGCAATATTCATGGATGTTCGACAAGAGTGTTCTGCAGGTAAATTCACCAAAGGAATGTTGTCTAATTTCTTGACAAATTTCTCCTGATTCGAACTGAGCTTCCTCTTGCTGCTTGCTGCTACCAATATCCTGAAAGCAGTGAGTTCAGGGGGAGGGGAGGAGCCCCCTCTTGCGTCCATGGAACCAACACTCAACTCATT
Organism: Pseudotsuga menziesii; assembly: GCA_001517045.1. Lineage (NCBI taxonomy): Eukaryota > Viridiplantae > Streptophyta > Pinopsida > Pinales > Pinaceae > Pseudotsuga > Pseudotsuga menziesii. The sequence continues at coordinate 61,874 of LPNX010926499.1, forward strand.
GCTAAGATCAAAACTTGCAAAAAAATTCCTGATGAGATCGAGGATGAGTCAAACTTCACCTCAGCCTAGGTTAGCGTTCAAAATCTTCTTGGAGAGAAATCACGTTCAATCGCCGACGTTTCAATATTAAATATTAACAAGACACACAAATAATTAAATAAAATAATTGACAAAATCAATATAATTTATTCATGATTACTTTTGTTAGCACTTTTAGCATATATATATATATCCCGACATGGAGGGGTAATAGGTATTAGGCAAATAGATTGGTGCTTTTGAATTTGATAGTGACATCTTTGGGTGAGCCAGAAGGTGGCTATCTTCTTTGCTAGCAAGATATGGTATTACTGTTGTTATTGTTTCCTTGATTGTTCATTATTAGATTTGCCTCAAGAAATAATGTGATTTTTCTTCCTTTTGTACATGACCAGCCATACCTACAAATTAGATAGATCAAAATTCCCACATAATGATAATGTAGGATTGGGAATGATAGTATTGGAAACAGAAAGGCTTCATAAGTATTGGGAAGAAAAGAATGTGTGGATGAACTGAAAGATACATAACAGTAAGGAGGATTGGTAACGTAAAGGGTTACTGAAAGCATACATAACGGTAAGTAGTTCGTGCAAGTGCCAAAGCGCTACAAGTTGGATACATCAAAATATCCACATCTAAAGGAGAATTTAACAATAGATTTCCTATATTCACTAAGAGATTTGGAGTTGCACTATTATTTATGTGATCATTGTAATGCCTATATAAATCGATAATGATAGCGTTCAATGGCATATCAAACTTCACAATAGAATTCTTATCACAAGAAGGATGAAAGAGATTTAAAAATAAATTAATTAATTGACAATATAATTCGATTAAAAGAAATAATATTTTTTAAACATTAATCAAATAAACACTTAAAAATATTATATAATAGAATAATGATAAAAGACATAAATATAACATTCTTATTAAAAAATCTAAAAATAGACAATTGTTTTAAAGAGATGTCTAAAAATTCGAGGATTTGGATTAGAGGACTATTTTTTCTCATAATCGAACTTTTTTTATTTTGCAAAATCAAAATGTAACTATGTTTTAGTCCAATTTTAATTGTAGAAATGGATTCAACACCCTAAAAAAACATTAAGGCATCCAAAATTTCAAAACTTGACAATTGTAACCTGGATTTAAAAAAAAATCCATTAAATTTAATAAAAATCTTGATGAAAAACCTACCCTATTCCGACCCAAATCATAGAATTATTAGACTATACTATTTTTAATATAAACATTTAAATACTTTGAAATTTAATTTGAGTAAGTAAAAAAACAAATTTCTTTATAATTATTTTTATGCCTAACTATTATTATATTTATAATCACATAAAATTAGAACTAATCATTTAATTGAAAATTGTTTTTTAATTTCTACAATATTCAATTCAATATATGTATAAATACTTTTATACCTAACTACGATTATATCTATAATCACATAAATTTAAAACTAATTATTTAATTGAAAATTGCTTTATATTTTCTACAATATCAACTTCAATGTATATATAAAAAAATATGTATAATCCCTTCTCAATAAAACTAAAAATTATTCTATTTTATTCTATAAATAGTATACACACATGATAAAATAATATATACACCAAATGAATTTTTCTCGTAAATATCCTATATTTCTTTATACGGTTCATAATATTTTTTTTTAACAAGGTCGATTTTTTGGCACAAAAGGTACCTAAATATTTCTGACCGAATTCGACTCTTTTAGTACATTAAAATTACGTGGATGAGTCACAGAGAGAGAAAAAAAAGCAAACGAATGGCTTCATCTTGAATTCCTAAAAATGTATTATCTTGTGTAAATTGAAGTGCTAAATTTACAATTGGGTGGAAGAGGCGTATTTTACAATTTACTAAAATGGGGTGTATTTTTTTAATGCTCTTTTAAATATGACATTTATGTTTTTTTATAAAAAATAATAATATATTATAAAAATAATATATTTGTTTAAATTTAATTTAAAATATTTACAATAGTATATATATATAAAACTATACATAAATTAGAACAATTAAAACCATAAACATTGCATTACATATTTTGTCTATATTTTTACTTTAAACAAGAGTTTACCTTTAAAAGTTTTGATCCCACTTGGCCTTGGGTAGAAACATCGTGAACCTATAGAAATATCCTCCTTAAATAAATAGCTTAATCTTTCTCATTTATAACCAATATTTATAAATTACATTGATTTTCTTGCTTATTTTGGAATCTTCTAAGGTCATATTTGAAATTAGTCACATAGAAATTAGCCACATAAATCCCAGCTTGCCAGTTTTTTCCACATAAAAAAATCATAATTTTATATATAAAAGTACAAAATTACATTCTTCAGATGGTGCAATATCACAAGTGATAATTGCCCATGCTCCCAAAGTATAATAAAAAATCACAAAAGGAATTCTTACAGAGAATCATAGCTAATAGATAACCATAGATGATCATAGTATAATCAGAAACCAACATACATAATCAGTCCCCACACAAAGCCTATATAGTCTCATAAACAAACTCAAACTTATCAAATAAGTTTGCACATCACAAAAGCTAAACGTGCCAAAATAGAAACAATCTCTATCATTGAGAACTACTAGTCATCATATATACAGCCAAATCAACTAAAAAAGCTAAAAGGACTCAGATCTTTCATATGCTCGAAATTTAGATACATGCCAATACCCTTTCAGAACAGTTGCTCCAGCTTTAGCTAATTCATCTGCTTTTGAGTTTCTTTCTTGGTAGATGTGCTTGAAATCCACATTCTTGAACATATCAGATATTCTGATGACTTCATGAAGAACTTGAGTAAGCTACAGATTTTGAGTTCTGAACTTGCATGTACCCAATTTATAACCAACTGTGAGTCACCAAAAATCTGTATAATAGAAATCTGATTTTCTAGCGCCAAAGAAATTTGATTTTCTAGTGCAAAGAAATCTGATTTTGCCAACTACCATTTTGTTTGTAGCCCCATTGCAATCTCGATTGCAACAACTAGTACTATCTGAATGCGGGAACCTAGTCTTCAAGCATTTAAATTTTGAAAAGATATGCCACGGAAATAGGCACCACATTTCCCCCTTGACTAACATGTCAGATAAAGAATCCCCTTGATAGAGTTTTTTCCAACCATGGATTCATTCAAATTATGTTTTTGCTGATCAGTTACACTAAGAAGAGTCCACTGGTAATAATTAAAAAATGAAAACAGGAGCATGCAAAGGATAACATGACAAATATTCAAGAACATTTCTACAAATTGGAGCTAGGTTTAGATTACTTCCAACTTCTTTGAAATACAACTTCATGGCCATTGACCAGAATGATTAAAACCATGAACACAATGCATAACCTGTTATATTAATATATATTGCAATCAAACCGAGCTCTAAATTAATACTACATAATGATAAAAACCATGCTTTAAAATTGATATTACTCTATGATAAAAAAAAACCAAGTTATAAAATTGAATACTTTATTTTCTTGGAGAGAATAATAGTCTCATAAATGCCTTGGATTAAAGCCTAATTTTATAATTACATAATGTCAACAAATAAAAAGGATTACCAAAATTATGACAAGACCGATGCAAATTTTAAAACAATCCTTGAGTACTCCATTACTTGCACACAACCAAGAATAGATGGACGAAAGGCTAATTTTATCTTTACATAATGGTAACAGATAAAAAGGATTACCGAAATTTTGATGAGACCATGCAAATTTTAAAACAAACCTTGAGTACTCCATTACCTACACACAACCAAGAGTAGATCGTAACTGCTTCGCATTAAGAAGCATTATGAACTAAAGAGAAACCTCGACTGCTTTATCATAAGGATATGGATATAAAAGAGAAGCATTTTTAACTTTTAGTGCTTCTATGTATAGGAAATGTGTAGAAGGACACTCCACCCATCTTCAGGATCGCAAGAATATGGGTGGAGTGTCCACCCGAAACTCGTCGATCTTTCAAATATTATACACGATGAAATTCTAGAAGTCTTAATAATAAAAGGGATTCCAATTCATTTTCTATTTGGATGGTAAATTCTCCTCTATTAGGGTGGCCCTCTCCCGACTAAAGTTTGGTTATTTTGTGAGACCGTTGCAAATGATAAGATCTTGAGCACTACAAAATTTGACCAGCTCAAAACTGAATAAATTTTCACCTAGATCTTCAGAGGTAAAACCCTTTAAACGTTAAACAATTCATAGATTACAGTGTGGGAATAAACCCAAATTACATCCACATTCAGGTAATAATTATCAACAACATTATCATAGTTCCATTTCTAGCAATGACACTGATATCTTAGAACACTCAGGGCCTCGACCCTCCTGAGGAAGCACCATGGGAGGATGAGATCACACGTATCACGCTGCAAGACATTCCCAGTCAGCTTGAGTGTTTGCGGTTTAACGTCCGCTCCATTCCAGAACACTCTCCCGCATCACGTTCGATGTGGATGCATCAAGGAAAGTGAGGTGCTCCACTATATGAGGTGTGCAAATAGATGTCCACACACATTTTAGATAAATGGAATATTTGTTTTCTGATTTTTTTTTTGGGTCCATGGAGAAAGTTGCATGACATTAATGACAATTTAATATCTCTTATGGCTTTAGCTATCTTTGAGAAATGATAGTAATTTTATAGTTGCTCTATTCTAGGGACAACTTTTAAAACACATGTTTTTCATTTGCTTAGCTTACAAACCTTATATCTTTTTTTCTTTACAAACGATTCTCATAATCTAATGCGGTAAATGTGCATATCCCCAATATCAGAACATAGAAGCAAAATAAAATTACAACATTGAATCACTCAATATACTTTATGTTATGAACCAAATTCCCCAAATAGCATAAAAGTTAGAAATACAAGTAGCTCCATGCCTTGATAATGATAAAGAATTAATGGATAATAAGCCCCTTCTAGGGAAAAAACTCCTTTTACAATATATCCAATGCACAAGACAAGATGAGACGCCTATACAAATGAACATCATTTATTATAAATAGGAGATAAAGTGTTCATGATGTAACCTACCACTCAGCTAACCTATCTATAACTAAATTATTAATAACGAATGAGGGTTGGGGCCTTAACATAGCCCCTTGTCTTTAATTTTTTTTCTTCCCCCAAGCTTGTAATTGAGGTTGTTTCTTCATGAATCACTCATTTTCCCATATCTTATGGAAGCATATTCTTCCACTTAATTAGGTACTCCATGATGGTTTTATTTGGAAGAGATATTAGATAACACCACTTTATAACTTTTTATGGTTCAATAATCAACTTCCCTTCTTCATCCAAAAATGGAAGGTTTGTTTGCACTAGCATATTCCAAATTTATTTAAGGCAAGATACATGAAAAACCTAATGAATGAGAGAAAAAGTCAATTCTAATGCACACGCCACTTCTCTAATCTTGTGAGAATCTTGTAGGGTCCATAAAATTTTGGAACTAGTTTCTAATTCTTCTTTTGTTTAAGAGTAGATTGTTATAGGGTTGTAATTTCAAAAATACCAAATCACCCTCCTCAAATTGTCTTTCAGTTCGATATTGATCTACTTGATTCGTCATCATGTTTTGGTCCATTTGAAGGCCCTCTTTAAGAATTGAAAAAGTTTAATTAGCCTTTTCCAAATGTGAGTCTACTTCTTGCACCTTGGAATTGTCCTACGAAAAGGATGGGATACTAGGAATTGGATATCCATAAAGACATTCAAATGGAAACATCTCAATAGATGTGTGATAGGTGGTACTATACCACCATTCTGCTAAAGGAAGCCCCTTCACCCATTGAAATTGTTTGTCTAAATAACAACAATGAAGATAACCCTCTAAAAATTTGTTAACTATTTTTGTTTGACTATCTATGTGTGGATTATATGCTGAACTCATATCTAATGTTGTTCCCTTATCATCCATAACTCTCCCCAAAAATTCCCTATGAACATTGGATCTTTGTCATGTACTATTACTTTAGAAAAACCATGAACTATACGAATTTCATTTTGTAAGTTTCTGCGGTGAGATATGTTAGAATAGGGTTTTTTCCAGTTGGCTTGCAGTATATGTACTTTCAATTCCAAAAAAATATGCATATTCTACAAGTCTATCCATGACCACAAAAAATGGTATCCTTACTTTTTGATATTGGTAACCATGTAATGAAGTCCATTGATATCTCCTATATTTGATTAGGTATGTATAAAAGTTGAAGTAACTTTAGAGACTTGATTGTCTCTCCTTTATTTTAGTGGCATGCATGGCATTTTCTTACACAATTTTTGATACCTTTCTTCATTCCTTAAAAAAAACTTTTTTGATCTTTTGAAATGTCCCACCATAAGAGAGCTATGAAACTCCTTTAATATTTGTTGTTTCAATTTTAATCAAGGTCATAAAAATAGTCTACCCTTTTACCAAAGGATATCTCTCTTCCATTCCCAATTTTTCATGGAGGTCTTCCCTTCTGTTAAACATTATATTTCTAACTAGTATTGTATTGTCTTCTTTCCATTCCTGGGAGGCTTCTTCCAATCACACTGGAATGGAATATGTAATGGAACATAAGATAGAGGCTTCTTCTATTATGTAAGGAGAATATGGTACTGCATTGTCCTTCCCTTTTTTGTAGATTATTTCAAAATAATTCTCTTGCATTTTTGCTACGCATTTTTGTTGCTCTTTTGATGACAATATATGTTCCAAAAATTTCTTTTAGGCTATCATGGTATATATTGACTTTAAAATTCCTCTTAGTGAGATATTGTTGCCAATTTTTCATTGCATGTAATATTGCTGCCATTTCTTTTTCATATGTAGAATTCACTAAGTCTTCTCCTTTGAATTGTTTACTTTCAAAAGCCAATGGTTTCCCTTCTTACATCAATATTTCTCCAATTCCTTGTCTTGATGCGTCACATTCAATTATGAATGTTTTACCAAAATTAGGTGTTGTCAATACTAGTATAAAAGGCATAACATCCTTTACGAGTGAGAATGGCAAGATAGCCTCTTCTTTCCATAAGGATTTATTTTTCTTTGAGAGAGATGTGTCTGGGCCTACAATGCATGCACAGTTCATAACAAAATTCCTATGATGTCCTCTAAGACTCTAAATGTTCTTAAGAATGAGCCATATTGTGATAGATTGAATCTTTTGAGGGATCACCTTGGCCCCTTTTTGTGAAACGACATGACCCATATAATCTACTTCTTATTTTTCAAAAGCACATTTGGACCTTTTTACATACAATATATTATTCTCAATAATTTGTAGAACCTAATCCACATATTTAATATGTTCTTCCGATGATTTTCTATAGATAAGTTTATTATTAACGAAAACCAACACAAACTATATAAGATGAGGTCAATTTTTTTTGTTCACAATGATTTGGAAAGTCAAAGGAGAATTATAAAATCCCAAAGGCATGACCAAGAACCCACAATTTCCTTCATGTGTTCTAAAAGTTGTTTTGGGGATGCCTTCTTCTCTTAATTCAATTTGTTGGTATCTTGATTTTAAGGTCGAAGTTTGTGAAATAATCCACACCACGAAGGTCATATAATATCTCATTAATATTTGGAATAGGGAATATATCATTTATGGTGACTTTGTTTAGATTTCTGTTACATGACACATCCTCCAAGCATCATTGTTTCTTATCACCATCACTACTGGCACTGAAAATGAAATCTTGCTTGGTTGAATAATACTTACATCCAGCATGTTTTGTACCATTATCTCAATCTCACAATTTCGTTTATGTGGATATCTTTAAGGCCTTTCATTAGGATGATTACTTGCAAGTTAAATTCAATTTGTTGTTCATAATCATTAGATGGAGGTAGCTCCTCAGGAATTTCTTGCAAGACACTATGGTGATTTTCCAATGTACCTTTTAATTCCTTTGTAATAATTTCATCTTCCTGTTTTACTTCCATAGAATAAAGTCTAACAATGCTGTATAATGTGGAAGAACTCGAACAAGATGTGCACGAACCAGTAACAGTACCGGGAATGGCCGACATGCAAAGTCAAGATAAATGAGGAATGGCCGACTCAGGCTTCAACTTCCTTCGAATAAGAGCATAAAGGCAAATGGTGACTGAAAGTAGGCAACATGGACTCGATATGCAAACTGGGACATCTCTTTGACACAGGAGGCATCAACAGAGGCTCCATAGGGACTGGAAGCTTAACCAGTCGGTGGAGATAAACTTAGAGTAATGAGTATAGCTCCTAAAGTCAAACTAATAACCCAACCAACAGATGTGATATACATTGCTCTGTTCAAAGGAGACACAACTCGACTACTGCCAAAGATAACATCTTTTCCTGTCTGGCTTTTTGGTTTTTTTATTTTTTTGGACTTTTTCAGATATTTTGAAAAGCTTTAAAAAGAATAAAAGTTCTTTATAGTTACAAATCTAGGAGGAGACGAGTGTCAGGAGGCAAGCAAACTAGTTCCAAGAAACATAACATACCTATGCTCAATGTAAGGAAACATGTGCAGGATAACGACACTCGGGGGAAAGTCCCCTCTCGGTAAAAAATGGGGAATCAAGCTGCAAAACATATGTAAAAATGCTCTGCTTGGATAGACATGAGACAAGCTCGGGCTATATGGATGATAATCAAAGTCAGGAAAGTCAACATAAGGCTCAATAAGGCAAGAAAAACTCATCATAATGCAATTACAACTTGACATATACAAGGGAGTCTCAGGGGAATGGACAACATAAAGTTCAAGAGGAGTATGGCGCTCCTGCTCAAATACATGGCGGTAATATACAAAGGACTCCCACACCCTAAAGGAGAAATGTCAGCAGGGGCACCAAATGCAATACATGATCTAACTAGGGTACCCATGTATGGGAAAGCTCTACCATTCACATAATGGCACTTCTAAAAGCATTATGAAGGTTCCAAGACAAGATGGGATGGGTTTGTACCTAGGGTTAAGATGAAACGGTCATAAGGCCATGCAAAATGCAAGTGGATGTGAAATCCTAATATATATGCCAGTTTAGACATAATATCTGAAATAGGCATGAACGGGTCAAAGAAACGGTCAAACCACACTAAAAAAGGGCTCCTACAACATCAAATTAGTTCAAACGGTCATAAACGGTCAAAAACTATAAAAAGTGGGTAAAAATTTCAAAATTTTTCTATAAAATAGTGAAAAATTAAATTTTTTCATACCATTTTGAATTTTTACCCACCATAGTGCATTTGAGCCCAGAACTTCAGAAGCGAATTCTGGGAGCATCGTCCGACGAAATCCCTCCATGTTTGATCCAAGTAAATTCCCTTGCCCATCTCTTTCATTTTCATGTAAAAAATTTAAATTTTCATGGTCAAATTAAAGGCCATCCCAACTTGGGAGTTTTGGCCCACGCAGATAACGGGCATTTTTCCACGTATAGGGATGGCCATACACAGAAAATTCCACGAAAACTGCGTACCTATGTGGCTGTTTTGAAGACAGTCGCGTATAGGGCCGCGGACATGGTTTTTATGGGCAACTAATGATCAAAACTTGTGTTTTTTTGTGTAGGATGGTACTAGAGTGGAGAGAGAGGGAACATGGTGATGTTGAGGAAGCTGTTCAAGATGACCTCATTGCTCAACAAGCATTACAAGAATGTGGGTTATACAAGTTTTGGTGTCTCGGTAGCTTGAGGGAAAATCCAAGACTACTCCAGCTGCTGGTAGATTACTGGGATCCAGAGTCTGAAACCTTTTAGATAGATGGGATGTCACTTATCATTGAGGTTGAGGACATATATTTCATCATAGGTTTGTCCCGATGAGGGGAGGTGGTGAACCTCCGATCATGTGGGCCAGGAGGCGGGCTGACTATAGAGGACTACATAGCTGTATATTGCCTTCTCAATACAGAGAAGGTTGGGAGTCTCTGGAGAGAAATTTCCTATGGCTTGGGGTGTACCACAACAGACATCTAGACATGATAAATCAATCCCTTCCCAATATGCAAGAGAAACCAAACATCTAACACTAAGGGACCTCGAATCATACCTTATTCCTGACGGTTGAAGTAGATCCCTGTTGAGTTTTTCCAATCCCACTTGCAAGAGCAATTTGCTCTCAACAACAACAAACAAGACAAAAATACTATATAATATGGTGTTAGATATACTCTAGCATATATAATCAACAATGCATAAGCATTTAAACATATCCATGGATTCAATATTCATTCAAATGCACAATATTGGACAGGAAAAGATATTTCTATTAATTAAATCAGAGATTACACAAGTGACAACCTCTGTCGGCACGTTTACGAACTAGAGAAACCGAGTCCTCCACCCAGGCCTCCACCACCTCAATCCTCCATCTCTTGATAGCAATCTCACAAGTAAAGGAAAGCTTGGGAAGAACACAAAGTACTCCAAAGGGATAAAGGGATGCAAACTCAAGTATATGCAAGCTATGGCAATGATGGACTATAGTTTCGTTGCTCTTTAATTTCTCCCCTTTAATGTATCTAAGGGGTTCCTTATATAGCACTCCAAAGGGGTAATGGAGGGTCAAATCCGAGCGATGTCGAGGCATATGGAAGCCCAAGAGTCAAGTGGTTCGGACACACATGAAGGAAAACTCCACATCTCGATGTATGCGGGTTTGAGGTCAAAATTCGCGTATACACATGAGTATGAGATTAAACGTCACGTACAACAATAAACAGGTGTTTTTAGGGATGAATTTGGAAACATCAAAGTATAATATTAGTCCATAGGGTCTAAATAGTCTACAGAGGGACACAGAAGGCCATAAACATGTGATTAACCATGTGTGGTAAATTTAGCTATATCAGATGCCCCCTAATGTGTGAGGTCAGAGGGGTAACATGATGGATGAAATACACTATAAAATCCATCCCATAAGTGGAGTGATGAAGAACCAGGTGGAAGAATCAACCATCCATCAGTATAGTACAATAATCAATCTCTGCATATGAATAGAGCAGTCCCAGATACATAAGAGTACAATGGCCATGAATAGGCATGATATACAAAATGTGACATGTGTGGTCATCGCCACGTACAATATCATAATAGATCAGAATCTCCATGATGAAGATATACAATGGATCAAGATCTCCATAAAAGATGAAGATACATAGTGGATCAAGATCTCCATAATGGCTGAATATATTTGACATACATTGGAATCAAATCACGAGAGCTGAAATCTCATGAACACTGGCATGATCAAGGAGGTAGCATATGTGGAATGCCACCAAGCTGAAAAGTCTTCTACACAAACCGCTACGAGTACATGTCCTACTATGCGAATAGAGGTGTCGAGGTCGAACATAGTAGTCCATCGTCTGATTACCATTCATTGATGTATGCTGTTAACAAACGCGAGATCACCCACCGATATTGAAAATGGGAATCAAGGTACTAGAGTGCAATCTAACAAGTGTGAATAGATGTGTTGAGGCCGAACACTTGGAAGAATCCATCGATTAGGGGACATTGATGTATTCCCAAAACTGTCGATGGCGAGAGAACCTACCATTGATGACTATAAGTTTCAAGGCACTCAAATGACTCTAGAATCCTATCCCAGAATAAATGATCTGAAGTCGATGGGATGGAATTCGCTGGAAGGAGGACATTGAGGCATCCCCCCATCAACCAACATGAGGTACTCAGCAATGCTGTATAATGTGGAAGAACGTGAACACGATGTGCACAAACTAGTAACAATACCGGGAATGGCTGACTCAGACTTTAACTTCCTTCGAACAAGAGCATAAAGGAAAATGGTGACTGAAGTTAGGCAGCATGGACTTGATATGAAAACTGGGACATCTCTGTGACATAAAAGGCATCAACAGAGGCTCCATAGGGACTGTAAGCTTAACCAATTAGTGGAGAAAAACTCAGAGTAACGAGTACAAATCCTAAATTCAAACTAATAACCCAACCAATGGATGTGATATACAGTGCTTTGTTCGAAGGAAACACGTCTCGGCTACTGCCAAAGATAACTTCTTTTCCTGTCTGGCTTTTTGGTTTTTTTGGACTTTTTCAAATATTTTGAAAAGCTTGAAAAATAATAAAAGTGCTTTATAGTTACAAATCTAGGAGGAGATGAGTGTCAGGGGGCAAGCAAACTAGTTCCAAGCAATGGAACACACCTGTTCTCAATGCAAGGAAATTTCATGGCCATTGTACTCTTATGTATCCGGGACTGCTCTATGTATTTGCAGAGATTGATTATTGTACTATACTGATGGATGGATGGTTCTTCCACTTGGTTCTTCATCACTCCACTTCTGGGATGGATTTTATAATGTATTTTGGCTATCATGTTACCCCTCTAACCTCACACATTAGGGGGCATCTGTTATAGCTGATTTTACCACACATGGTTGATCACATGTTTATGGCCTTCTCTGTCCCTCTGCAGACTCTTTATACCCCATGGATTGATATTATACTTTGATGTTTCCAAGTTCATCCCTAAAAACACTTGTTTATTGCTATATGTGACTTTTAATCCCATACTCACGTGTATACGCGACTTTTGACCTCAAACCCACATACATCGAGATGTGTGCATAAATCCAAATATTTTTGGAGTTTTCCTTCATGTGTGTCCAAACCAATTGACTCTTGGCCTTCCATATGCCTCAAGATCGCTCGGATTTGACCCTCCAGTACCCCTTTGGAGTGCTATATAATGAACCCCTTGGATACATTGAAGGGGAGGAATTGAAGAGCAATGAAACTATAGTCCATTGTTGCCATAGCTTGCATATACTTGAGTCTGCATCCTTTTGTCCCTTTGGAGCACTTTGTGTTCTTCCCAATCTTACCTTTGCTTTTGAGATTACTATCGAGAGATGGAGGATTGAGGTGGTGGAGGCCCAGGTGGAGGACTCGGTTTCTCCGGTTCGCAGACGTGCCGACAGAGGTTGTCACTTATGTAATCTCTGATTTAATTAATAGAAATATCTTTTCCTATCCAATATTGTGCATTTGAATGAATACTGAATCCATGGATATGTTTAAATGTTTATACATTGTTGATTATATATGTTAGAGTAGATCTTACACCATATTATATAGCATGCTTGTCTTGTTTGCTGTTGTTGAGAGCAAATTGCTAGTGCAAGCGGAATTGGAAAAATCTCAACGGGGATCTACTTCAACCGTATGGAATAAGGTATGATTCGAGGTCCCTTAGTGTTAGATATTGGGTTTCTCATGCATATTGGGAAGGGATTGATTTCTCATGTATAGATGTCTGTTGTGGTACACCCCAAGCCATAGGAAATATCTCTCTGTAACATCTGTTATATCTGATTTTACCACACATGGTTGATCACATGTTTATGGCCTTCCCTGTCCCTTTGCAGACTCTTTAGACCCCATGGACTGATATTATACTTTGATGTTTCAAATTTCATCCCTAAAAACACCTGTTTATTGTTGTACGCAACTTTTAATCCCATACTCACGTGTATACGTGACTTTTGACCTCAAAACCACGTACACCGGGATGTGTGCATAAATCCAAATATTTTTGGAGTTTTCCTTCATGTGTGTCCGAACCACTTGAATTTTGGCCTTCCATATGCCTCGAGATCGCTTGGATTTGACCCTCCATTACCCCTTTGGAGGGGTATATAAGGAACCCCTTGGATACATTGAAGGGGAGGAATTGAAGAGCAATGGAACTATAGTCCATTGTTGCCATAGCTTGCATATACTTGAGTCTGCATCCGTTTTCCCCTTTGGAGCACTTTGTGTTCTTCCCAAGCTTGGATTTTCTTGTGATATTGCTATCGAGAGATGGAGGATTGAGGTGGTGGAGGCCCAGGTGGAGGACTCAATTTCTCCGGTTCGCAAACGTGCCAACAGAGGTTGTCACTTGTGTAATCTCTGATTTAATTAATAGAAATATCTTTTCTTGTCCAATATTGTGTATTTGAATGAATATTGAATCCATGGATATGTTTAAATGCTTATACATTGTTGATTATATATGCTAGAGTAGATCTAACACCATATTATATAGCATGCTTGTCTTGTTTGCTGTTGTTGAGAGAAAATTACTAGCGCAAGTAGGATTGGAAAAATCTCAACGGGGATCTACTTCAACTGTCCGGAATAAGGTATGATTCGAGGTCCCTTAGTGTTAGATGTTTGGTTTCTCTTGCATATTGGGAAGGGATTGATTTCTCGTGTCTAGCTGTCTATTGTGGTACACCCCAAGCCATAGGAAATTTCTCTTCGTAACACATACGAGGAACAAGTTTGTAACTAGTTGGGCTACTTAGTTTCATTTGTGAGAGTACTTGCTTTTTTTTTAATTATATATGTGAAACTTTATATGATGGTAATTATGGGTGGGAGTAAAATGACCGACTTTGTTTGCAATGTTAAATTTTTAGTTTGTCTATCTACCTAGTGAAGTTGTGGCCAACAATGTAAAACATCTGGCCAACCCTTAGGCCCTAGCTTGTAACCATCAGCCAAAACACCAACACCCATGTGATCATATCAATATTGGTTTTTTTTATTCACGATCTTTGATCAACGACATCCCACTCTCTATTCAGATTCTTTGTAGAAGAAAAACGCCTCTCTCCGAGCTGATTGAACCAAAATTTATGGGATTTGACGGAAGATTTTATTGTTGATTACTTTTCCACCCCATATCAATCTCTGCACTGGTTATATGTTAGCAACCCCTGGTCACTTTTTACATTTAACTCAGGGATACGCTAGAACTTGGTTAGGATTGCATAATTGATTGACAGTTATAACAAATCAACCGTAAGTTTAAAGTTAATGTTATGTTAATATAGTGTAATAGAAGCCATTTTTAGCTATGAATTTTTGAGATTTAAAAGTTGGGTACATGACATATTATGTTCCCATCCTATGTTTGTTTGGAAGAAATGACATATTATGTTCCCTATTTATGAGGGAAGAATGCATAGTTTATACTTTTATGAGAATACTTTTTATATGATCATATGTTTGTTGAATTTTTTATATTGGGAAATTACATCTATCGTACCCTATAACAAGAAAAGGGATTGGTATTCCTTTTGTATACATTGGAAATAAACTTTTGTATAGAATTGAATAGTGTATTAAATGCGTTGATATAGAAACATTCCTTAAGGTATTTTCACGAAAAAAAATATAAGTTCCATTAAAGTGTTCATTTCGATATGCTCCAATCAAAGGTAATAATGTATTAGATTAACATTTGTTTATTTTGGGATATTTTTGTAGGTAATTAGATAAAAATAAATAAATAATTTATATAAACTTCTTGTTTTTTCAAATATTGTAAAAGTTTTTTTTTTCTTTTGCAAAATTATTGAAAAAATTGGTTGTTGTAAAAGGAATTGAGAAGTGCATGATATAAATATTATGTGATAAATTGTACATGATATAAATATTATGTGTTAGACGTGATAAGAATGCATTTTCTTATATTTGATTGAGTAGGAGAGGAGTGGCATTAATCTTATATTATTATACATGTTAAATATAGAGTGTAGGGGATTGCATTAAACAGACTGAAGAATTGGTATGTAGTTGTTGTACATTATATATATTTTGTGTGTGTGTGTGTGCTTGTATCTCAATATTAAGGTTTTGATATCTATTTTAGTTACCAAATACCTTCACAGGGTCCTAGAGTATTCCTAGAAATAATTCCTAAAATGTTTTCCTTTCACTTTTATATGTGAATTTTTATTTAGAATGTTCAATATAAAACATAGTTGGAGAAGCTAAGTGATTACATGTCATCAACAATGTATTTGAAGATGTTAAATCAGTCTTGTGGCAGATGGAGTTGGTTATATTTTTTAAGGTTATGAATTTAATGGGTGTTGTTGCTTTCATGTTATTGGTTTGTTTTCTTTGAAATTGATCTCTATAATGTCCTTACTTCACCAAATTGAAGATATCTTCCTAGCTTATGTGGTTGCTAAATAGAGGGGAGTAACTATATTAAGATCTTCACTTGGAAACGTGTAGGCTCAACATTGTTTTTTTAAGGTTTTCAATTATATTGGTAGAAATCAATGAATGTCGCTAAAGTAATTGCAAGATTGTTATCCAAGTGTTCGAGGAATGAAATAGCCTATGATGTAAGTGAGCCATTGATCCAAAATTACCATTCATTTGTTTTAAGTTTTCTTGTAATTTTAAAGGAACTATTTGAACACCGTAATTTATAGTGAAATATGGTGAATGGTGATAGTCGACTTTACACTCCATGTGTTAAATAGTGGTTTTAGTTGGATCTTCAAAAGGGTCATGTGATGGACAAGCCTAATAAATGGGAAAATTATTTTCAGTTAATTGAGTTTGATTGTAACAACGGATATCAAGCTTCCTTAAGAATGAGCCCATTTGAAGTATTGCATGGTTTAAAATGTCACACTAATGTATCATTGGATAACCCCATGGATAGGATTGTTCTAGGACCTGAAATGTTGAAGAAGATGGAACATATTGTCAAAGAAGTGCAATACAATTCAGAAGTTTCTCAAGATTGGCATAAAAGTTATGCGGATTTAAAAAGAACTCCAAGAGCGTTCAACATTGGTGATAATGTATATCTAAAGGTAAAGTTGAAGAAGAGTTCTTTGAGTTTGGGAAGATGTTCCAAGTTGGCACCTAGGTATTCTAGAATTTTTGAAGTGTTAGCTAAGATATATTCGGTACCCTATCAGCTTGCGTTTGCCCCTAATATAAAAGTACATGATGTATTTCATGTTGATTATTTTTATATATATCTATACATGATGCTACTCATACAACTAACTGAACTGTGATTTAGGTAGAACCCGAGGGCGAGTTCCAGACCAAATCTTTCTACATCCTAGAGAGGAAGAAACACATGCTATTGAATCAAGCCATCGTTCAAATAGAAGTGCAATGGAAGCACTTCAGCCCTGAAGAGGCAACTTGGGAAATGGAGGATAACATGCGAGAAGCACATCTCTCCATGTTCTAGAATGAGCAAGAGAGCTCAAAATAAAAGAACACCAAGGACGATGTTAAGAATAAGGGGGGGAGTAATGTAATACCCCCAAGACAGTATTATTTTATTTAATATTTGTGAAAATAATTTCGAAAACAATTATTTTTGCAAGAGTTAATTAAAAACTCAAAAATAATCACAAGAGGTGTGAGTGACATTTTGCACAACAAACTATTATTTTATTATTAATAAAAGGAAATGACATTTGAAGAATTTAGTTACATGAGGGGACACCACCATGGCACAAAAGAACATCTGTAAGAAAGCAAGAGATATATTTACCAATCAAATCATTTAAAAACTCAACAACCAGACAAGATCCTAAATCATAGGGATTTATGGTTTGATTGGAGATTTAATTGGGATGGCATAATACCTGGGCAAAAGCTATATATATTGGTGCATTGAGATAGCACAAGACGCCGTATTGTGCATGGAGAAGCTTTGTTGCGAATGCATGTGTTGAGTGTTTCTCCTTTTTCATAAGTCCATAATTGAGCTTGTTACAGTCTCTGAGAGAGAGTGCCACGTGGAAGCTTATTGTAACATCCCCTCAGTACGCGTTTGGAAACAACATAGTGTAAGTAAAAAGCATTGTAAGTACTATCCTAACGTCATCAAATTATATATGAAATTAATACTGCTAGGAGACTGAAAGCGTGCACGACTAAAACGTTGATTGAGGACGAATTCCACTAGGGGGAAGAGGCTAATGGCTATCAAAGCATTAAGGATTTAGTAATTATAACTCGGTGCCATCTTGGTTTCGAGGAAGAAGCCAGTTACAAAACTTCACCTTTGATTTTAAGTCGTTAATAATGAAATCATGCTCGACAATTCCTTACAAACTTAAAATTGGGATCTATATTTGGTTTGAATAAATAAATAGATTCTTGGTCATTATGAACCCATGTACCTAACTGGTTATCATATAAAGGTTATCATGTGTCTAACTGATAGCATGAAACGTACCCTAAGAATAACCCTTACAAGTGGAACTTGTTTGTATCAAAATCCTTATGACAATTAAAACCTCGAGGAGGAGGTCACCTCCACCCGATACCATACCGATATAAGTAAAGGATAATAAATATTACCTACATATATATAACAAGAATAACATATTTTAGTGTTAATAAGAACCCTACTATATGTAGTATAGTGAGAAAAACATTATAATATATAAAGAACCTTGGTATGGTATAACTTAATTAAAAGGTTTGTGAAAAGTTTCAAACAAGACTTAATCCACAATGGTCTTATGTTACCATGAGGAACATAAGAAGACAGATGGAGGCTTGCGCCTGCCAAGTGTCTTCCACGTAGACCAATGCAATTGTTATTTAAGAGTTGCATTTTAGCGATCAAGGGACACACAACTTTTATCTTCTCCTGCCTGTGTTTTGGAAAATCTAGGGATTGAGCCTACCATGCTAGCTTTTTGATCAGATCCATAAAAAAACGGTATGTCTCTGCCTTTTGGAAATTTTTATTTGTTTATGGCATAGAGTGGTGGATAACTGACAGATCCGGAAGGAGCCTTTGTATGCATTGTTTTGAAACCATGTCTGCATTCATATAGGTCAAATCGTAAATGTTACCATCATTTTATTTATGATTCGAACTAGAACCATAATTATTGATCATCTGTAAATTGAATTCGTTGTTTATTTGATGAATGAATACGAGATTGGATATGATCTACAGTAATGTATTTTATTATTTTGAGGGCGTTTTCTTTCAGATCCATAGATGATATACCTTATGGGACTGTTGTTGTGGTTCTCGGGTCCATAGTTTTGACATCCTTTGACCACGTTATTAGATCCTTTGCTGACACTTTTATTTGGTTTACGCTTCATTGCGTTTTTCTTTTCCATTTGAGTCGGTCTCATGGGTTATGTGCCATCTGTAATTTGTTTCACACAGATCCTCTTTTAGATGCGTGTTGCTATGAAAAGATGGATAAGTATTTGAATCTTGATTTCTACAAGCAATTTGATAAAGCTTGACCTCTCTTAACACCAATGATTGAGTAGATTGTATTTTTATACTTATTTGCCTGCTATCTAAAACGGATCTGGGATTTTGATGCTACCATTTCGATTTTGTTGGATTCTTTTTCCTGCCTTTTCTTTGTAATTCCATTATACAACCATACCCGTAAGATTTGAGATCGTATATTTGACTTGAAAACCCTTGATGCTTGTATATGACACTGCCTGCGTTTGGAGAACAGGTCTAGAAATGTCTAGGTGACCTGCGATTTGGTCCAGATCGATAATGGTTTAATTACCCTTGATTTGAGTAGAATGTGCAATGATTTATTCCAGATCCGAGTTAACTACCGTTCGATTGCCAAAGTCTATGTTGAATAGAAATTTTTATGTTTATATTATTTTTCAAGATCTGAGCTAGCTGCTTTTCATTACCCATTTCTGCGTTGAGTAGGATGCGCGATGATTTATTCTAGATTTAAAATGGATGCAATCTCATTTCCCATGTCTGCATTTATTATGTTAATTTAAGATCTGGTATATGTGATGTATGTGCCTGCCTCTTGGGCTTAACCTTCATAGGCATTGTAATTTATATGAAATCGCTTTACCCATTTTTATCTGTCTTGCCTATGGGAGGCCGAGTTCATAGCCTGCGATGCGAGTCTCTGCCTTCATGTACTAAAAATATATTACTTCATGTCTGCGTTGAATGGAGTGTTGCATATGATGGCTTGATGTGCGGTCAATAATATGCAAAATGCCTTTTAAAAGTATGCATGGAATCTTTCCAATTGGTTGTGTGGTAAAAATTACACAATGTTATTCCATAGTCTGCAAATGACTTCTTGAATGCATGAGATCTGCCAAATCTATATCTGGGTTTATTTTGTTGTTTATTGATTGTTCATACGATTGGTTCACTTGACTATTTGTTGGAGGAGTTGCCATTAATGTATTTTTAAAGTAGTTTGAGTAATAGTTTTCTATCACTTTTTAAATGTAAACGTTATAATTATTTTTGAAAGCTGTGTTAGCTTTAGTGTGGATATATACTGCAAGGAAAATGATTATTGCCATTAATGTATTTTTAAAAGTAGTTTGAGTAATAGATTTCTATCACTTTTTCAATGTAAACGTTATAATTCTTTTTGAAAGCTGCGTTAACTTTAGTGTGGACATATCTTGCAAGGAAAATAATTATAAGTATTAAAACATGCAAATGTATATCACTAAGTTAGCGTGGATGTATCTTTTAAAGAAAATGAATATAAGTATTAAATTATGTAAATGAATATAAGTATTAAATTATGTAAAGGTATATCATTATGTTAGGGTGGATATATCTAGTAAGGAAAGTGAATATAATTATAAAATTGGTAACGAAAGTGAATATAATTATTAAAATGTGTGAAAGTATGTCACTATGTATGTATTTTGAAAGGATAGTGAATACAATTATTAAAATATGTAAAGGTATATAACTATGGTGGAAGGAGTGGTTTATAATGAGAAGGCTACTACTTGATACATATATGGATATAGTTTATAAAATGGATTGGTTATACTAAGGAAATGGACCTATTTCATATCATATAATAAAACGTAATTGAGATGTGTTGGTAAAAGGGTGTATCTCCATATTTAGGTATCCAGTAGTTTTAGAGAATTGAATAGTACCTTGCCCATTTCTTAATAAGAATAATGTTTCTGAATGTTCGTGAAAATAGACAATACACTAAGGAAATGGACCTATTTCATATCATATAATAAAACGTAATTGAGATGTGTTGGTAAAAGGGTGTATCTCCATAGTTAGGTATCCAGTAGTTTTAGAGAATTGAATAGTACCTTGCCCATTTCTTAATAAGAATAATGTTTCTGAATGTCCGTGAAAATAGACAATACACCAGACTGTGTGGTTGTTGTGAGATGATGCCAACAGTCATATCATATAATAAAACCTAATTGAGATGTGTTGGTAAAAGGGTGTATCTCCATATTTAGGTATCGAGTAGTTTTAGAGAATTGAATAGTACCTTGCCCATTTCTTAATAAAAATAATGTTTCTGAATAGAACTTATATGCAAAAGATAAATTATGATATGTGTCATAAACAATGGGAATGCTCTGATGAGGGAACATTGGAAAATGCTTTATTGTCCTCCATCCTAGTGGATTCGTCACCTAGCTCGGGGGTGGCTTTAGACGGGAAAACACACGTCGAATGAAGCCTATGGTTGGGTGGAAAGTCGTAGTCACGCTTTCAGTTGCCCAAGCTTAGGTAGCATTAATAAGTACCTATAATGTTTAATTTTGTTTATAGAAATTATCATGTAGCTTACATGTTTTATAAAACTAATATGTATATTGAGTGTTGGATGCAGAATCTATGACTCGTTTATGGAAGGGCATAGGGATGGCTCTAAAAAGACATTGTAGAGTAATTTAACTATTATGAGTGTACGTGTTTAATTAGTTCTTTAACAATTAATCTTGTTATATGGATTCAATTTATCTTGTTTTAATATTTATGTTGACGTTGCATGATTACAAGTGGTGGGTGCAGAAACTTGTCTCAAGGGTGCAAAAGACATCGAGGTAATAAGAGAAAGGGGTAGTGTGTAATCACTATCCCATTCGAGGGAAAGTCTAGTGACAAATGTAACAATTGTATTTATTTTAAATAAGATTCGCTTATGTGGAATTGTATTAGAGTGATTGTAGTTTTACGATTCTTAATTGTAAATAAAATGTGATTTTATAATTGAGGTATAAGTTCTTATCATTATTCTTATGCTACTATGGTTATCAATATAGTCCTCTTGTTAACTACTCAGTGGAACTTAATCAAATTGACTTACAATTTCTTGTATGAATAGATGAAAATGATAGTAGTGTTTACAACTATGGGATTACACACTCTCGAGAGACTAACACAGTTGACTTGTATGGATAAAGTAAAAGCGAAAAAATTTACCCCATTTTCTTAGAATTTACTATGAGGAATTTAGGGTATGTTACAAATGGTATCAGAGCTCAAGTTGCAACACTTGGGACTTTATGGGCGGAACACAAATCAGAAGGTACAAGTTGGATAAAATGATGATTGGGTGGTTACAGATAACATAAAGCAATAAGGTACATATTGGGGAAGACTTGCCCTCTCGTACAACGAGTCGTTTGTATTCTAAGGGATGAATTGTAAGTATATAACTAATCCATGTTGAACTCACTAATGTGATCATTAGAATGCAGATTAAAGCAAGTAGAAAATAAAAGAATTATTTATTTTATCTATGTCTTTCTTCTTGTCGTGATGAATGCACGATAAATTTTGAAATTCATTTAGTAGGAGATGCAACGACGAAGGTGAACTAACCTTGTAGCTTTCACGTTATAGGAAGTAAATGAGGGGTGCAAAGTTCCTTCAAGAAACCTATGAATGGACGAGGATTACGCTTGAACTAGAGTGACCAGTTGGTCATCTAAAACAAGATAAGTACCATTTTTGGGTTTTGAGTATAAACATGATTCTTGTAAAGATAAATTTGTTTAGCATTATAAAAGGGCCTTAGAATATTGTTAAATGCATAGATTCATTACAATATAGTGTTGTGGACTACTAGATACTATGTTATCCTTTGGGAATTCGAGAGGAATAATTTAGATGCCAATTAAACTAATACAAGGAAAACCCTAAGAAGAAAGATCTAGATGGTATACCCACGGCAAACTTTGTAAATAAAATATTAAAGAGGACAACCATTCTTCGTTAGTCATATGACCTATCTCTTATATCCCAAGTACCCGCATGAGAACCCACGACAATTTTGAGGTGTCATATTAAAAGGAAACGGTGTGTCATAAGAAAAATGCATTTTGTCATAATACATGTTTATTACATTAGTAGGAAAAGCATGGCGTTAATGATGTATATTTACTAGCTGAGACATTAAACATTGATTAATAGGAATTGCGGTTACAATTTCAAAGTTTCCTTAATGTTTTATGTAGTGTCTCTTTAAAAACTTTCAAATGCTAAGTGATAACACTTCCATTTTCACACATGATTGTAAAAGTGTTGATTGAAAACATAGTAAAAGATCTTGTTAGAAGCACTCACTCTTTGTTGAAAATCAGGACAATAGACGGATGACTACTTAATATTTCAGTCTGAAGAAATATTGACCCATTTTTGTGTATGTTTTTAGTAAAGGATTAATGGTGTTGTAAAAGTAAGTGATCAAATAAAACATATTTGGAATTGATTATTAGAGTTAAAACCACTTATGGGTAAATGGTGAGTTTAGTCTTATTAACTTGGTATGGGTATATGATTATATGAAAAGCTAAGAGAAATTCTTCTACGATTAAAATTTTCACATCATGACTATGTTATGAAATGTCACGCTAACAAATAGTTTTGAATACAATTAGTATTTTCTATGAAGTTATACAAGAACATTGGAATTGTTCACTGTTGTAGTTGAGTTTTAAAGGAAGCTCATTTGGAAAGTTGGGTAACGATGATAGAGGTATGTACTTTTATGATTGTACATATCAAATAAAATGAATATCAGCTATGTTAAAAGTGCACAGGTATAAATACTCATATTATATCATCGTTATACAAGGAATGTGATGATTCAAATAATTATAATGCACTTATGAATTAGGCAAGAAATCGAATGCTTATGCCTATTGAATAAAGATAACATATACATTTGATTGAAATTTTTTATCGGTGGGAACCGTTACATGAAATATTAATTGTTATACAATTTGATATTGTGACTAACTATTCATGGCGAAGTGTAGGCATCACATAATTGGTTATGGCAATAATATAGAGAGCCATGATGGGAACCAAAGTTCCATGACTGCAAGCAACCAAATGACACGAGAGACATTTGGCATATGCGAAACTAAAAAAAGAAGAATGTACAGGAGGTACATGTTTACATATATGTACAGGAGGTACATGTTTCCCCTCGGCCAACTAAGCACCAGTATGCATCCTAGGGATGCCTAGGTGTAATACATATGGTTAGACTTCTTTCCACATGAATTTATGCTGTAGGAGACTATCATGTGAGTAGGGGCTCCGTGAAGACCCTCCGGGTATCATGGTGTTGAGAAAGGAAGCGCTTAAGCTCGGTAAAGCACCCTAAATAGCACAGGTAGGAGATATGCCCAAGAAGGGGTATCATCCTCGTGTTGGGTAGCTTGGATTAGTACTTGGAGTACTTGTTGGCACTGTGTTTGTTTGGAAGCACCTTGAATAGCACATGTAGGAGATATGCCCGAGAAGGGGTATTGTCCTCGTGTTGGGCAGCTTGGATTAGTACTTGGAGTATTGGTGGCACTGTGTTTGTTTAAATGGAGGGAATCCAAGAGGAACCAGAAGGTACTTAATAATACTTGTAAAAAGTATATGCGTTTTTGTTCCTATGAGGTAATGTGTTTATCTATTGATAAATAAAGTAAACAGGAATACTTGAACCAGTATAAATCCTAAACTTAAAAAGTGTTGGATTATTGATTTATGCCTAAATAGTCGATGTTGATCATAGTAGACATACAGTGGTATGTTTCATATTTCGGGTTGGTGGTCTAAAAAAAACATATGATGGAATCCTGTTAGTCTAAAGGGTTAAAGTACGCATGAATAATTTTCATAAGAGTGACACTAAAAAAAGGACGAGTTAAACATGTTTTTACTTATAAAATATTATGTTGACATTAGAAGTATGTATGAATATGATGATATTATGGGTAGATGTTGTGATTCCTTACAAAGTACAAGTTATGAAGGATAAAAGCTTGTGGGAATCACAAAAGATTGAAGATGACCAAAGAAAAACCGAAGAAAATCGCGAGGGATGCGGAAGCAAGCAATATGAACCTAACATAAAATCGAACACAAAACTGGGACGAATATGTAACACCGAGGACGGTGTTAATTCTAAGGGGGAAATGATGTAACATCCCCTCAGTACACGTTTGGAAACAACATAGTGTAAATAAAAAGCACTGTAAGTACTATCCTAGCGTCATCAAATTATAGGCGAAATTAATATTGCTAGGAGACTGAAAGCGTGCGCGACTAAAACGTTGATTGGGGACGAATTCCACTAGGGGGAAGAGGCAAATGGATATCAAAGCCTTGGGGATTTAGTAATTATAACTCAGTGCCATCTTGGTTTCGAGGAAGAATCCAGTTACAAAACTTCACCTTTGAGTTTAAGTCGTTAATAATGAAAGCATGCTCGACAATTCCTTACAAACTTAAAATTGGGATCTATATTTGGTTT
This sequence comes from Pseudotsuga menziesii, assembly GCA_001517045.1. Lineage (NCBI taxonomy): Eukaryota > Viridiplantae > Streptophyta > Pinopsida > Pinales > Pinaceae > Pseudotsuga > Pseudotsuga menziesii. The sequence goes on from LPNX010926499.1 coordinate 87,364, forward strand.
ACATAAATAAATTGATTCTTGGTCGTTATGAACCCATGTACCTAACTAGTTATCATGTAAAGGTTATCATGTGTCTAATTGGTAGCATGAAACCTACCCTAAGAATAAACCTTACAAGTGAAACTCGTTTGTATCAAAATCCTTATGAGAATTAAAACCTCGAGGAGGAGGTCACCTCCACTCCGTACCATACCAATCTAAGTAAAGGATAGTAAAAATTACCTATATGTATATGTATATAACAAGAATAACATATTTTAGTGTTAAGAAGAACCCACTATAGGTAGTATAGTGAGAAAAACATTATAATATATAAAGAACCTTGGTGTGGTATAACTTAATTAAAAGGTTTGTGAAAAGTTTCAAATAAGACTTAATCCACAATGGTCTTATGTTACTGTGAAGAACATAAGAAGACAGATGGAGGCTTGCGCGTGCCAAGTGTCTGCCACATGGACCAACGCAATTGTTATTTAAGAGTTGCATTTTAGCGATCAAGGGACACACATAATTTATTTCTTCTCCTGCCTGCGTTTTGGAAAATCTAGGGATTGAGCCTGCCATGCTAGCTTCAGATCCATAAAAAAAACGGTATGTCTTTGCCTTTTGGAAATTTTTATTTGTTTATGGCATAGAATGGTGGATAACTGACAGATACGGAAGGATCCTTTGTATGCATTGTTTTGAAACCATGTCTGCATTCATATAGGTCAAATCGTAAATGTTACCAACATTTTATTTATGATTTGAACCAGAACCATTATTATTGATCATCTGTAAATTGAATTCGTTGTTTATTTGATGAATGAATACGAGATTGGATCTGATCTACAGTAATGTCTTTTATTATTTTGAGGGCGTTTTCTTTTAGATCCATCGCTGATATACCTTATGGGACTGTTGTTGTGGTTCTCAATCCATAGTTTTGACATCATTTGACCGCGTTATTAGATCCTTTGCTGACACTTTTATTTGGTTTAAGCTTGATTGCATTTTTCTTTTCCATTTGAGTCGGTCTCATGGGTTATATGCCATCTATAATTTGTTTCACGCAGATTTTAAAAGAGATGCGTGTTGCTATGAAAAGATGGATAAGTATTTGAATCTTGATTTCTGCGAGCAATTTGATAAAGCTTGACCTCTCTTAACGCCAACGATTTGAGTAGATTGTATTTTTATACTTATTTGCCTGCTATCTAAAACAGATCTGGGATTTTGATGCTATCGTTTCAATTTTGTTGGATTTGTTTTGCCTGAGATTTCTTTTTAATTCCATTATGGAACAATACCCGTAAGATCTGAGATCGTATATTTGACTTGAAAACCCTTGATGCTTGCATATGACATTGCCTGCGTTTAGAGAACAGGTCTAGAAATATCTAGGTGACTTGCGATTTGGTCCAGATCGATAATGGTTTAGAATGTGCAATGATTTATTCCAGATCCGAGTTAACTACCGTTAGATTGCCAAAGTCTATGTTGGATATAAAGTTTTATGTTATTATTATTTTTCAAGATCTGAGATAACTGCTTTTCATTACCCATTTCTGCGTTGAGTAGGATGCGCGACGATTTATTCTAGATTTACGATGGATGCAATCTCATTGCCCATGTCTGCATTTATTATGTTAATTTAAGATCTGGCATATGTGATATGTGATGTATGTTCCTGCGTCTTGGGCTTAACCTTCATAGGTGTTGTAATTTATCTGAAATCGCTTTACCCATTTGTATCTATATTGTCTATGGGAGGTCGAGTTCATAGCGTGCGATGGGAGTCTCTGCCTTCATGTACTAAAAATATATTACTTCATGTCTGCGTTGAATGGAGAGTTGCATACGATGGCTTGATGTGTGGTCAATAATATGCAAAATTCCTTTTAAAAGTATGCATGGAATCTTTCCAAATGGTTGTGTGTGTAAAAATTACACAATGTTATTCCATAGCCTGCAAATGACTTCTTAAATGCTTGGGATCTTCCAAATCTATATCTGGGTTTATTTTGTTGTTTCTTGATTGTTCATACGATTGGTTCACTTGACTATTCATTGGAGGAGTTGCTATTATGTATTTTTAAGTAGTTTGAGTAGTAGATTTCTATCACTTTTAAAATGTAAATATTAAAATTCTTTTTGAAAGCCGTGTTAACTTTAGTGTGGATATATCCTGTAAGGAAAATGATTATTGCCATTAATGTATTTTTAAAAGTAGTTTGAGTAATAGATTTCTATCACGTTTTCAATGTAAACGTTATAATTCTTTTTGAAAGTTGTGTTAACTTTAGTGTGGATATATGTTGCAAGAAAATGATTATAAGTATTAAAACATGCAAATATATATCACTAAGTTATCGTGGATGTATCTTTTAAAGAAAGTGAATATAAGTATTAAATTATGTAAAGGTATATCATTATGTTACGGTGGATATATCTGGTAAGGAAAGTGAATAAAATTATTAAAATTGGTAAGGAAAGTGAATATAATTATTAAAATGTGTGAAAGTATATCACTATGTATGTATCTTGAAAGGATAGTGAATACAATTATTAAAATATGTAAAGGTATATCACTATGGTGGAAGGAGTGGTTTATAATAAGAAGGCCTCTGTTTGATACATATATGGATATAGTTTATAAAACAGATTGGTTCTACTAAGGAAATGAACCTCTTTCATCTCGTATAATAAAACCTAATTGAGATGTGTTGGTAAAAGGGTGTACCTCCATATTTAGGTATCGAGTAGTTTTATAGAATTGAATAGTACCTTGCCAATTTCTTAATAAGAATAATGTTTTTGAATAGAACTTATATGCAAAAGATAAATTATGATATGTGTCATAGACGATGGGAATGCCCTGATGAGGGAACATTGGAAAATGTTCTATTGTTCTCCATCCTAGTGGATTTGTTATTGAGCTCGGGGTGGCTTTAGACGGGAAAACATACGTTGAATGAAGCCTATGGTTGGGTGGAAAGTCGTAGACATGCTTTTAGTCGCCCAAGCTTAGGTAGCATTAATAAGTACCTATACTGTTTAATTTTGTTTATAGAAATTATCATGTAGCTTACATGTTTTATAATACTAATATGTATATTGAGTGTTGGATGCAGAATCTATGACTCGTTTATGGAAGGGCATTGGGATGGCTCTAAAAAGACAGTGTAGAGTAATTTAACTGTTATGAGCATACGCGTTTAATTAGTTCTTTAATAGTTAACCTTGTTATATGGATTCGATTTATCTTGTTCTAATATTTATGTTAAGGTTGCATGATTACAAGTGTTGGGTGCAGAAACTTGTCTCGAGGGTGCAAAAGACATCGAGGTAATAAGAGAAAGGGGTAATGTGTAATCCCTATCCCATTCGAGGGACAGTCTAGGGACAAATGTAACGGTTGTATCTATTTTAAATAAGATTCGCTTATGTGGAATTGTATTAGAGTGATTGTAGTTTTACGGTTCTTAATTGTAAATAAAATGTGATTTTATAATTGAGGTATAAGTTCTTATCATTATTCTTGTACTCGTATGGTTATCAATATAGTCCTCTTGTCAACTACTTAGCGGAACTTAATCAAATTGACTTACAATTTATTATATGAATAGATGAAAATGATAGTAGTGTTTACAACTATGGGATTACACACTCTTGAGAGACTAACACAGTTGACTTTTATGGATATAGTAAAAGGAAAAATTTTTACCCCATTTTCTTAAAATTTACTGTGAAGAATTTTTGGTATGTTACACTTACTTGTTGTAGCTTGTTACGGAATTTGAGAGAGAGTGTCGCGTGTAAGCTTATTTGCTGTAGCTTGTTACAGACTTTGAGAGAGAGTGCCATGTGGATGCTTATTTGTTGTAGCTTGTTACGGACTCTGAGAGAGTGCCGCATGGAAGCTTACTTGCTGTAGCTTGTTACAGACTCTGAGAGAGAGTACCGCGTGGAATATTATTTGCTGTAGCTTGTTACGGACTCTGAGAGAGAGTGCCACATGGAAGTTTACTTGTTGTTCTAGGGTGCATGGTGGTGATCCAGCTTGAGGGTGGAGATGGGATCATAGTGGTTTTGCGGTCCTCTCTTATGGTTCGGAGGAACTGATTCTCCAAGTATCTTTTCGGTATTTTCTTCAAGTATTTGACTCTAACCTCCCTTATACTTCTTTATGTTTCTCTTATTGATGCAGAAATATCCGGTGTATATTTTGGGGTTGTTACCTGTTTAGGAAAGAGTCGTGTACAAAATGGTCATTGACCATCTACCCAATGTTGGATTCAAGGAGGTAAATATCCTTGATAAGAAGTTGACCAATGCAATGATCCAACAAATAACCCAAGGCCTCCACTACGATAATATATATGGTTGAGTCTAGAAAAGCAACCTTGTTTAATAGCCATTAATAGGCTAGCCTTCAACTAATTTGATCGATAGACATGCAAGCTAAGGCATTAGAAAATAAATACTTAGTAACCCAAATATCAAATTGACCAAACCCCAACACACAAAGCATTACCATGATGAAAATGCCATTCCACAAAGTAATATGATTTTTCAAAATCAAGCTTAACGAATAGTATTTTTAGCACCAATCATTGAGACCATTCCATTCCTTCCTAGAAAACAACATTTTCTAAGATAAAATGGCCTTTAATAAAGCACATTTGGTTTGTCCTAATTATCTACAACAAGATGTAGTGACTCTATAGACCCAAAGAAACTTGGAAGAGACATTGAGGGAAATTATTGGCCACCAATTGATAATCCTTTTGACACACCAATGAACATAAAAGTACTACTTTTTTATTCTTTTATATCAAAAAGAATTTCCATGATTATACCATGTCATCAACTAAATCATAAATGTTAATACATAGTCTCCATTTCTAAGTATTAATACTTCAATTTAAATTATTTCCAAAAGCATGTTGAAAATTGGAATCATAGCCTCCTCACCATATCGTTCCAAAAAAAGTTGATTTACAATAATTTGACCCTTTTACAATGCAACAATTTTATTTAAAATTTCAAAAATCTTACCAAATTTTTTCCCTTGACCAACACAACATCAAAAATAAAAATACAACGAGAACAAAGAAATACATTCCGCTTAAATATATTTTAAAGATAAAAACTAAGATGAAGTACATGTGATCTACATTAATATTCATTACATTATAACCCTTACCAAATATTACATTACGTAAATAAGAAAAAAGCTAATTATAATGCAAGGATGTGACTCAAGATCAATATTCATTACATTATAACCCATTACAAGATATTAAATTACGGAAATAATGAAAATGCTAAATATAATGCAAGGATGTGACTCACGATGAAGGGCATGTAATGTAAATGTGATGCAGGAGCATCCTGCTCTTCATTCTAATTCCAAGTTAAAAGTTAGATCAGACCCAGAAGGGGTCTTTAAAATCTGAATTGATGGTCTTCAAACCATTACTTTATAATTAAACCTATGTTTTATTTTGTTCTAGATAATGGTGAGTCAATTAGGTGAGTCACTGGGTGAGTGATGAGTCGTTGATGAGTCATGTAACAAATCCCTCAATTAGGGCAGCGAGTCATAGGATAGGGTTGAATTAATTTTGTATGATTGTTGAGTGGTTATTGGATTTGAACTAGAATTGGTTTCCAAGTTTTGATTATGTAAACATGTAATCCTGCGAGGCATAGTAAAAAAGTAGTAAGGAAGTAAAATATAGACAGAGAGAGAGGTCTGTAAGGCCTGTAGGAAACAAAGGAAAGGCCAACTAAAGATATATCTGGCCCGATAGAAATCAAAACGCATGTTCTGAAATGGATTGTCTGTACAGTTTCGTTTGATGAATGAAAAAGCATATTTTGGCGTGTTCAGTGTGTGTAAATTTCATCTCTGATTGAATGGATGAAATCATGAATTAAATGCCTATTTAATTCTTGTAAAAGACTTACAAATCTGTATATGAATTCAGGGTTCTTGAAAGCAGGAAAAACATAGATCTATTGATTCATTATCTGATCAATTGCGTGGGAGAATTAGATAATCAATCTAATTGAGGGATTTCGTAAATGAAATGTATTTGCCGAGAAATCTTGTTGTAGAATTTAGAAATGGATAGATCGATCACTGTAAGGATCAAGAAAAATTGAAGTTTGAAGTTTGCAAGTTTAATGATCAGAAGAAAACCTAGATTGACGATGGAGATTGGATCTGAAACGATCCGACGGTCAAAATTTATATCCGCATCAAAATAAAGATCAACGGTCTAGATCCGCCCCGCACAAGATCGACGGTGCAGACATAATATTGCGGGAGAATATTTGCGAGAGTCAAAATCCGGGAAATGCGAATGCGCATACTGCATCCTGCATGTGGGATAGGCTATTGCAGGAGGAAGGTTCGAAAAATTTGAAAACCCGCATCTCGCAATTGCGGAAACAGAGTTACGGGAACTCTGTTGTGGGAAGGAATTTGCGGAAATTGAATTGTGGGGATTGAAATTGCGGAGGCAGTATTGTGGGAAGGAATTATCAAACAACTAGGTTTAGAGGTTTTGCTAATTTAGAACCTAACTATTCCTGGGAAGGATGATTCAAATCGGTTTACTGGTTCAATTGGGAAGTTTGAATACAGTACTCTAGTTCGCGTTGGAGAAGGTTAGTCCGGTGGAAGGTATTCAGGATTGATTGTAGATAGAGGATGCGTGGTTAAAGTTGATGATTAGCCACATAGGAATGCAGAAGAATCCTTGAAAGGATTTGACAATTTTGTGGATTGATGGAAGATTGCAGATTGTGGCAATAACAACTGGGGGGATTTGTGCTCAAGGACAATTCTGTTTTTGATAAAGAGGAATATATTTTGAAGATAGCAGTGGATATATTATAGTCACTGTACGAGTGGAAGAAGACTACTGATAGTCTTAAAGGTATTGACTGATTAATGTTTATATTTTAACTCTGGTTATGTGAATTTATAGCAACAAAGAATAGGGAATTTCTTAAGAAGAGAAAGTAGTGGCAGAACCCATAAATCCAACAGAGGCTGGAAAAGAGAGGACTAGTGCATGTTCACAAAAGAGAAGTGGACTTGTAGAAGCCCAGAAGAGAAAATGAGATTCTCAAAAGGTTCTAGAGGAGAAGAACCAAAGATACCAAAAGGACAAGCTCAAGGAGAGATAGCTCATTGAGGTATAATAGACAAGTGTGGAGACTTGTTGAGGGAGGCTTAGGAAAGCAGTCCAACATGATGAAGTTCACACAAGAGGAGAGGGAGATAGAAACAATGATGTTGGCTGCTATGGGCAGACCCGGGTTTACTATAATCAACCAACAACACCCCTAGATCACTGGCCCTTTCGGCGACAGACCGCAAAGCGGCCTGAAGTCTCACCTGAAGTGACTCTAATGGGTTGGCCAAGGACTCAAGTGTCTTGGACCAGGTTCTATGGCGATCCCACTAGCGGCTCGCAGTTCCCCTAGCTGCGAGGTCTCTCTCTGTTTGCGCGTCGCGCGATCTCCTGCTCACGTCGCGCGATTCCCTCTTCTCGTAGCTCTTCTAGCCGCGAGATATTCCTTTACACCATCGCGCAACCCTATCCTGCGGCGCGCAATTTTTCTCTCTCGCGATATCTCCGGCCTTGTCGCATCGCCGCGCACCGTGCGACACGCAACTCCTGCCCAACGCTAAGTCCTTAACCTGCGGTATCGTGCACCGCAGCTCCTCTGCCGATGCGGTATCACCTCTCTGTGATATCCTACCTCCGCGGCTTAGCGCACTTAGCGTTGCTCGTGTCGACGTGCAAGACTTAACATACAAGGCTATTCGGTAATGCAAGAGAGACTGTTTAACGCAAAGCATAAATGAACCATATACAACATGTCAAAGACTTTAACTTATGTTTATCCTTCTATACTGCCGTGAACTGATTAGCACGTTCATTCATTAAACTGTAAACAAAGTCCATGAAATGACTGAGAAATGCATAAATAAACATAACACATAAACCAATCGCATAACACTTGATTTTAACGTGGTTCACCTCCAGGATGGAAGTTACGTCCACAGAACTGTGTTTTTATTATAGCTCAGGGGAAGGTAAAACACAGTTCTGCTGCACCGCATATGCAGCTAAAGATCTTCTCTCTTAGACCTCTTTTCTCTCTATATTTCTCTCCTACAATGTACTCTTCCCTCTCTGTCGATCCCTGTGGATCGTTACATGCATACTCTATAAGGCAGCTACTTGTTACCGTAAGATTGCTACCGCTAATAACAGAACCAGAGCTAGGCTTTTACGACAATCTAATAGTCTGCAAAACACTACTAACAACCGAATGAACCAACCAACTAACCAACAAAATGACTAGCTAACCCCTTTACAATACAAAATATATCCTTTTATAGGCAGCCCGAAGGTCTTGCCATTACAACACTGTGGGCCTGTCCCAACAGTAACCCAAAACCCTAACTAGTGACAGTCGGCCATATCTGTACTTGAGGTAGCCTCTTTCCGTCACACCACAGCTCTCTGCAGTCTTCCATGCTTCCCGGCACTGATCATGGGTACTATGCACCGCTTCTCCTCTCTGTCCTTCGTCTTCAATGCTTCAGCCTCGTTGCTCCTTCTCCTTTATGAGGGTCGCTGAGCCCTCCTGTCTTCCACCGCTGCCTTCAATGCAGTAGTTGAGCTCTCTCTTCTCGGCCGCTCAGGTACCATTGCCTTTCTTGACTTTTCTATCTTAAAAGTCATGGTTTCCGGCTCTGCTCTCCAGCTGGAAACGTGCTACGGCGTCGTAGCTCTGTCTTATCTTCTTTTCGCCAAAAATTATTTCTCCGCTAAACTAGCAGCTTCTTCTGTAGCTGTGGGACCCTGCTCCAACAGTCCCCTAACACTTACTTGTGGCTCGCCCTCGAGCCACTTCCAGCGGGATTCTCCTGCTGTAGCTTTGCCTTGGCTTCCTGTGAAGCCCTCTGCAACCTGTCACGAAGTCTTGTGACTTCCTTCTGCATCACTTAGACACTCTCTTTATAGTTTATGTAACTTGGTTCATTGGGCTCTCTTATCCTTCCTGCCCAATGTCATGGTCTCGCTCTCTTCGCTCCTGAAAACCTTTTAAGAGCCCTTTAGTGTTTGAGAGGTTTTCCACATATATCCTTTCCTCTTTATCTGGGTTAGAACTTTTATCACAAGGAAAGTCTGTATCTTCCAGCCTTCTCAAACATTTCCTTCAGTCTGGAGCCTTGTATATGAAAGAGATACAAACCATGAATTCCGTTTCGAGAACAAGCCTTTGCCTGCCTCCAGGAATTCTACCGACTGCTGGGTTTGCTGTCCTCTTCCACTTCTCTTCTCTTCGAGGTGCTCCAGGTACACATGCTGCCTCTGATCATCAGATTTTTGTTGCGTTGCCTCCGCAATCTTTTGTGCTTTTCTTAGCTGATCAGATAGGTCGGTGACCTTCTCCCGTTGCTTTCTCTTTCTCATTTTTACTTTCCGCCTAGCGGGAGATTTTTTCTCATCATTCTTCTGCTCTGCTTTCTTATCTTCAGTGATCGGCTCGGCATTCTTCTTCTCGTTAGCAGAGACTTTGGTGACAACTTCTACTTCTGGCGCGTGACTCTTCATCTTTAGCGGCTGTCTGACTTGTGTTGTACTTAATTTCACAACCCTGGGCGACGTTGTCATGGAAGACCTACGGACACCAGGGTCGAAGCGTCTCGGCATGTCCTCAAACAGAACCGTCTTAGTACAAACGGTGGACGTGCAATGGCTGCAACTTCTGAAAATCACAACACTCTGTAACAAACTTAGCTCTTCACAGGGAATTCTGAACAATGCACTCTACAGCTCTCGGGTTTTCTGCAAACGTAACCATCCCAATTGAATACTTTCTGCTTTTATGCCCAATATGATAATCCCGGATGCAACGGTCATCTAGACTGAACCCGTCGGTCGTCATTAATGCCTGGACAAGACCACACCCGTCGTCCGATCCTTAATAAATGAGGAAATCCGATCGAATTTCCCTCGAAATGTGTGTGCACAGGCACCGGTCTCGTCGGAGATTTGCCAAATCTGGAAAAATTTATTATTCTGCTGCCAAATCTACGGTAAGATATATCGGTCATTACCTCATTAACTACCTGTCAGATGGTGACGTGACTGGCCCTCTGTTGGTCGCAAAACTGAGTACGTGGCACGGGGAAACATCGCGCTGCCGCGATGCGACTCCGCATCACCTGCATAAAACAATACTCCTTTTTTTTTTTTTGAATCGGCCTGGTGCGATTCCTCATACTTAGAATAATACCTGCCGGTGTAGACTAGTTCCCGGTGCGATGCCTCCTTTCAACTACACTGGACATCTGCACCACCATAACTGGCTAAGCTAGGGATGAGAGGCGGGGTGGCTATCATTATAGGGCTTAAGCCTACTACCATTAATCCATGTGGGCAGAAGCTTCCCATTCAGCTGGCTAAGCTGAACGACACCTCCCTCTGTGACTTGCTGTATCTGATATGGCCCCAGCTAATGTGTCTTGAACTTCCTTGGAAACTTAATGAATTTGCTGTCATAGAGGAGCACTAGGTCTCCAATCTGGAAAGTCTTATTCTTAATGTGTCTGTCATGCCAAGCTTTTTCTCGTGCCTTCTGCACTTTCTGATGGAATCCGACGATGAATCTGTCTTCTTCTAAGGCAAGCAGCTGTGCTAGCCTTTCCTCCACTGTGTCTGTATCAGTCATCCCGGTAATTTGAGCTATTCTTAAACTGGGAAGAATATACTCCATAGGAATAATAGCCTCCTGTCCATACACCAAGCTGAAAGGTGTGTGTCCCGTAAGTTTCTTACATGTAGTCCTGTATGCCCATAATACAACGTTAACTCTGAGGTCCCAATCATTCCTCTGGCTATTGCAAACCTTAGTAAGAGAATTTTCTAAAATATTATTAAAGCCATCCACCGTACCATTAGCCTGGGGGTGGTAGGGAGTGCTCTTATGGTGCTGAATCTGGAATTCTTCTATCAATGCCTCAATAGTGCTGGTCAAAAAATGAGTGCCTTGATCACTCATCAAAATTACTGGGCATCCAAATCTACTGATGATGTTTTCAAAAAGGAATTGTGCAGCTGTAGCAACATCACAATTTCTTACTGCTTTGGCCTCTGCCCATCTGGTGAGGTACTCTGTTCCCGTGATAATATATCTCGCACCAGTGCGCTTTCCTGGTGGGTTGATAGGACCCACAAAATCTATAGCCCATTTGTCAAATGCGCGTAACGTGACCTGCGGTCGCATCGGCATTTCATCGCGTCGCGAGGGTTTTCCTACCCTTTGGCAGATATCACAGCATCTGCAAAAGTCCTTGGTGTCTTTATGCAACATAGGCCACCATAATCCTGCCTCCAGGATTTTCTGCGCAGTCGGCTTTCCTGCGAAATGACCTCCTGCGGTTCCTGAATGTGCCTCTCTGATAATAGCATCTTTTTCATGCGGCATCACACATCTGCGCAGAACTTCATCCGGACCTAACTTGTATAGGTGTCCTGTGATGAGGGTGAAGTCTGCTGCTTTAACAACCAACTGCTTCTTTTGCTGCTTAGTAAACTCATCAGGTGCTACTCTTGTAGTGAGAAATTGAATAATATCGGCATAGTACTCATCTGCGATCTGGATGGAAAACAGTGGCGCATCTGGCAGATTGTCGTCTAGGTTACTTGGTTCTTCTCCTGAGTCTATCCGCGACAGATGATCAGGTCCGGCATTCAGTCTTCCTGGTTTCACAATGATTTCGAAATCATACTCCTGAAAGAGGAGTAACCATCTGCAGATTCTCCCCCCTAACTCTGGCTTATTGACCAAATGCTTCAAGGCGGAATGGTCAGTGAAAATCTTAAACGAGGCACCCAACAGGTAGTGACTGAACTTCTGGAGCGCGTACACCATAGCTAGGCCTTCTCTTTCAGTTGTGGTGTAGTTCTTTTCTGCTGTCGAGAGCTTTCTGCTGGAGTATGCAATAGGATGGTCAATGTCCCCTTCTCCTGGTTGTGTTAAAACAACCCCTAATGCGATGCCGGACGCATCCACATGTACATGAAATGGCTTAGTCCAGTCTGGAAATACTAAGATGGGTGCTGTAACCATCTTTTCTTTAAGTGTGTCTAGACTCTGCTGACATTCCTCATTCCATTGGAATTTTACATCTTTCTTTAGCAATTTCTCCATTGGTGCTGTAATCTTTACGTAGGCCTTGATGAACTTTCTGTAGTACCCAGTATGACCAAGTACTGTCCTTAGTTGCTTGACTGAGTTGGGTGCTGGAAGGTTTACAATGATGGCAATCTTCGCGGGATCTACCATTAAGCCTTGTCTGCAAACAATGTGACCCAACAAAATACCAAATGGTGCACAAAATATACATTTCTTCAAGTTTAGAGAAATCTGGTACTACCTACATTTCTCTAACATCAGTCTTAAGTCTCCTATATGCTTGTCGATTAGTCCAAATACAGTCCAATCATCAAAATATACTTCTAAGAACTTATGGATGTATTCTTTAAAGACAGGAACTACTACTCTAGAAAAGATAGCTGGTGCATTCTTAAGACCAAAGGGCATTACCGTATACTGGAACGAGCCCCATTCTGTTGCAAAGGTGGTCTTGGATCGATCTTCTGGATGTATTCTGATCTGATGGTAGCCTGAAAAGCCATCAGTGAAGGAGTAGACCTCCTGTCCTCCCACGTTGTCTAATACCTCATCAGTGAACGGTGTCGGAAATGGATCGTGAAGCGATGCATCATTGAGCTTGCGCAGATCGACACAGATCCTGATGTCTCCTTTTGTTTTCTTCTCTTGCACGACCATGGGGCTAACCCATTCGCTTTCTTCTACCGGCTCAATGATGCCTGCTACTAGCATCTTATCGATTTCATCCTTTACTTTTTCTTTGTAGCGCGGATTCAATCTATATGGGCGCTGCTTAACTGGTCTAGCATCCTCCTTCAATGGTATCCTCATAACTCCCAGGTCTCCAACTATTCCCTTCATCTCTGTGAACTTGGTGGGAAATAGGTCCTGATAGTCATGTAACAAATCTGCAATCTGTCCGACTGTTTCATCGTTCCAATAGTCTCCAATAGAGGCAAACTTAGGTTCTGCGTCTGTGCCAATATTGATCTTTTTAATCTTGTTGGGTTCGGTGATTGCTGGAATCTCTAACTGTGGTCCCCCAACATCGCGAGTTCCTTCTGACTCCGGAATGCTGGTGTTGCGAGGATCCTCATCCTCATCCTTATATTCATTGTCTGGCTTTGCTGCGAAGTTATAGCACTCAAGCGCGTCTTGCAACTGGATGGCCCACTCAGGTTGAGCCTGCACTGAGATGGTACAGTCCTCAAATATCTTGATCTTGATTATGTCTAGGGCCTGAGCAACACTTGGATGTTCTGATTCAAACGCGAAGGTGAGTAGGAAACTATCTGTCATAAGTGACCATGTGGTCGTCCCCTTGCACAACTCAGTCTCTGTGTACCAGTTCCTTGGAACTGTGTCCAATGTGTGAATGAATCTGTGAACCCATTCATCCTCAGGAATGTCCGACCAGTTCTGTTCACATGTCTGAACGTGTGCCCTGGGATTAGTTTCGCCTGTGTACTTCTGCTGGACATACTCTTTGTCGACAGAAAATATGATCGCCATCAGTCTTTTAATATCATCCCATGATGCGATATTCTCTTTATGCGCATAGCACCATCTTGCAGGTGTAGCTCGTACTGCAAGGTCCATAGTTGTGTTCCTCTACTCGTAAGGAATCTGTTGCTCAAACTGCTCAAGGAAGTCCTAAATATCTGTCAGACCATGATATGATGGAATCTCAGTGATCTCTGTGCCAATCCATTGCAGTGACTTACTCATAAACGCACATCTGCGCGCTGAGACTTCGTAAAGTCTGTTCTTCCAGTTCTCTAGACCAACATCAGAATCCGATGCGCATGAGCTGTCGCATCACCAACTAATGTTCCCTTTCACGGTTGGATTGATGTAGTCGTTCTGGTTCGTAGTCATCTGGTAGAGACTATCTATGTTACGTGCCTCCTCCTCTGCTCGGATAGGTTCAATGTATCTAGGACCTTGGTGAGGATCCAGTGGTGCGATGACCCGGATCTGCGCATCCTCAAAGGACATTTGTCTTCTCTTTAGGTCGATGACAGCCTTGCTACCGATCGCCCAATTGATACTTAATAATGCTGGATACGGTCGACTGTCGCCAATGATTTCTATAACCTCGAATTCCGCAAAAGTGAGAACTCCATCAATGTCAACTGGCACCTGCGGTAGTCGACCCAATGGTGATACTCGCTGCTGATTAGCTAATCTCAGGTGGATAGGCGATCTGACTAACTGAGGGCTACCCATCTGTTCCCATGTCTGCTTAGTTAGAACATTCACCTCTGATCCCAGATCTAAGATGACTTCATCCATTTCAAACTCTCCAATTTGTGCTGTGAGCTTCATCTCTCTTCCAGTCCTGGTATGTCCTGTAATATTATGAACAACGCGGTGTGCACTGCCCGAGAGAGAAGGTTGCTGACACTGGTCTATGATGCGCTGCAGTTCGCCTATAGCTTTTTCATTTCTCAGGAGTTTCAAGCAACTGCGCAGGAAGGATTGTACACTTCTTGTCGATTCATCCTCGTCGCATCTTCCTGATGTGGTAGCCTACGGTATCTGTTCAGAGTTATCGCCACAAGGTGCTTGCTGCGGTATGCCCTAGACGACGGTACCTGCGATCCTGATTGTGTAGGTTCATCAAAGGAAGCCTTGGCTTCATGAAATGTCTCTTTATTCTTCTGTAGGTCGAGTGCTGTTGCTTTACTAGGAGCTCTGCGCACCCACTCCTGGCTTGTGTTCTTTTCAATATCCTGCGATGTCCCACTGGTGGAAGCACCGCTATGAGTCACAATACTGACTCTTGGTTCTGGTTCTGCCTGCTCAGCAACAATAAGCTGGATGTTCTGGTGTACTGCTGGCTTAGGGTCTTTGATCTTAGCTATCAAGGTAGGACACTCCTCTATGGTATGATCATAAGATTTGCAGTAGTTACAAGTGGTAGTGGGGCTCTGACAGTCCCTAGCATAGTGTCCTACAACTCCGCAGTTATAACAAGTGATTGGTCCATGACCATGGCCAAAACCTTCTCCTCTTCCGAAGCCTTCTCCTCTTGCAAAACCTCCTCCACGGCCTCGTCCTCTGAATCCTCCTCCACGGCCACCATAAGTCGGATCAGGCTGTGGTCCTGCTGCTGGAACCTGTGTGTCTACTTAGACTCTGTACACGTCATGTTTTCTATCTAACATGAGATCATAGGCTCGGAAATTCTGTTCATCATGTCCGACAGAACTGCAGAAGACACAGTATAGGTTCTTAGGTGTCTGTACATACTTCTGAAGCAAAGGGCATTGTTGAGGTGGGTGTCCTTGTGTTTTACATATTTCACACCATGGCCCTTGCGTTCGTGGTAAGGGGTTAGGAGCCCCTGACGCTAAATATTCTGCAAAGACTGGACAGTTGTCTTTGGTATGACCCTGTGCTCTACATCGTAAGCACCATATGTCTTGCATAACCTCTTTTCCTTTCTTAAGTTCGTGTATCTGTAACGTGAGGCTGGCCAACTGGTTCTGTGGAGTTGTCATGCCTGTACTGGTTTCTGCTAAAGGTGAAGCTTCTAGCTTCATCGCCATCTCCAATGCGTCATCCTGCGTCTGGAGTTTCTGCTGCATCAGTGGCAATCTGATGTGAGGGAGCAGCGCTGCAATAAACCATTCCTTATGCTGCTCCGGCACAAACTCAAAGCTTACTTGGTCTATAAGAGCTTTGAATTTCTGGTCAAAGTCCCATACTGATTCTGATGGTAGCTGCTTAATATCCTTGAGCTCTGTAATGCACCGAGATTCAGAATTAGGTTTCTTGAACTCTTTAATCATGGCGTTCTTGACCTAGGCAAGTGTCTTGGGTATTGTGGTATACTTTATGTACCATGTTAAAGCTCGATCTCTGAGTGTAGTGACCAACTGTACAAGTTTAAGGTTATCGTCGTTGATTGTTTTAATGGTCCACATGGCTTCACATAGAAACCAATGTTGTTCTGGGTCCTCTGCTCCTGTACCCTTAAAGGTAGGTAGCTTCATATCATCTCCCATTCTATTTCTCTGCGGTAGGTTCTGATTGACTGGATTACTACCACTCAGCGGTGTAGGTGAAGGTGATGTAGCGGTAGTAGGTACTGTATGTGAGCTACTGGATGGAGTACCTACGGGATTACTCTGAGTCCCGGTCTGTTTCTGTGGGGTATAGGGCTGGTAAGGGATAACCCCCTCTGGTTCTTCTGTGGTACTAGGACTCGATTGCCTAATATTGTCTGAACTATCTCCAAATACAGGACAGCCGAAAGCTACTTTATATTTCTTGCCACTACGTGTTCGTCCAATGTCATCAAAATCACTTTCAAACTCTTGTGACATTACTATCTTTACTTATTCATCTGAAATCATGTCCATTACTCCTTTTTCATGCAGCAGCATCTTAATGGACAAGTTTATAGATTTTAGGTACTTACCACGATATCCTTTGAAGAAGTACCGCTCAGCCTCGCTGAAGCTTTTTCTCTGGTCAACTGCAAATTCTGTGACGAAGCCTCCTAGCACACTCGCAAGCCAGAATTCCACTGCTCTCGTAATGGGATTGTCGAGTCTCTGCACGGTCTGAATCAGCTCCGGTGTCCAGACAATGTTTCTTTTCTTCTTGAATATGTTCCTATCTGTCAACTTGGATAACCAGTCGAAAAGCTCGTCTCCATAGGTTGCAAAAAATATGGCGTGTATATCTGAAGCGATATGCTTTTGTAAACAGTCCTCTGTGCTCAGTTTAGGGCTCCGATTTTCTTTCTTGGCAAACTCCCTTAGGTTTGAATCCAGCCACTGGTGAAACTCTTCTCTGGTGGGATGCCAACAGAACATTAGCGCTCAGTTGTTCAAAACTGGCAATGGAACCATTTGTTGGCTGCTATGGGTAGACCCGGGTTTACTATAATCAACCAACAACACCCATAGATCACTGGCCCTTTCGGCGACAGACCGCAAAGCGGCCTGAAGTCTCACCCGAAGTGACTCTAATGGGTTGGCCAAGGATTCAAGTGTCTTGGACCAGGTTCTATGGCAATCCCACTAGCGGCTCGCAGTTCCCCTAGCTGCGAGATCTCTCTCTGTCTACGCGTCGTGCGATCTCCTGCTCACGTCGCGTGATTCCCTCTTCTTGCAGCTCTTCTAGCCGCGAGATATTCCTTTACACCGTCGCGCAGCCCTATCCTGTGGCGCGCACTTTCCCTCTCTCGCGATATATCCGGCCTTGTCGCATCACCGCGCACCGTGCGACACGTAGCTCCTGCCCAACGCTAAGTCCTTAACCTGCGGTATCGCGCATCGCAGCTCCTCTGCCGATGCGGTATCACCTCTCTGTGATATCCTAACTCCGCGGCTTAGCGCACTTAGCGTTGCTCGTGTCGATGTGCAATAATTAACATACAAGGCTATTCGGTACTGCAAGAGAGACTGTTTAACGCAAAGCATAAATGAACCATATACAACATGTCAAAGACTTTAACTTATGTTTATCCTTCTATACTGCCATGAACTGATTAGCACGTTCCTTCATTAAACTGTAAACAAAGTCCATGAAATGACTGAGAAATGCATAAATAAACATAACACATAAACCAATCGCATAACACTTGATTTTAACGTGGTTCACCTCCAAGATGGAAGTTACGTCCACAGAACTGTGTTTTTATTATAGCTCAGGGGAAGGTAAAACACAGTTCTGCTGCACCGCATATGCAGCTCAAGATCTTCTCTCTTAGACCTCTTTTCTCTCTATATTTCTCTCCTACAATGTACTCTTTCCTCTCTGTCGATCCCTGCGGATCGTTACATGCATACTCTATAAGGCAGCTACTGGTTACCGTAAGATTGCTACCGCTAATAACAGAACCAGAGCTAGGCTTTTACGACAGTCTAATAGTCTGCAAAACACTACTAACAACCGAATGAACCAACCAACTAACCAACAAAATGACTAGCTAACCCCTTTACAATACAAAATATATCCTTTTATAGGCAGCCCGAAGGTCTTGCCATTACAACACTGTGGGCCTGTCCCAACAATAACCCAAAACCCTAACTAGTGACAGTCGGCCATATCTGTACTTGAGGTAGCCGATTTTCGTCACACCACAGCTCTCTGCAGTCTTCCATGCTTCCCGACACTGATCATGGGTACTATGCACCGCTTCTCCTCTCTGTCCTTCGTCTTCAATGCTTCAGCCTCGTTGCTCCTTCTCCTTTATGAGGGTCGCTGAGCCCTCCTGTCTTCCACCGCTGCCTTCAATGCAGTGGTTGAGCTCTCTCTTCTCGGCCGCTCAGGTACCGTTGCCTTTCTTGACTTTTCTATCTTAAAAGTCATGGTTTCCGGCTCTGCTCTCCAGCTGGAAACGTGCTACGACGTCGTAGCTCTGTCTTATCTTCTTTCCGCCAAAACTTATTTCTCCGCTAAACTAGCAGCTTCTTCTGTAGCTGTGGGACCCTGCTCCAACAAATGACTACTGAAGTTCACTGCAGGGGTTCAGAGAAAATCCACGACAGAAGAAAGAAGAAGGAAAGACAAAAAGAAGATGATAGATAATTGCTAGAGTTAGCAAAAGACATTTTGTGCTTGGAGAAGCAGATGCAAGATGCTAAAGAAAAGAACCAGAGGTATGGTTGGATCATGAGAAAGAAGGTAAGATGGCATTCAGTACAGGTGAAGCTACAATAAAAGATGTTTACTGAATTGGAGAAAGAACTCAGAGAAGCTGAATCTAATATAAAGGTTTCATATTGTGAACCTGAACATGGTCCTTTGCTTGGAGAGGATGATGAAGCAGAAAAAGAGAGACCAATTGAGAGTCTCTTGAATTCTGTAAAGAATATAGATCTATTTATGGAGGAAATGACTGTGAAGTCAAATGAGACCAAGAGGTCTTATGTTTTTGAGACTGATGATTTGTTTGTGATTGCAGGTTTTGTTGCAAATAATGGACAGTCCTTTGAAACTGTCTTAAAATTTGATGAAGTCAAATATGATCAAGATAGTCTCTCAAATGCAGAAAGATATGAAGTATTGCATCAAAAGGAACTCATTGATGAGTTGCTTGATGGAGGAACACAGTCAATTGAAGATGATCTGAGGTGAAGGTAGAAAAAGAAATGTGTTTGCACATTTCTACAAGGTAGGATCAAAATTTCATTCTGATGAAGGATGAAGTTGAACAGTCACCTTGGACTGTCATGAAGTCTAAAGAAAAAGAAAATGTACTTTTAAAAAGCATGATAACATAGTATAATTCTGTTATAGATGGTATGGAGTTAATGTTGTTTTCAGACCAACAAAAAGAAGATGCCAAAGGAGATATCAACAGGAACTTCAAAGTCTCGTGTTTTTGAAACTAATTATCGGTGTATGTTTGTAGGTATTGAAGAACTCTTGAGTGATGTGATTATGCAGGGAGAAACTGAACAATTATCTTGGGCTATTAGAGATAATGAAGGAAGAGGAGAAATAATTTTCAAAAGCATGACAATAGAACATAATCTTGTTGTGAAGGATGATAAAAGTTGTATACAACCTGTAGCTCAAACTATAGGACAGATAGAGTTCAGTGAAGAAATGAAGCTGCTAGAAGAAATGATTGATAAAGAAGCTCTTAGCTGAAAATGAATTCGAGGATAATGAAGATGATGCAGAAGAGGAACTAGCTGGAAGTCTCGTAAACTCTTGGGAGAGTTCAGATCAGAAAAAGAATGTGCGGATGGGTGATGAAAATTTCAATATTTTTGGAATTAATGAATTGTGTATATATGCAGGGGTAACATTTGATGAACTTTGTAAGGTTGTCCCAGAGGTAAAGGAATAAAAAGAGTATCCATGTATTCTTGACATGGATCAAAGCCAGAAATTTGTTTTGGAATTGAAGAACGAGATGACATGGTCTCGTAGAGATAAACCAGAGAGAACACTTGCATATTTGGATAGTGGTGTTGCTGACAGAAAGAAGCAAAAATTTGTCATGACACAGGAAGAGACTATATTGTCTCTAAGGAATGATCAATACCTAAATGAATTTGTTGTTGCAGGGTTGGCTACTGAAGACAAAGAAGAATTTTCTAACTTTAGAAAATATGATGAGGAATTAAAAATATTAGAAGATTGGTTGAATAATCCAAGGATTGATAAACATGACTATTTAATGTTTGATTGCAGCATTGAAAAGGAGCAGATAGAAGGCCAAAACACTGAATTATTTTATAATTTAGTGGGAAGCAATAGAAAATCAAGAGAGTAGCAACAACTTTAGAAATAAAAGAAGATGCAGGTGTACCAGCCAATAGATAGATTGGACATGGAGATTGAAGAATTAAGGTTGTTGATGGTGAAGATGTATCAAAGAAGGCATGAGCAAAGAATGAAGATTTTCATCAACATAGCAAATAGACAGAACGGTGACAAAAAAAGATGACAGAGGAAGAATGTAAAAGCAAAGCTAGTGCAGCATTGCAACATAAAATTTGGAAACCAGGAGAAATGAAGATAACAAAGACAGAGCAACATGATGGGATGGATGATCAGTTACAGAACAGGGTTTGGAATCCAGGTATATTGAAGATAGAAGTCTATGACCTGGAGGTCATATTTCTTTCTTCCTGGGGAGTCTGATGCAGGAGCATCCTGCTCTCCATTCAAATTCCAAGTTAAAATTTAGATCAGGCCTAGAAGGGGTCTTTAAAATCTGAATTGATGGTCTTCAAACCATTACTTTGTAATTAAACCTATGTTTTATTTTGTTCTAGATAATGGTGAGTCAATTAGGCGAGTCACTGGTTGAGTGATGAGTCGTTGATGAGTCATGTAACAGATCCCTCAAGTAGGGCAGCGAGTCATAAGATAGGGTTGAGTTAATTTAGTATGATTGTTGAGTGGTTATTGGATCTGAACCAGAATTGGTTTTCAAAGTTCTGATTATGTATAAATGTAAGCCCGAGAGGCATAGTAAAAAAATAGTAAGGAAGTAGAATATATAAAGAAGAAAATAGACAGAGAGAGAGGTTTGTAAGGGCTGTAGGAAACAAAGGAAATGCCAACTAAAGATATATCTAGCTTGATAGAAATAAGAAAGCAGGTTCTGAAACATATTGTCTGTACAGTTTTGTTTGATGAATGAAAAAGCATATTTTGGCGTGTTTTGTGTGTGTAAATTTCATCTCTGTTTGAATGAATGAAATCGTGAATTAAATGCCTGTTTAATTCATGTAAAAGACTTACAAATATGTATACAAATTTAGGGTTCTTGAAAGTGGGAAAAATAGAGATCGATTGATCGATTCTCTGATCAATCGCGTGGGAGAATTAGATAATAAATATAATTGAAGGATTTTGTAAATGAAATGTATGCGCAGAGAAATCTTGTTGCAGAATTCAGAAACAGATAGGTTGATCACTGTAAAGATTGAGAAAAATCAAAGTTTGAAGTTTGCAGGTTTAATGATCAGAAGAAAACCTAGATCGACGATGGACATTGGATCCGAAATGATCTGATGGTCAGAATTTAGATCCACATCAAAATAAAGATCAACGGTCTAGATCCACCCGCATAAGATCGATGGTGCGGGCAAAATATTGTGGGAGAAGATTTGCGGGAGTCAAAATCTGGGAAATGCGAATGTGCATCCCGCAAACGGGATAGGCTATTGCGGGATCAGAATTGTGGGAGGAAGGTTCGGAAATTTTGAAAACCTGCATCCCACATCCCGTAATTGCGGAAACAGAGTTGCAGGAAGGAATTTGTGGAAATTGAATTGCGGGGATTGAACTTGCAGAGCCAACATTGCGGAAAGGACTGATCAGACAGCTAAGTTTAAAGGTTCTGCTAATTTAGAACCTAACTATTTCTGGGAAGGATGATTCGAATCGGTTTACTGGTTCAATTGGGGAGTTTGAATACAGTACTCTGGTTCGCGTTGGCATCAAAATGATAACACATTACATAATATTACATTATTTACATAATGATAGTATTAATAATTATAACAAAGTATCGTGATTCACATGACCATTTATTATTTATATAAACATCATGTGTCTATTATATTCATCATATTTCAAATAATACATTTACATATTTAAATTTTATGGTTTTGTTTACTCTTTCCTATATATTTTAGTTATTTGAGTTGCCTTTCATTTCATGAATTTGTTAATCCATAACACTTAAAAAAAGGTAATTTCAAACATTAAAATAACAATAGAGACAATAGAGGAGAAGATGGGGATTGTGGTTGGATTAATTCTTTCTCAAGCCTAACTTAGTGGATTATAGCAACAAATAAAAAATTGGTTGCAACACTATATATGGAGTGAGGTATTGAGAGGCAATTACAAACATTAAAATAATAATGGAAAATTGTGTGGAGTCTTGTATTGAATATGGGGATTGTGGTTGGATTAAGCCTTTCTCAAGCCCAACTTAGTATATTAGAGCAACAAATAAAAAATTGGTTGCAACGCTACATTTGGAGTGAGAGCACCTCAAGGATGTTGTTGATAATGTATGTGGTCTTGACAATGAGCTTGTATATGTTAAACACATACAATCTTTTGAGTGTAAGGTACTTCACTTCCATTGACAATAAATTTCTAGGAAACTATAAACACCCAATTTATGGGTAAAGAACAAAGGAGGCAAACTTGATGTGAAAATGTACCAAAATGGGGCTTCATCAAAGACAACTACTAGTATGAAGAAGAATGATACATATAACTATTGTGGTGATTTTGGACACCATGTTTATGATTGTGGGAAAAATAAGTTTAATAGTCCAAATATAGAAGGCAAGAAGGCAATTTTTTTAATATAGAAGCAGAGGTTAGTGATGACCTCAAAAATCTAAAGTTGTTTATTTACAACACAACCCAATTTAATGATTCAATGATTGTAATGCATAGTTAATTGATTCAAGACATTTATTCATAAGGCTTGTAATAGAGATTGGTTTAAAACATTTCATGAGAAAAATGATGGTGTTAAATCTATGTAGGTGATGATATCTCAAGAAATAAAAGGATATGGTGATGTATGTGTACATTTGTCAAATGGCCATGTGAAACACATAAAAAATGTAAAGTATGTGCTAAGGATAAAGAAAAAATTAATCTCAGTTTCAACAATTACAAATCAAGGTTTCAAATTTGAATTTGTGAATTCAATTTATCATGTGAACTATATAGATCACTACATCGTCATAGTAGAAGGCAACATAATTGAAGGCCTATACAAAATTAATGCTATTGTGGAGAGTCATCAATCTTTTTCATCAACAAGAGTGTCAAAAAAGGAACTCTAGCACTTAAGGTAGGGTCATTTAAATCTTAAAAGTCTAGTTTAACTTCAAAGTAAATATATGGTGAAAGGTCTTCCAACTTGTAAGAATGATTATGTTGAATGTGATGGTAGTGCACTATGAAAACAACATAGAAATACATTTCCAATGAGGATAGATACAATGACACAAGGTTTTCTTGAATCAATGCATAGTGATATGTGTGGGTCAATGCAACTAAATTACTTGGAGTAGCTTCCTAATTTCATTGATTGTTAATAGAACTAAATTCACATGTGCGTATTTCATAAGAAATAAAAGTGATGTTTTTGAATATTTTAAAGAGTTCATAAATATGGTTGAAAAGCAGATAGATAAACATATCAATATTCTTAGATCAGATCAAGGGGGAGAACAATTTAAGAGAATTATTTAAGGGTTGGAAAGATAATGAAATTCATAATAAATACACAATTCAACATACCCCTTAAGAAAATGTTGTGGCTAAGAGAAAAACCATAATTGAGAGTGCAAGAAACAAGTTGAAAGGTAAAAATTTCCCTATTAGATTGCTGGTTGCAGTTGTAAGTACATATGTGTATGCACAAAATAGAAAAACCAATATTTTAGAGAATAAAACTCATTATGAAGCTTTCAATACACATAAACCAATTGTTAATCATTTGAGAGTTTTTGGGAGTAAAGAATTTCCCACATCCCAATGGAAAATAGAAGGAAAGTTTAATCAAAGTTGGCCGAATGTATTTTTATGGGTTATTGTGTGGACCATAAGGATTACAAAATGTATAATTATATTACTCGAGTCTTTTCAAGTACATATGTTATATTTCTTAAGTATGTAGATGGTATTTAAAAGAATGATAGTCAACACTAGTAGAGAAATGGGTAATTAATAACTATGCGACCAAAACATTTGTCACAATGGGTAATTAATGACTACACAACCAAAAAAGTTAGCCACGATAGTTTTTTTTAAAGTTAAATACTACCAAATTTGAGCAATTTTAAGTGACAACTAAAAATGGCTAAATTGCTAATTTATTCTAGGGATAAAAAATATGACTAGATAACAACTACATGAATATGGATTAATAGTATTTCTTACATATAAGTAATTGAGTTTTAGTGGTATAGGCATTTTATCATTATTAAATATGTCGATGATCATGATTAGAATTCTTAATGTTGAATTGAATTTTGTAGTATATATTAATTATATGCATGGATGTGTCTCTCTGACATGATTTAGTATATTCGAAATTGATGTTAGTAATTGAAACTGGGTGACCCATGAGCTTCATGATGACATTGTTTACTGTGGGTCATTAGACAATTCCTTCCTCGGGTGGCAACATGATTTAAGATGCTCCTACATGAAGCTCAAGGGGTGGAAACATTAATTAAGACGCTCCTACATGAAAGAGTGCCTATAAGATTTTGCGTAAAATAGGTTATCTAATTGATTTCACTCATATGACACCAAATATTATATGATCCTTATATGACAAAGATTCCTTCTAGAGGGTTTGGTTGGAAGTTTCACATCGCATGTGTGGTCCTAGAGCCATTAAGGCATCTTAAAATAACTAAGAATGAATCTTGTTTCCATTGGGAATGGTGATGATAAGATTATGTGATAATGGGATGACACTAATGATGATGATGTGATTATGTGATAATGGTGATGACAATGGCAATGATGATGATGTTGGGGCTGATGATGATGATGACGATGAAGATGATGAGAATGATCATAGCTGTGATGATGATGACAATGACATCGATGACTATAGTGATCATTTTGACAATGATGACAATGATGCCGACTATAGTGATCATCACAACGATGATGAAATGGTGATTATTATCCTAATCATAACTATCATTTAATTTGCATGATCATCATCTACCCGAAGAGGACTCCACATAAGACTTTGAGATCAAAGAAACCCCTTTCTTTATGACAAGACCACTGAGAAACCCTTGCCAGAGGATTTATCACATCTACCATCACCTGGTACCAAGTTGCAACACCTAGATCACATGCATTATTCCATGTATCCAATGTCATAGGCTACTATAATATTATCCATTTCCCTTGTCTCTTCAATGATCACCCATTGTGGGGATAAGTATGTGTAATAGTTAAAAATATATAAACATATTATAATGTAATATAATAGTTAATATAATAAATAGTAATAGTTATACTATACTATGATATAAATGTAATAGTTATAATATAATATAGTGAAATCGATTCCAAGATGGAAATCATTTTTTTGGGCACATTGTGAAAAAACAAATTGCAGGTTTGGAAAAGAAGTTTGTGAATTGGGTCAGGAAGAGGAACTTAACCAAGATTCATAACACTATGGCGCAAGGTTTCCTCTACAAGCTAGACCTTGTTGTGGTAGTGATGGGATTGAGTGTAGTCCCAAGCATGTCATCAAATTTTGAGGGAGATACTTCATGCTTTCAAGAGGAGTTTATCATATCCATTCACTGTTTTGCAAAGTTGGGTTCCTACACTTGTTAATCCTTGTACTTTGTTCCGCATCACTTACACCTACCTTTTGTAGAACAAAATCTCATTGAAAATATCAAATGAAAGGGAGGCTACGCTTGAGGTTGAGTTGGGGACTTAAATATTAAAGCGAGACAAATTCATGACTTAGAAACACAAGTGGCAGAGCTTGAGGACAAATTGCGGCTAGCCACTATCAAGTTTCAGGAACAAGTTTCTCCCAGTGTCTTCTTCACCATGTTGTTTATTACACATTGCTTGCTCTTTTAATTACATGGAGTATTTGTGAGTTTGAGCAGGTCATAAATGTGGCCGATTGTTCAAATTTTATACTAAGGTCTAATGCAATATGATGCTGGAATGAGCTTATAGAGTTTTTAATTTTAAAATATACATCAATAACATGGAATGCCATTTGAAATAAATACATTGAATTAAAGAAAGAAAAAGAACTATGTACCAATCCTCAATGCCGAGTCAGAAGATCTTAGGATTGAACTCAACCACCTGCTAGAGAGGAAAAATAGTTGGCAGAAATTGAACATAAGTTGCAATTGGTAGAGAACATGTTGTAGGAGCAATTTTTTACCACTACCCCTTCTTCAATTCAAGGATACTAACTATTTTCTTTGTTATCTATCCAATGGTTATTTTGAAGAGTTCAAAAATGGCCTTTACTTAAAGTAATGATATTTCTAACGACATTCTTTGGTAATAACCAAGATATAGGATGGAGCTTTAGTGCATTTTAATTTTTAAATATGGTTGGTTGTCCACTTTTTGTTGGATATATTTTCCATCTCTATAAGTGTTTTTAGATTAGTGAATTTTCCTTTTTTCATATTGGATATATGCCCTTTAACTTGTTCAATGCATCTATCTTGCCCAAAGGATTTTTCAATTGTTTAATGTCCTTTTCTCATGACATTAGACTAAGGTATTCTACCTTTGTGAGATTGGCATCAACCTAATCTATTTGTCTTTGCCTCAACAAAAGTGTTCTTGTAATTTGATGGGTGTTCCTTTTTAGCCCTTGACCATTTTTTGGTCTTGGATTTTTCATACCTGATATGAAGCTTTTGGCTTGTTGAATTGCCCTCTTTATCATTGAAGCACCCTTTCTATTTGTAGACTTTTCTATCTTTGTTAGTCTCTGTTGCAATTTTAAAATCACCAAAGAGAGCAAGAAACTCAAATTGATATAACTTCTAAGGTGTCCTACATTTCTTAGATGTCGCGGGAAAGCAGGGAATATTGCCAACTTTATTTGCACTCTAATGTAACTTCTAAGTTCTTATGGTTTTAACCATTTTCTTCTGAAGATAAACCAATTATTAATGCCTTCCTAGAGGCTTTCTAACATTTGATGTACCATGTTTTAAGGTTGATGTTCGATGTTGACATAATTATCAAAGATATCTAGTGATCTTTGTTTGCAAATTGTTTATCTACACAAGCTCTATATGGTTGTGGCGGTAATTCCATTTCGATAGTAGCAATAAGAGATTACGACGATTTCAAGAATCTTTAGATGACAATAAGTAAATTTTGTAGGTCATATAAGCACATCTTTTTCAAATTAAGCTTTATATTATGTTCATCATCTCCGATAGAGGAATTTAACTCAGATGATCAACTTACTTCTTAATATTCTATGGCTCAATTCCATTGTTGTGTCTCCCTTGATTGTTTATATTTGTGCAATCTTACATTATATTACTATTAGAGCATATCTTCTTGAAAAGATAACTTCTTTTGCTAGCTTGAAGAGATATACTCATACAATGCTTAGCCTCTTTTGGTATTATTTGTTAGTTTCTTGACCTCTTTAAGGTCCTCCTCGAGTTTTTGTTTTCAATGCTACTAAGCTATGCTGGGTTACACTTATTACTTGTTGTTTTGTTGATTTCCTCAAGGTACTTCCCGAGTCTTTGTGCAACCACTAGATATTTGTGGGGTTTACGGTCAACATTTTGTATTTTCCAATTATCCCGACATATGCTGCTACATAGTTTTTGAACATTATTGGTTTCCTGTGTTTGCAATTAATTGGATTTTCTCTTGTTGTCTCTACCATATTTCTACTTCAACAATTTTGATGTTGTTTCCTTGTTCGATTGTTAACCAACTAGGCATTAATGTGAAATCTCTCTTTTATAACTATGCAATGGTTAGTGGTCCTTTGTTCAAGTATTGTACTTGCCTATTTCCTGTTAGCAAGTGACTGTAATATATAAC
>LPNX010926499.1:130634-148118 GCA_001517045.1 Pseudotsuga menziesii
ATCTTGTCTGGTTGTTGAGTTTTAGATTGGATTTGATTGGTATAATTCACTCTAGCTTGCTTACACATGTTCCTAAGTGCCATGGTTGGTGTCCCCTCATGTAGTTGAGTTCTCCAAGTGTCATTTTTTTTATTAAATATATAAATGAAAAGGTTTGTTGTGCAACTGTCATTTGAGTTCTTGAGTTTCATAACTCATTACATAATAAAAATAATAATTTTCAAAACATGAAAATAAAAGTAATGTCATGGGGTATTACAAATTTTTTAAGGGAAAATATAAAAAACACATTTTTCTCTTGTATTTTCAACTTATCTCCTTTGGTTTACTCAAAGTTTGAGTGTGAGAACTCATTGAATGTGGCAATAAATTTTACATCCGAGTACCCACTCGACATACTTTTGAGACACCACCAATAGGTAGATACTTGAAATACATAAAACAAATGTATTTCATTGAAGGAAATGTGTTTTTATGTTTTTATATTTATTTATTTGATTTTATGTACTTTGAAATTTTTGCTAATGGGAGTTTCTCAAAAGTATGTTGAGTGGGTACTCATTGGATGGGGAATTTAATAATTCCACATCCAACAAGTACCCACTGTGCATACTTTTGAGAGACTCCCGTTAAGAAAAAACCGAAATACATAAAATCAAACATCTAATGAGTGCTCATGCTCAAAATTTGAGTAAACCCACAAGGAGATAAGTTGAAAATATAAGAGAATAATGTAGTTTTTTCTCTTCTTTTCCCTCCAAAACTATTTACCCTTATGGTTGAGATCATCATCTTGAATCCTATTGGTTCTAATAAAGTTGATTTTGATAGTACATTTTTGTTTTGTTTTTGTTTTGAGGCCTTTTTCTCTCTCAAAATTCCTCTAATGTCACGCATACATAGATAATTTCTCTTTCAATTAGCTTCACATTCCTTTGTCAAAGCTCACAACGTAACCTCCACAATCTACTTAAAGGCAATAGCTGCAAATCACCCTAAATATAGGTGTATGACCTGCCTCAGAGAGGTATAACATGTTGGAAAATAAGCACAACAAGGTTGATGCACGACACTATTGTATGACCACCTCTTCCTGCTTGAACCAATTTGCTTTTTCTCTCCAATGGTCATTTCCTTTCCAGTCTATGAACTATGTCCAAGTCTTTTTATCTCATCTATATTTATGCCTTGTTTGAAAACCAAAACACTAATCCAGTCTTAATATTGACGGTTGAGATTGAATCCTAGTCTAAGTCATTAATGTATTAAATACACGTTATTAGACTCCACTTCAAAACATAAGACTAACCACTTTTTCCTTAAGTGAATTACAAAATAGAATAAATTACCCGCTTTTCTTAAGTGATTACTTTTAAATGTCTCGAACCAGTTCCTGCATGTTCACATTGAACATGTATAAGACGTTTATGTTTGAGCTACATTTCTCAACGCTCCCTCTTAGTGAGGAAGAAATTTTGAACCAATCCAAGTTTGTCTTTAAATGCTTTGTTGGAACCTACAATCTTGATGGTTCAACACACCTTTGGATCTTTTGGAGACAATCAGTTGTTAGACGAAAAACGACTAGTGAAGTAGTTGACTGGAGTCTGTAGATTGAGTGAACAGTCAGTTGAACAGACCACTGAATGGTCAACGCGACTACATAACCGACTAAAATTTGGGACGTTGTGGACTCCATGGAAACAATTTGGACCAAATATCTCTACTTGTGGACCAGATCTTCTTCACTTTTAGGGAGTTGGTTAGATATGGAAACTATAAATAGGTGACCCCATGGGTTATCTAAAATATTGATTTGAGATGTTTATCATGCTCATTATGCATTGTTATGTTTTTTATGCGCTATGCTTTAGTGCTTCAATGATGTCTTTAGACACCAACTTTCTTCTTGGAATACTGTTCCCTTGTTTTCTTTTGTTCTTCTCTATAGTTTAGGCTAAGAGGTTCCGCAACATGGTATCAAAGCTGAGGTACCAAGTTCAATTCCATTGAGCTACGCCGGAGGGGGGTTGTATTAGAATTAATGTGCCATTGATATTCAGGCAATGAGTGCCATTAGATTGTAATTATTATGCAGTGTAAGAGGAATGAATAATACCCACTGAACAAAAAAAATATCGCAAGAATCAGACAAGTATTGCTCAATATAATTACAATATAAAATTTATTAATCCTTACAGTATACAACAATGTTACATAAAGGAGAATTTGAATCATGTGAATAGGATTCGAATCACCAACTCAATCTGACTGCATGGCTAGTAACTAGAAGTGTCTAAATCACTATCGGAGTTCACTAGGTTAACTCAAGATGTCTAACTCAGTCTCTCTATCAGTTATAATCAATTAAAATAGTCTAACTGATGTGGTAGGTGAGAAGTAGCTGAGAATAGGCGCTTTCCCACATGCATCCATGCAAGATTAGCGCTAATTGAACTGGAGGACATCTAATTGAATGTAACTGGAGCATAACTTAGCTTGACTAGTCAACAACTACCAACAACTGAAGGAGGTTGGCGCCGGCACTCTCATGGCCCCTAAATTGTAGGGATTGGTCTAGGAGGCACATAAACTGATGCATGAAGGTGCAGTCAGTTGCAGTTAACGTCTATTTGTGTTCCCCACACTCTAGTGACTGGTATAGGTGGCCCCATTATCCCAAGTGGACCCAATGGTACTAGTGGACCCAATAATAACTAAATGACTCCTAAGTTAGGCAAATATAATCTAATAGACCGGTTTGGACAAGGGAGGATTATAAATCCTAACACCCCCCATGAATCCTAACTTGGACAACTGCGAGCCCTGGAAACAAGGCCAAAAGTCACCCATGTATAGTCTAAAAGAATTAAAAAATGTTGCTTAATAAACCGAGGAAATACAGGAAAACTTCATAGCAAACCCCCCCCTCAAGATAAGCAATGAATCAATAAAACACATTTTGAATAACAATTTGTGAAAATTTAGTTGCAATTTGCAGCACTATGCAACAACAAATGCAATATCTTGGTTCTTCTGTGTAACAACATCCTGAGACTGTGCACGTGAACCTCTAAATCCAAACTAAATGATTATTTCTAGAGGAATTTTCCTCTTTGGAAGAAGAAGAATGTGCTCAAATGAATCAGGAACATAGACAGCTGCAGGATGAAAACTGGACCCATGTAGACCAACTGAAATCAACTGATGAGAGAGAAAAAGTTCTTGAGAATTAGAACCATGTGAGGAAAACCCAAGCAACTGATATATTACAGCTTTGAACAAACCATGTGAGGTAAAATCAACTCCAAGTGTTAGGAGCAAGTGTCCAGGCGGATGCAGAATGTATCCATCTTTACTAGTAATTCGGTGAGGGGATGAGTACATGATCAAAGGTAGAGAAGCCTCGAGAATGTGGAGAGCGAATGCTTGAGCTCTATAATATGATATAGCTTAAAAAATAACCAATAATTCATGAAATATAATATCAGCAAACTCATGAGAGAAAACTGACATCAAATCCCCAGTAGCAATTTTGAGAGAGACTTGCGGTACTTGATTCTTCACACCAAAATTGATGAGAACAACTACAAGCATTATTGAAAGCTCTTGAAACTTAAAACCTGAACTAAATAAGATCATATCAGATCCAAATAAGTTCATATCAGATCCAAGAGTGTGGAACAAATCCAAGTGCTTCACTGAGATGGTAGATGCACAATTTTCTCCTTCTTCAAAACTCTAAGTATTGGTGCATTCAATCATTAAGAAATTTCCTGGAAGCTCAAGATCAATGAGAGTGAATGGATCACTCCTCAATTCTGATATTATTTCCAAAATATCCAAAGATCCATAAAATATAATATCAACAAACTCATAAAAGAATACTGACATCAAATCACCAACATCAATTTTGAAAGAGACTTTTGGCACTTGATTTTTCACACAAAAATTGATGAGAACAACTACAAGCATGACTGGAGGCTCTTGAAACTTAAAACTCAAACCAAATAAGGTAATATAAGATCCAAATAAGGTCATATCAGATCGAAGAGTATGGAACAAAGTTTCCAAGTGCTCCACCGAGATGGTAGATGCAAAATTTTCTCCTTCTTCAAAACTCTAAGTATTGGTGTATGCAATCTAGGAATTTGCTAGAAGCTCTAGATCAATGAGAGTAAATGGATCACTCCTACAATTCGATATTATTTCCAAAATATCAAAACATTCACAAAATATAATATCAGCAATCTCATAAGAAAAAACTAACATCAAATCCCCAACAACAATTTCGAAGGAGAATTGTGGTACTTGATTTTTCACACCAAAATTAATGAGAACAACTACAAGCATTACTGGAAGCTCTTGAAACTTAAAACTTGAACCAAATAAGATCATATCAAATCCAAATAAGTTCATATCAGATCCAAAAGTGTGGAACAATGGTTCCAAGTGCCACACCGAAATGGTAGATGCATAATCTTCTCCTTTTTCAACAAAATTCTGAATATTGGTTCATGCACTCATGTAGGAATTTGCTGGAAGCTCAAGATCAAAGAGAGTGAATGGATCACTCCTAATATCTGACATTATTTCCAAAATATCAAAAAATTCAGAAAATGTAATATCATCAAACTCATGAGAGAAAACTGACATCAAATTCCCAACAACAATTTTGAAAGAGACTTTTGGTACTTGATTTTTCACACCAAAATTGATGAGAACATATACAAGTATTATTGTAGGCTCTTGAACCTTAAAAATTGAACCAAATAAAATCATATCATATCCAATAGTTTGGAACAATGGTTCCAAGTGCTCCATCGAGATGGTAGATGCATAATTTTCTCCTTCTTCAAAACTCTGAGTATTGGTGCATGCAATCATGTAGGAATTTGTTGAAAGTTCTAGATCAATGAGAGTGAATGGGTCACTCCTACAATATGATATTATTTCCAAAAAACCCTAAAGTATTACTTTTATACACACTTGCAACATCATTAGAGAGAGAAATCAAATTCCTCTTCATTTTTTTGAAACAATCACTGGTAAACTATGCACAAAATTTAAAATAGAAGAATCACTGGAGAATGTTTGCATATAATGGAAGGAGAGTTTTTCTTCAATAACATATATTTGAATGTATTCTTCTGGATCAACCATAAGAGAATATAAGATATCATAGATCTCATAAACTTCCGGAGCACCAGGAGAAGGAATCACTCTAAGGAGACTTTCTTCAATTTGAATTGACCATGTGGAAGATTATGCTTCTTCTTCATCTTGAACAACTTCATTAGAGAGAGTAGAGGCCGAGAATTTTGAATAAAGAACTCTTGTGGTGCTGGGTGTGCTCTCCAAATTTCTATAATGATCCTCATTGTGCTTGCCAAAGGTTCTATCCAATTCTGTCTAGAGATCCTTTGGGTATTCAGTAGAATCAATAAGGTAGTGCAAGCTTGGAGAAAAGGCCGTACACATTATTCCAAAAGCTCTATCACGGTCATTTAGCCATTCATTCTCATCTTCATAAGAATATTTACCAATCCCAATAGATACCTCATAAAGATCTTGTCTCTTTAGAGATGAAATCATCTTCAACTTCCATTCTGAATACCTTGTGGATGGAGTAAGAACAAGGACTGATAATATTGAATCCATATGAAGTTGTACTTGCAAAATATCACTGTAAAACCAAAAATAATTCGCAATTATGTCATAATCAAGCCTTCCATCTCGAAATGTACACTTTCTCAAGGTCCGTCACACCCATAGAGACTTCTCTTAACGAATCCAGAGTTAGCAATGCACACTTTGTGAGACTTATGTGGAAACCCAACTGCTTCTGGTGTACAATGGAGATCAGACAGACTTGAGGCTTGCCCAAGGAGGCTTTGATACCATATTAGAATTAATGTGCCATTCATCTTCAGGCAAGGAGTGCCATTAGATTTTAATTATTATGTAGTGTAAAAGGAATGAATAATACCCACTGAACAAAGCAAATCTCACAGGAAATTGACAAGTATTGCTCAGTATAATTACAATATAAACTTCATTAATCCCAATACTGTACAACATTGTTACATAAAGGAGAATTCGAATAATGTGGATAGGATTCAAATCACCAACTCAATTTGGATGCATGGCTAACTAGAAGTGTCTAAATCACTATTAGAATTCACTAGGCTAACTCCAGATGTCTAATTCAGTCTCTCCATCGGTTATAATCAGTTAAACTCGTCAAATTGATGTGGTAGGTGAGAATAGGCGCTTTCCCACATGCATCCATGCAAGATTGACGCTACTTGAACTGGAGGACATCTAACTGAATGTAACTGGAGCATAACTTAGCTTGACTAGTCACCAACTACCAACAACTGAAGGAGGTTGGTGTCGGCACTCCCAGCGGCTCCTAAATTATAGGGATTGGTTTAGGAGGAATATAAATTGATGCATGAAGGTGCAGTTAGTTACACTTAACCTCTATCTGTGTTCTCCACACTCTAGTGACTGGTATAGGTGGCCCCATTATCCCAAGTGGACCCAATTGTACTAATGGATCCAATAATAACTAAATGACTCCTAAGTTAGGCAAATATAATCTAATCGACTAGTTTGGACAAGGGAGGATTATAAATCCTAACAGGTTGTTGGAGTATTGGTTATAACCACTGCACCTCTGGGTAAAAAATGTGGACTAACTGCCACCTTGGATGATAATACCTTGTGCTTGGTTTCAAATTTTCATCAATATTTGCATGTTTTGGAGTAACGATAAACCTTACATGGTATCAGAGTGATGATTTTGACCTAGCCCTTTTGTTTGCATATTGTGTTGAGTCTGATCTAGGGTTGATCGACTCCAGGAGGAAGATTTATTCACTAATACCTCTACCTGAACTTTGATAAGATCTGCTAGATTAGAAAAATGACTTCCAAAATAGAACCTGTTGTTCTCAATGGACATAATTATGATATATGCACGACATATATGGAAACCTTGTTGAAGAGCAAGGGATTGTGGCAATTCCCAAAGACTGCTATCGCAGATCCAACGAATGTCGATGCTTTCAATCAATGCTAAGAAGGACGAAGTTGTGGGTGTTATCACGACCTACATTTCGAGGGAGATTCACTTCCATACAACCAAGGTTGATTGTTCTCATGCCATTTGGATCAAGCTGAAGACTTTGTTTGACAAGATAAATGAAGGTGAAGTAATGCAGATAGAGAAATATCTGATCACTCTCAAACCCCTTTCCTTTGATAGAATCGAGGACTATTTAGCTTGTATCAACGAGCTACAACTTAAATTGGGTGAATGTTGCATGAGATTTATTAAGAAGTATGGACAATTCATTGAGTTGGTTTTGATGAATTTGAAGACACCATATGATGTCTTTTGCTCCTTTCCGACTAATTGGATGTTGTAATACCCCGGTTTCAACCCCAATTGCATTAAATTATAAATGATGTAAATGGCGTTAATAAATCGTGGTGTGGAGCTCAAGGCAAAGGCCCCGCCATGGATTTAGTGTTCTATGTTTCGGCATTTAAAATCGATGTCGATGGTTATCCTGCTAGTTGATGGCACAATATAATTTTCTACATCATGTAAATATGCAATTAATAAAATACCCACAACTAGTTATGTCTGTTATACGGAAATCTCGTCACCCTCATGTTATGAGATAGGTATCCCCTTGTTTGCTCCAATCCCTCAAAGTTTTCCCTAGAGAAATGAAGGAATAAATTAACCCCTTGCAATTTTCCCTCTTTTGAGCTGGTAACGCTCTTTCTCCATTGAAAAAGAGTTACCTAAGAAGCAAAGAGCTAGCACCGCTCCTAATACATGAACAAAGAGAGGTGCCTCCACTCCTTCCTTCACTGCAAGAAGCGGTTCCCCCTTATCACCGCCTGTTTGCTTCGTTGGAGGAGCGGTGCTCGAGTTTTGAAGGCAAAAAAGAGAAGCTTTGAGAGGATTCTCGAAGCTGACCTCCATGGAGCCTCATCCCTATGGTTTAAGACCAGCTGGAGCTTGAGATCCTCCCTTTTAGGATCTAATACCCACCTCACCCATGATATCCTCAACCATACCTATCCTCCCATGCCTTTAATTACTGGCTCACCCCCCATGGGAAAAAGGAGGAAAATTTGTGTTTCATACCCAAACTCTATCAAAATCATTCTTGAGTCTTTGGAGGCAAGGAGCCATTGGAAGGAACTCTCAACACCAAGGCATGAAGGTTTTAGTCTCTCCAATCATTTATTAATAAAGAATGTCCTTTCTTTTCCATATTTACTGTTTCATATGTATGTATTGCTTGATTCCTTGGTCACATGCATAGATCTAGCTGATTATATTGTATGCTATCATGTTTCTCTTGTTGTTTTCCATCTTTTACAGGTTATTCTTCAAGGATAGCGAGGACAACCTTTGAGAGAAGTATCATGGCATTCCATTCAAGTGATTAACTAGATCTAGGGAGAGTCTAGCACTCCGTGTTTGTGTTTTGTTCTAGATCTGAACCATTCAGACTAGGGAACCAGCTCTTGTTCGCAGGAGGTGTGTATTTTCGGCTAACAAAATTGGCGACTCCGCTGGGGATCTACTTCGAATTCTGAATCTTTGGTAAGTTGAAACCTCCACCTTCATTTTCAATTTCTAGATCTACTTTTCCATTCATAGATCTGTAGATCTGCTTTGAATTTGATTGTTTTGCCTTTGTCTGCCTTTGGATCTTCATATTTTTGGTTCACTGGGTTTTCTGATGATTGTTTGGGTTCATTTTCCAGTCTGTAACTTCCTTTTCTGTTGCTTTTTTTATTTTTCAAATCGCCATCTCGGGCACCGCTCTTGAGCTGTGTTATAAGTGTGGTTCTAGAGCTGTCACCACTCTTCCCTATGTTAAAGAAGCAGTGCCACCGCTCTTTCT
The DNA here is from genome assembly GCA_001517045.1 of Pseudotsuga menziesii. Classification (NCBI taxonomy): domain Eukaryota; kingdom Viridiplantae; phylum Streptophyta; class Pinopsida; order Pinales; family Pinaceae; genus Pseudotsuga; species Pseudotsuga menziesii. The sequence continues at coordinate 139,574 of LPNX010926499.1, forward strand.
CTATGTCCAAGAAGCGGTGCTGGACCTTGTAACACCTTGGTGTGAATCTGCAAGGAGCGGTGCCACCTCTCTTTTGCTGTTTACAGGAAGCGGTGCCACCTCCCTTTTGTTGTGTACAAGAAGCGGTGCCACTTCCCTTTTGCTATGTACAAGAAGCGGTGCCACCTCTCTTTTGTTGTGTGCAAGAAGCGGTGCTCAGGCTGGTAACTCCTTGTTCAACACCTATAGAAACAGTGCCAGGTATTCTTCTTAGCCCTGTTTGGTGTTTGATTCTTAAATGCTTGTTTTGGTATTTGAGATGCATGCTTCAGATAGTTATAGTTGTTGTTTGAACTCTGCAATTTATTTTTGAGCCGAAAACTCAATGAAAAATCAAGAATCCATAGTTATTCTCAAGAATTTTGATTGATGTTTGTCTTTTAAAGCTTCATAGTTGGCTTTGAATAGAACTTGGTTTTATTAGATCTCTGATTTCTGTCTTTTTTGATAGAATAAGAAAAGATTCATTTCAGTTTTTCTTCATTTGTTATACATAATTTTTGTATGTTTTTTCTTTTTTTCATAAAGTTGTGGAAAAGTCCATATGAAATTTATTGTATAATTTTATGATTAGTTCATTCTATCTTTAGTTGAAAATCTGAACATTTTTGTATAAAAGTTGTAATTATCTTTTCTTGCTTTTCATTAGAGATCTCACTTCTTTTTCAGTTCAAAAGAGAAGTTTTTGTTTGTTTCAGTTAGGAACAGATCATATAAGCAATTTGTTTCATTGTTGTATGGGATTTATTCTATGTTTCAAAGGAATTGAACCTCTCTCTGCCTTCCTTAAGTAGGCCATACCTTTAAAGTGAAAGTGAAAATTTTGCACAATCATACTGCATGGTTTTACTTTTTATGTCCTCACCTATGCATTCACCTAACCATTCAAGATAAAATTAAGTGTTAGCTTAGGTTTAAAATTTTTAGCAATTTGTGTGATAGGCTAAAGACGTGTTCGAGCGTCGTAAAATGTAGGAGTTGTTGTTAATTTGTCTGCACTACAACCCGGGACTCGCACGGTTCTTCCACGTACCGTCAGCATATTGAACAGCCTTTCTGGTACCCTTGAGGTATATAGAAAGGTACGTCACGTACTCGATTGTATATCGGAAGGCCCCTTGTGAACGATTGTGCATTAGAAAACACTACTACCGATTTGAGCTCCCACGTACCTTGCGTATATTGGGAGACCCTTTTAGGAATCCTCAAACCATCTGAGTTATCCTTTTGGCCTATCCCGTGAGGTTCCAAACCTTTAATACACTCCTCTCACATATTTTGCTTGCTTCTTTAGTTTGAGTAGCACTTGTTGTCTACATAGTTAGGATTTTTTAGAAGAGAGAGATAGTTTTGTTACATAGTTATGGATTTTCCTTCTAGGACTACCGACCAAGAGACTCCTTTACCAAGCACATCTTTTGTTTTCCCTCCATATGGGGATGTTGGTCCTCCTCTCATGGCTACGTTAAGCCTTCCTGGATTGACTATTGGATTACCTGTTTGGTTATTCTCTAGTCCAGTTATCCCATGTACACCAGTTGCTTCTGATCCTAATCTTTCATCGCAAGAGCATCAACCTCATGTTGATCCCTCTCCTTCTTCACCAGATGTGTCTTCTCCCGTTTCTCCCTCTTCGTCTGTTGAAAGTTGTAGTACTAGTATTCAGGTGGATAAGAAGAAGAAGAAAAGAAAGATTAAGAAGAGGAAAAACAAACCAAAAACCAAGTCTCAACCAATCACTCCTCCCAATGCAGAGAGTGTTGATCTGCACACCCAAAGACCGCGTAAGCCCAAATTCCCTTGTAGGATTTGCAAGGGTGATCACCTTATTAAAGATTGTCATGGCCTAGTCCTAGTTTTAGAAGAGTGGTCTAAGGTTTCCCGGCAAGATATGTTGTTAGCCTCTGGTCATCATGTTGCTGATCCCCCCTCAAACAATGACTATGTGGTTTAGAGTCGGAAGGGTAAAGTCAGAAATCCTTGCTTGCTTTGTAAGGACACGCACTTTACTTACCTTTATCCTCGCATGGATGAAGCTTCTAAGTTGTTGGAAGATCTTACTGTTTCTCGTTAATGGATTCCAACAGGTTATCGTAAGTTGTCACTTGACATCCCATTGGTTGATAAAGTGGTCGATCCAGTTCTAACCTCGATTGATCTCACTCTTCCTTTGAAGAGTGAAATTGAAGTGGTCAATTCGGTTTCATCTATAGTTGATACCACTCTTCCTTTGAAGAGTGAAGTTGAAGTGGTCAATTCGGTTTCATCCGAAGTTGATCCCGCTCCTCCTTTGAAGAGTGAAGTTAAAGTGGTTGATTTGGTTTCATCCTAGGTTGATCCCACTCTTCCTTCTAAGAGTGAATTCCAAGTGGTTAATCTAGATTCATCTGTGATTGATCCCATTCTTCCTTTGAAGAGTGAAATTAAAGTGGTCGAGTCGATGTCATCTCCACCCGATCCCACTCTTTCATCAGAGAGTGTTAAGACTGAAGTAGTCGATTTGACCAAATCATCGTCTTGTTCTTCTCTTACAGTAGAGAATGAACTGAAACTTGCTGAAGTTTTCATGCTTCGTTCTAATTGTTCTTGACAAGAGGAAATTTTGTCTCTTTCGACAAAACCCTCTCCAAGTACTGAGGTTATTTCCTTTGACTAGAGTAACCTAACAGAGTCTCGTCTTCGTTCGAGTGTTCTTTTCCAGATAGTTGTGAATGTCACTGCTAGGCATATACTTCACACTATTGTTGATGAAGGGGCTTCTGTTAGTATTCTATACTCAATTGCTTGGAAAGCTTTAGGTTCTCCTCAGCTTGTTCCAGCCACTGATTAGATACTGGATTTTAATCGAAGACCTACTGCACCTTTAGGGACCCTTCCTTATTTTCCTATTACATTAGGAGGGAAAACTGTCTGTATTGATGTTATGGTGGTCCAAGGTCCTTTAGATTTTAATCTTCTTCTTGGAGGTGATTATGTTTACGCCATGAAAGCCGTAGTTTCCACACTTTTTAGAGTGATGCATTGTCCCCATGATGGGAATATTGTGACCATTGATTAGCTTTCCTTTGTTACACCTGACCATCGCATTACTCCTAGTAATCAGATTGCCCTGAATGTGCCTCATGTTCTTGTCATTCCTTCCCCTTCTTCTAGTCAACTTCTTCCCATCATAGGTAAAATGGGGGGCATGGCTCTAGCCTATGGACATCATAATGGAGCTAAGACGCTAGCTTTTATGAAATGGGGGCAACCTACCAACTTATGGATATCATGTTGGGTAGGAGCAGGTTTACGAGCATAGTTCTTATTATGTGTCAAGATTGTTAAAAAATGAAACAGGTTGTGAGCATAGTTCTCATTCTGTGTTAAGCTCGTTAAAAATGAAACAGATGCTTATGAGAAAAGTTTCCATTCTATGTCAAGCTAGTTAAAAAAATGAAATGGATCTCCTCAAGCATAGTTTACCTTTTGGCTTCAAGCTTGCATAAAAATGAAACCATTCCTGAGCACAGTTCATTTTCTATTTCAAGCTCGTTAAAAAATTAAGTAGGTTTCCTTAAGCATAGTTTACCTTTTGGTTTCAAGCTTGCAAAAAATGAAACCATGTTCCAAGCAAAGTTACCTTCTGTTTCAAGCTTGTGTAAAAATGAAACAGATCCCCTTCCCTTGAGTCGAGTCTTCCCTTTAGTGTTAGAACTTGAACCTTCTTTTCGACCTGCCTGATTCTCATTCTTCCTACCCCTCTGGTGAAAATTTTCACATTGGTAACCAGGTTTTTAGGTTGGGTATGGAAGAAGAATCGTCAGACGAAACAAAGCTTGGGGGGCATGTCGAGCCCCTGGCAACCATGCTAGGGGTAAGCTTCGCTAGCAATCATGCTGGGGGCAAGCTTCCAACCTCTGTATATCATGTTAATGGGATTTTTTCAAGCATTGTTTACCCATTGGTTTCAATCTTGCATAAAAATGAACCAATCTTCGAGCATTCTTTCAACTGATCTTCGAGCTCGTTAAAAACAGTAAGACCATATTGAGCTTACTTTTCATTTTTCGCGCTCTGGTTAAAACATGAAAAGTGGTTTGAGCTTAGTTTATTACTTTTTTGTGCTCTGGATTCAAACATAAAAAAGTCTAACGGAGTCTCCTTTAAACTCTTTTCGGACTCCCTAAATGTGAAAAGATAGTCGAGTACTTGTCTTCTTCATACTCATAAAAGTATTTGAAGAGTCGTCTCTCCGACGATAGGTTATCTCTTTTTCGATTCGGATAGACTATTTACGAAAAATGAACACTTCAGCCAATCATGACTGGAAGAGCTCTCTAAGGTATTATTTTATACTTTTTTCAGGTCTTAGGGACTAAATCATACGAAAAATGACCCTTTGGAGTTTTCTTTAGTTTGTTTAGATTCTCTAAACATGAACTACACTGAGTTTTCTTTCACTGGACTCGTTAAATTAAACATTGAAAGACCATTTTTTGGGAACGAACCCCTCCTTTCCTAGATTCATAAAACATATGAGTTTGGACTCATCACTTGATGAGATACAACGAGTGTTTGTTACCCTCTTTGAACTCATAAAAACGAAAAGAGGCACTCATCAATCATGATGGGGAAATTAAGGGAAATGGAAAACATTTTTCAATAATGGCAGTTGTTAGTCACCTTTGAACATGGCACTTGTCTGCATTTCATTCCGTCAATTGGGTATTCAGCTTGTTTCTGAGTCGATCCACTTTCATGAGTCATGCCATTCCTTTGAGTCTCTCAAAGATTGCATTGTGTTCTGCCTCGTCAAGTCAATGCTGCCAAGTCTTCAGTCGTGCCGCCTTATGTTCAAAAGGGAAACTGTTTTGAGAGTTTACACCTGCAGTTGTTGCGGCCGCAACTGTTTTCCCCAAATTTCTTAAATTTTGGTCCCCTCCTCATGATTTAACATTGTTTTTAATCGTTTGGATCCTTGAACCTTTTGGTCATGCTTTAATTTTGGATAGGTTTGATGATTATAAATACTCTGGCTTATTTTTGCTCGGGTTTGGAATTGTGTAAATCGCAGTTTTTAAAGTTTGTTTTTGCTGAGTTTAAAATGGATCAGGATTTTTGTCATTTGCAAAACGTTGTTTCAGAGGCGAAACAGTTCAATCGCTGCCAGGTTTAAAGTTTTCGTCACCTAGATCGGAGGTTGCATGTGTTTGAAGTTGTTTGGGTCGCCGATTGTGAGCTTGGTTTTGCTGATGTTTCGGAGGTGAAATGTATTTTGACCATTTTTGAATTTTAAAACTCTCCGAACACTTAATTTTTTTCTATTAATTGGGCGTCATTTTTGTTTAATCGAAAGCCGTAGCCGTTTCCTCTTCCGCCGTTGCGGCTCCCAAATTGGCTAAGCACCCGATATGCAAAGCGCTCCGACTGCCGATGTGTGTTAACCTTTTAGTCACGTACCCGTAGCCTTTTCTCTTCCACCATTGCGGTTGGGAAAGTCATTTTGCTTCCGATGTGATGTCTTTCGACTTCCGATTAAATCTTTTCCCGCCCGCGTTTTGCATGACTTTAGCCCTTGTCCCTTCCGCCGTTGCGGCTCTCGAAGTAGTTAAGCCTCCGAAGTATAGAGCACTCCGCCCTCCGATGTGCGTCGCGTGGCTATAACCTTTCTTCTTCCGCCGTTGCGGCTCCCAAATCGGCTAAGCGCCCGAAGTTCAAAACGCTTCGCCAGCCGATGCGTCAATCTGTTAGTCGCTTTCCTGTAGTCCTTTCCTTTTCCGCTGTTGCGACTGGGAAATTCATTAAGCTTCCGAAGTGTAAAACCTTCTGACTTTCGATTGGTTTTTTCTTTTTCCCGCCCGCAGCTCAGGTCTTAACTTTTCCGTCTCCCGACGTTGATGTTTTCTCCCTCGCGAGATGAGGCGGGATTATCGTGACCATAATACATCATCTTTCTAGTAGACTTTACTATAAGTTTAACAAATTTATTTTGCTCTTTACTATGGAGAAGCTTCAACCGCCATGGATTATTTCTACTCAAGTGGCTTCTCTCCGTCCATTCCCATAAAACCTGCAGAATTTATGCTTGACCTTGCCAATGGTAATAATCAAATTTTCAACATGTCTAATGTTCATCAACATATATGATTTCAAAGGATTGAAATATGTTTTGTTTCTCGCAGGGATTGCACCGATGCAAGGCCTATGTGTATGAATATAGAGCAATCAGAATTGCAGAGCCGAATGGAGGTGGAGTCATAGAAAAACTTGAGGCAGAGTCTTATAGCTAAATATAAGATAAACTTATAAGGAAAACTGAAGGAGACCGTCAATGCAAACGATAATTGCGCCACGGAAGAAAAGTGGTTTCCGGAGAATGGTCAAACTACTGTGGTGCGAAGGGAGATGGGTAATTTGGTAAAAGCTGAGCCGAAACCATCAGGATCGCAAGCAGGACAAACGAAGGAAAAGACAAAGTGAATGGCGACAAAGGCACAGACCCGAAAAGATCTGTCAGTTACTAATCAGATCATGAATACGCACAAAGAATAAAATGGGAAGATGAAGCGTTTTGAGGGACCAAAAGGTCATACGTTTGGGGGGCAGCCCAAGCGGTCTGCTGTTGTAGTTTAAATATTTGAAAGTAGAACTTAGAAGGGACTTTTTCCTAGTTAGATTTGTGAAGACATATTGTAAGAAGAACTATTTCCTTTTGCAATAGATAATTACAGTTTGCCTGTTGGAGAAAGCTTGGTGGAATATTCAAATGTTGTGCTATGGATTTGTTGAAGAGGAACTATTTCGTTTTCAGCTTTGTGTCCATTAACTGTGAGACCGTTCTAACTCTTTGAACCTATGTTCTTGTATGAATGTTCTCCGGTTTATTTTCTGAAGATTTCCACGATGAGTAATGAATGTTGTTCATAAACAATTGGCTATCTGGTTGTTCAAATATCTTTTAATGTTCATGCGTTTTGGAAGAAATATCAGCTATCTGTGATTTTTCATAATGCATGTACAAATTACATTACTCATTAATGAATGATAACTTTGCTCCCTAAGGATAGGTTAGGTATTTAGTTGTAATTTCTTGCTGTGTGTGATTTAGATGCGAGAGAGTTTAAGACGAGAGGTAAGAACCTGCGCATCACATTGTGACCGCTCCTCGTATTCTACGTCAATCTGCATGTTAAATAGGCACTTGCATATCATACTTAAGTCAAAAAATACAAAAATATACATGATGGACTAGGCCACAACCGGTAAAACCTTTTGTTTTTGTTACTTTACCTACGGTAGCCGGACCGCAAACCGGACGGATTCCCTACACCAAACAGTCACGGGCTAGTTGGGAACGTTGACTGGGGAGAATCCCTTTCTGTTGTTGCCTGCAAATTTCCAGGCCTCAACAGTTCTGGTGCTAGAAGGAGGGCCGCCAGTGCATGGCTGGCCGTGGAAACTTATTTTCCCAAGATTACCCCACCAGCAGATATTTGGAAGCTTTTGACTTAACCCAAGTACTTACAGGTTTTGGTTCTACCTTTGAAGTACAGTGTTTCTTACTCAGGGTCCTGTTCGTTCACCTTACTCATGGCTGGAATAAATGTGAATCAGCCCAATCCACAACCGGCTTGGAGAGCTAGATCACCTTTGAACCTAACACCTCCTTTGCATGACTTATCGCAGGCTTTTGAGAAAATGCTGCCCAAATTTGACCCAAGTGAAAAGATTATAGTAGATGATCACTTACAAAGATTTTACTTGGCCATAGAAGGATTAAGGGCTGGAGAACACGAAGATGTAGTCTGCAGACTTTTTCCACATACCCTTAAAGGAGCAGCAGCCTCATGGTATTTTGATCTGCCTGCAAATTCAATCCCAGACTGGGATACTTTTGAAAGAAAATTTAGAAATAAATATGCAGCCCAGAAAACCCATGCAGCACTGATGAAAGGTTTATGTGCTTTGAAGAAAGAAAGAAAAGAAAAAGTGCATAGTTTTACACAAAGGTTTGCTGCTTATCTTAAGAATTTTTCTGTAGCTGATAAGCCTTCTGATAAAGTTTTGATTGAATATTATACTTCGGCTTTAGGGCCTGATTTGGCCATGCTCTCCAAAATGAAAGCCAAGCCTACATTGTCGGAAACTTATGAGAAGCTGAAAGGGTAGAAGCTGAAAAAGAGATCATAGAAGATTATTCTGAGCCTAAGGAGGAGCATTCATGTGACCTTGAAGGAATGTTGAGAATGATGCATAAACTATCTAACAGGGTGATAGATTTGGAAACAGAGAAGGAGGCTCAAAAAGCATATAAGCCTTACTATGAAAGGAGAGGAGACAACAATCAATCTAAACCTCCTCCACATAGTCCTGCATCAATGAACTTAACAGAGGTAGGTATGGATAACTTCTGCACCTTTCACCAGCAACCACTTATACTATGAAACGAGAACTCGACACAGTTCTCGTTTTTCTCTCTCCTAATTTTAGTAGCTATTTTTACCCCCGTTTCAAAAATGGTTGA
>LPNX010926499.1:152317-169740 GCA_001517045.1 Pseudotsuga menziesii
TTGTTATCCTAGAACAGGAAAGCCTGCTTCAGAATTTTCCATTCATGGCCTCTGGCCCAACTACAACACTGGTAAATGGCCACAGTTCTGTGGTTCCTCCCGAGAATTCGAATACTCAAAGGTACCACTAATTCAATATTTTCTCTTAATGTACTACATCTAGTAGGACGTCGTTCATGAAATAAAATTAATGGTCGTTTTTATATATTGTGATAAAATTTGCAGATTTCAGATCTGAAGGAGGAGCTGAACAGGTATTGGGGGTCGTTAAGCTGTCCAAGCAGCGACGGACACAAATTCTGGGGACATGAGTGGGAGAAACATGGCACTTGCTCTCTGAATCTTGATGAGCATTCATACTTTCAGAAGGCTCTCTCCTTGAGAAAGAAAATAGACATTCTCGGGGCTCTTAAAGCAGCTGGTGATCATATATCATGAGGCTACGTACTGTCAAATTAATTTCTTGTTGAAAAAAGTAGATGTGGAATATTAATCGGCAGTTTAATGTTTGCAGGTATTAAACCCGATGGAAGTGAATACAGTTTGAGGGATATACAAAAAGCAATTAGGCAAAGCACTGGTGAGCTCCCAGGAATCGATTGCAACACAAGCAATGAGGGAAAGCATCAACTGATTCAGGTGTATATATGTGTTGATAAATCCGATGCTTCCACTATTATCGAATGCCCAATTTACCCACACAACAATTGCCCGTCCATGGTCGTATTTCCTCCTTTTGGGGATGCTCACGAGGACCGAAGAGCTTCCACAGATGAAAACCTTTATAGAATAGACGAGCTGTAGATCTAGACAAACAGCAATATTCCTTTCAACGCTTCATCAAGTCCTTCATCTGCAGAAAATGTAGATTCTGATGGGGTGTCAGAATCCATGGATGAATTTGAAGAAGCAGTGTAGATGCTTTTTATTAGTATGATTTTTTTAATTGAAACTCTACAGGAGTTTTTGATGATGGGGTGTCATAATCCATGGATGAATTTGAAGAGGCAGTTAGATGCTTTTTACTAGTATGATTTTTGTAATTGAAACTCTAGAGGAGTTTTTGAATATTTATATGAACCATTTGTTCTTGTATGGTCGAATATATTATCTCATTATGAATCACATCATAATTTCTTTGTTTCTATATGGTTATAATGGTGAAATTATTAGAGAAATTTATTTTTTCTTTAATATGCAATTTTCCAGAAAGTTGTAATTTATCTCTTCAAGAATTTTTCTTTTTTTCCAATTTAAGGTTGATTTTAAAGTTTTGTTAAACAACAATATGGGATGTTTAGTCCATGGCTCTATTTTTTACCCTAAAAAAAAAAACGTGTATACTGGTATCAACACTTTTCTATTTGGGGGGTGTTTTTGGTGTTTTTTTTGCAAAAATCATCGTTTTTATAGGTAGAGTTCTCGTTCATAGTATATAGTTCTCGTTTCATAGTATAAGTGGTTCAGCAGCCCCATTCTGAAAAGAAGTGTCCTCAATGGTTAAAATCCATGACATTGGTTATGAATCAGATGTTGGACTCTAAATTGGCTAAGAACCGTGGTAAAAAGAAAAGAATAAGACCATAGAAAAACAAGAAAATGATACCATGTTTTTATGGGATTGTGTCTCGTTGTTTGATACCAAAGAGGAAAGTGATCTGAGCCATGAGGATATATTGGAAACAACTGTGACAACAAGAAGCTAGGACTTGGTGAATAAAGAAAATTCAATACTCCCAAAGATCAAGAAGTTGGAAGAAAATGTAAAGAAACCACAGAAGAGCAACATAGATGAGAAAATTCCTGAACCTACTATTAGTAGTCAAGATTTGAAACAAGTCAACATGCCTGCTAAGCCTATTGAAGACAAAGCGGGTAATGTCAAGGAAAATCTCAAAGCAGCTAAAATACTAGAGGAAGAACTTTCCACCAACAACCAACCTGCGGAAGAGACTGTTGAAGCAAGTGTGGGAGTTTGCGAAAAGATTAATGGACAGCCTAAACCTACTACCTGGGAGGTTACTCAATTAGACAGGACCAATGTGAAAGTAGTCGGGGAAATGGAAGATGTCTCGATTCGATTACTTGCAAATGAAAAGATCTGTCAGTACATTGATATTGTGATAGCAGACATATCTGATGGTTATGGACTTATTTTGAATCGAGACTGGTCAGCAAGACTAAATGGGCATTTTGCTTTAGATTGGTCACAGTTGTGGCTGCCTCATAAAGGAGTCCCAAATCAGATCAAAATTTTAAGGGAACCCTACATGAAACACAATATCACTCAGTTGGAGGGTAAGAATGAATTAGTAAATTCTGTATTGGGAAATTATCTAATTGAACTTGAACTGGGAAACTTTGCATCAGAAGAAGCCAGCAACATACCTGACACCCAGCCCGATCTCCTTTGGTTTTCACGGGCTGATGAGTTTGATTGTAAAATAGGAGTTTCAGTTTCAGATATAGTTTTTTCAAGACCAGTAGATGTAGTTTTTGATAATGGGTAGGTCTTTCTCATTTTGTAGCCAATCCTAGCCCCTTAACTTACAAGTTGTTAAATTTACAGGGGGTGGGCAGAGGACTAACCAGTTAGTGGTTTAGTTCTCAAATTTTTTTCTTTCTTGATTTTTATGATTATCTTGTACATAAATAAATTGATTTGGTTGTTTATTTTTTGTTTGCTTTATTTCAGTTTGCTTTTAGTTAAATTTTATTTGAGTTCAATAAAAAGAAGCAAGCTTTTGGTTGCATGGAGAGCATTAGAGTTCTGGACTAACTAAAATCCTTGATTATAAGACTGTGTATTATGGCTTTATCTGATAGAATTTCTTCTAGTTTAGCAGTTTTCGTAAATGGCTATGAACGCATTGAAGTCCTGCTTAAACCCTGTAAAATAACTCGAGATTAAAATATCTGGAATACTATTTCGAGGCTCCATCCATCTCACACTTAAAAATGTCCTAGGGGGTGACAGCAAAAGACCCATGGAAAGGAAGTAGGGTAAACAGTATATTATATATAAATGATCCCATGCCAAGAATTGAAAGCCAAAAGGCTAAGAAGAGTCAAAACTCCTAAGAAAGAAATGTATATCAAAACAAAGTACTAAATCATATGAGTATAAAATTGCCAAAAGTTCCTCTCCGTCCGTGAGCTGAAAATTAAATACATCTCACACAAAAGGACATTATGAATAGAGGAGCCTGAATAAAAATTCAGAAAGAAAGGCATGAGGAGGACTCAAAGGACAAAAGTCCAAAAGCACAAAAAAAAAGGTGCAAAATGGCAGGGGAATGGGGAACAAATGAATATTTCTGTTTACCAGATGTTATGATCCTATGGTGTCCAAGCTAGAAGCTACCCAAAGACAAAGGTAAAAATGAAACTCATACTCCTGGCCTTGAAAGAGTTATATTGACTTTGAAATCTTGGTTTCCATTTTCCTAAATTGGACTACCCTCAATGTTTAAAAGTACATATATTGCCTTTTGGGAAATCCATATATCTAGAAGAATGCAACATGGTGGTTTTTATTATCAAACAGTCTGTTACTCAAGGAAGAAATTGTCCAGAGGTCTAGGTTCACCAGGTAGTCGCCAATTGTTGCGGCCGCAACTGTTTTCCCCAAATTTCTTAAATTTTGGTCCCCTCCTCATGATTTAGCATTGTTTTTAATCGTTTGGATCCTTGAACCTTTTGGTCATGCTTTAATTTTGGATAGGTTTGATGATTATAAATAATCTGGCTTATTTTTGCTCGGGTTTGGAATTGTGTAAATCGCAGTTTTTAAAGTTTGTTTTTGCTGAGTTTAAAATGGACCAGGATTTTTGTCATTTGCAAAACGTTGTTTCAGAGGCGAAACAGTTCAATCGCTGCCAGGTTTAAAGTTTTCGTCACCTAGATCGGAGATTGCATGTGTTTGAAGTTGTTTGGGTCGCCGATTGTGAGCTTGGTTTTGCTGATGTTTCGGAGGTGAAATGTATTTTGACCATTTTTGAATTTTAAAACTCTCCAAACACTTAATTTTTTTCTATTGATCGGGCGTCATTTTTGTTTAATCAGAAGTCGTAGCCGTTTCCCCTTCCGCCGTTGCGGCTCCCAAATCGGCTAAGCACCCGATATGCAAAGCGCTCCGATTGCCGATGCGTGTTAACCTTTTAGTCACGTACCCGTAGCCTTTTCTCTTCCGCCGTTGCGGCTGGGAAAGTCATTTTGCTTCCGATGTGATGTCTTCCGACTTCCGAATAAATCTTTTCCCGCCCGCGTTTCGCATGACTTTAGCCCTTGTCCCTTCCGCCGTTGCGGCTCTCGAAGTAGTTAAGCCTTCGAAGTATAGAGCACTCCGCCCTCTGATGTGCGTTGCATGGCTATAACCTTTCTTCTTCCGCCGTTGCGGCTCCCAAATCGGCTAAGCACTCGAAGTTCAAAACGCTCCGCCAGCCGATGCGTCAGTCTGTTAGTCGCTTGCCCGTAGTCCTTTCCTTTTCCGCCGTTGCGGCTGGGAAATTCATTAAGCTTCCAAAGTGTAAAACCTTCTGACTTCCGATTGGTTTTTTCCTTTTCCCGCTCGCAGCTCAGGTCTTAACTTTTTCGTCTCCCGACGTTGATGTTTTCTCCCTCGCGAGATGAGGCAGGATTATCGTGACCATAATACATCATCTTTCTAGTAGACTTTACTATATGTTTAACAAATTTATTTTGCTCTTTACTATGGAGAAGCTTCAACCGCCATGGATTATTTCTACTCAAGTGGCTTCTCTCCGTCCATTCCCATAAAACTTGCAGATTTTATGCTTGACCTTGCCAATGGTAATAATCAAATTTTCAACATGTCTAATGTTCATCAACATATATGATTTCAAAGGATTGAAATATGTTTTGTTTCTCGCAGGGATTGCACCGATGCAAGGCCTATGTGTATGAATATAGAGCAATCAGAATTGCAGAGCCGAATGGAGGTGGAGTCACAGAAAAACGTGAGGCAGAGTCTTATAGCTAAATATAAGAGAAACTTATAAGGAAAACTGAAGGAGACCGTCAATGCAAATGATAATTGCGCCGCAGAAGAAAAGTGGTTTTCGGAGAATGGTCAAACTACTGCGGCGCGAAGGGAGATGCATAATTTGGTAAAAGCTGAGCTGAAACCATCAGGATCGCAAGCAAGACAAACGAAGGAAAAGACAAAGTGAATGGCGACAAAGGCACAGACCCGAAAAGATCTGTCAGTTACTAATCAGATCATGAATACGCACAAAGAATAAAATGGGAAGATGAAGCGTTTTGAGGGACCAAAAGGTCATACGTTTGGGGGGCAGCCTAAGCGGTCTGCTGTTGTAGTTTAAATATTTGAAAGTAGAACTTAGAAGGGACTTTTTCCCAGTTAGATTTGTGAAGACATATTGTAAGAAGAACTATTTCCTTTTGCAATAGATAATTACAGTTTGCCTGTTGGAGAAAGCTTGGTGTAATATTCAAATGTTGTGCTATGGATTTGTTGAAGAGGAACTATTTCGTTTTCAGCTTTGTGTCCATTAACTGTGAGACCATTCTAACTCTTTGAACCTATGTTCTTGTATGAATGTTCTCCGGTTTATTTTATGAAGATTTCCACTATGAGTAATGAATGTTGTTCATAAACAATTGGCTATCTGGTTGTTCAAATATCTTTTAATGTTCATGCGTTTTGGAAGAAGTATCAGCTATCTGTGATTTTTCATAATGCATGTACAAATTACATTACTCATTAATGAATGATAACTTTGCTCCCTAAGGATAGGTTAGGTATTTAGTTGTAATTTCTTGCTGTGTGTGATTTAGATGCAAGAGAGTTTAATACGAGAGGTAAGAACCTGCGCATCACATTGTGACCGCTCCTCGTATTCTACGTCAATCTGCATGTTAAATAGGCACTTGCATATCATACTTAAGTCAAAAAATACAAAAATATACACGGTGGACCGAGCCGCAACCGGTAAAACCTTTTGTTTTTGTTACTTTACCTACGGTAGCAGAACCGCAAACCGGACGGATTCCCTACACCAAACAGTCACGGGCTAGTTGGGAACGTTGACTGGGGAGAATCCCTTTCTGTTGTTGCCTGTGAATTTCCAGGCCTCAACAGCAGTCAAAAGAACTTTTTTGAGTCAGTCCTATGGTTACACCATACTCAAAATTTTAGAACTTTGTTCCAAGTTTCGTGTCGTCGATGTGGGATTCATCATGGCCCTCCTTCGATGAGACTATTCTTGTCGATATCAGCTCATCATCTAGGAATTAGTCTTAGAAACAAAATTTAGTACCTTGAGGTCTTATGCCGTAATGATAGATTCTCTCGCTCTCGACATAGGTTCACATCACTGACCTTTAATCGAAAGATTCGACTGAGTGTTTGACACCATATAATCTATTCACATTAAGTACTTTGTACTAGGGTACCTTGGGAATCATTGACATTAATGGTGATCTCCCTCGCACTTGTTAACGGTTCACATCATTGACCGGTAATCAAGTGGTTTCTACCATGTTCAACTTCAGATCATTGTAATCACATGGATAGAATCGTACTTTGTGGAAGATGAGACGAAGACCCTGGGTATTTGTTAAGCGCTCATTGCTTTCCCCAGGTTGTGATGGAGTATTTGTATGAGTCCTAGCATGGATCCACATTTGTAGGTTCGTGGTTGTGCTTAGATTTGCGTCTGTATGACATAGATCTACATTCTATGTCTAGTAACTATGTCCAAATTTGAGTCTTCTTCGCATGGATCTACGCTGTATTTTAGTAGCCATGACTTTTTTGTGTCTCACATGGATCTGCGTTGTATCGGTCAACAGCCATGTTCTGAGTCATTTGGGACATGTATCAAAATGTGTTGCACAAAGTTGGTGATGTTTGAGAAGTTCCGACCTTTGGACCTTTGCCTCGACACTATACCTTGTTCTTTCAAAGTATATTTCCTATCGTTTCCCTCTAGCCATTATACTTTGGGGGACATCTCTGTTATATCGAAATATCGTCACCCTCATGTTATGACATAGGTATCCCCTTGTCTGCTCCAATCCCTCAAAGTTTTCCCTAGAGAAATGAAGGAATAAATGAACCCCTTGCAATTTTCCCTCTTTTGAGCTGGTAACGCTCTTTCCCCATTGACAAAAAGCGTTACCCAAGAAGCAAAGAGCCAACACCGTCTTGATACATGAGCAAAGAGAGGTGCCACCGCTCCTTCCTTCATTGCAAGAAGCGGTGCCCCCTTATCACCTCCTATTTGCTTCGTTGGAGGAGCGGTGCTCGAGTTTTGAAGGCAAAAAAGAGAAGCTTTGAGAGGATTCTCGAAGCTGACCTTCGTGGAGCCTCATCCCTATGGTTTAGGACCAGCCAAAGCCCGAGATCCTCCCTTTTAGGATCTAATCTCCACCTCACCCATGATATCCTCAACCATACCTATCCTCCCATGCCTTTAAATACTGGCTCACCCCCCATGGGAAAAAGGAGGAAGAATTGTGTTTCATACCCAAACTCTGTCAAAATCATTCTTGAGTCTTTCGAGGCAAGGTGAAATTAGAAGCAAGGAGCCATTGGAAGGAACTCTCAACACCAAGGCATGGAGGTTGTAGTCTCTCCAATCATTTATTAATAAAGAATGTCTTTTCTTTCCCATATTTACTGTTTCATATGTATGTATTGCTTGATTCCTTGGTCACATGCATAGATCTAGTTGATTATATTGTATGCTATCATGTTTCTCTTGTTGTTTTCCATCTTTTACGGGTTCTTCTTCAAGGATAGCGAGGAAAACCTTTGAGAGAAGTATCATGGCATTCCATTCAAGTGATTAACCAAATCTAGGGAGAGTCTAGCATTCCATGTCTGCGTTTTGTTCTAGATCTGAACCATTCAGACTAGGGAACCAACTCTTATCCGCAGGAGGTGTGTATTTTCGGCTAACAATGTCAATGCAACATTAAAAGAGACGGGGGCATGATTTCCTAAGGATAGGGGGGAGAAATGTTTAACCTTGAGCCAATGGGGAGAAGCCAAGTGTCAAGAGGAGAACCCATCAGCTACCAACCACCCTTTTTGTCCTATTCAACCAACCACTTAATTCTCTAGGAGTTAGTTGGGCAATTATTTCCTTGGAGCTCGAGAGGCATGGGCAGCCGTCAAATCTGGCAGGGTCGTCAGCCTTGACCTCACGCATACCCAAAGGGGATCTTTCATTCATTTTCCCTCATGCACATAAAACATCGATTTTTTTCCTCATGCACTCACGTCCAGGCATTCTATTCCTTAGTCCTCCATCCTCCATTTTTGCAGGCACGTTGTTTGCAATCGACTCCATTCTTCCCATGGTTGGAAGTCGTTTTGGTGTTGCTGACTGTATGTGCAGCTGGGAGAACCCATTTTGGTGTTGCTGAGTGAAGATGTAGCAGAGATTCACAATTTGCGGTTTTGTTGGGAGTGTTTTTGTCTCCTCGCGCGTGGGATGGAGATCTGGGTGTTTTCCCTCACGTTGTAATAGTTTCCTGTGTTTTCACCATGGCAAGGAGGTTGTTTTGTTAATTTTCAACGGTTGGGATATCTACTAAGCGTCTTTTTGTTGCTCCATCCTTCACACAGTTGGGGAGTTTCGTTTTGGTTCCATACCCAAAACTTGCATTTGTTGTGTAGTGCATCCCGGTGGGGGCTTGGCTGAGTAAGTCCAAGAATCCATTTGTTAGTGGCCTGACTGTGGGTGTTTGGCCTTGCTGTGTGTAAGGCTGTGTCCCGTAGTTCCTTATGGAAATCATGCCTGGCTCGTGGGTGGCAGTGATGCTGAGAGATTAAGGAGCACACTAGGCTATGGTTGGGTGGAATGTTGTAGTGACATAGCTAGTTATGGGGAAGCTTCTTCGTAAGATAAGCATTCTTGTGCATTTAACCTCTGCAATGTATTTGCTTTGTAAATTATTCATGAACATGTGTAATTTTTGAACATGATGAATGTTGCTTGTTTTATGAGTTATGAACAACATGAATGTGTATTGCTTCCGCTGTGGATTGCATTAGGCATATGTAAATGTTTTTATGTCAATGCATTATATGGTTTATGTTCATGGGGGCTTAGATTGCCTGGATTGATAGCAGCATAGTCACATCCTCTCTCTGGTAGAAGGGTGGGGACATGACATATGTCACACAAGCAAGATGGTAAGGATTTTTCCTTTGATACTTTATGTGATTTGTTGATCAAGGACAAAGAAAAGTTGCTTGAGCCTGATGGAAAAAACCAACCTCACTTGTTGAAAATCAAGGTCAAGACAAACTTTAAGGAATGTGGTTGACAGGATCAACGACCATAATGTATCGACCAACCTATAAAAGGGAAGACGAAAGAGTCGTCGTCGACAAAGAAGGGTCAAAAGAAGAAGAACCGTTGATACTGCAAAAAAGTGGGACATGTTGAGAAGAACTGTTGGAAGAAGATGAAGGACATCAATACTGTGAAAAACTGGGCCATGTTGAGAAGAACTATTGGAAGAAGATGAAGGAATTGGAAGGAAGGGTCAAGCACTTGGATGATAGTACCTCGACTGGACAGTCGACCAATCGACCTCCTGAAAATAATACCTTCTCTATCAACACTTCCCAGGCACTGCATGCTCGTACTAATAAGATTGAATAAATAGTGGACTCTGGATGTACTCATCATATGGCAAATGATGCTTCTCTGCTCTCCTTAAGTGGTGCTCTTGAAGAGAAGATTTATGTCGCTAATGATTACGTTCTCACTGTCACTGGCAATGGTGATGTTAAATGTCATATCCGACGTCTATCATGTACCGAGTTTGAGTGCAAACCTGTTGCTGGTTGCCCAACTGGCGAAGACCAAGAAGACTATTGAGTTTTGGTCAGATCGCTTTATCGTAATGGATCTAAGGCTTGGTGGGGAAACTATTGCTTCAAGGATTTTGGATCCCAAAGACAAACTTTATAAGTTCTATGACCCTCCCTTGAATGTTTCCCAGATAACCGAACCGGATGCACTTGTCGCGCAAATGGATGATAACAGTCGAATTAGGCATGAACGCCTTGGTCATCTAAACTTTTGAAGTATGAAGATCATGGTAACACATAATATGGTTACTAGTTTCCCAAAGACTGTTTCACTTGATGGAGTTTGTAAAGGAATTCTGCATGGGAAGCATCATCAGACACCCTTTGATTCAAGGAAAGCATGGCATGCATAGGATCGACTAGATCTTGGTTTACAATGATCTCTATTGCATGAATAAACCTTCATTGGTAGGTGCCAAGTATATTTTGATATTTATTGATGATTTCTCTCAATTTACGTCGGTTTATTTCTTGAAAAATAAGATTCAAGGAATTTAAAGCATTGGCTGAGACGTAGTGTGGTCGATTCCTTAAATGTTTGAGATAAGGCAATGGTGGTGAATATGTGAGTCGATAGTTTGAAGAATATCTTTTGTAGAATGGTATTTCTTGGTAGAGATCTGTCCCCCACACCCCTAAGCAAAATGGTGTCGTAGAGAGGAAGAACCATACCTTTGTAGAAATGGCCAGATGCCTAGTACAAGCTAAGAACATTTTGACGAAAGTTTGGGCAGAAGCCGTCTATTGCTCAAATTATCTCCCAAACTTTTTTCCGACTAGAGCAGTTGTTAAAACGACTCCAATCGAGAAATGGAATGGTAAAAAACCCTTTGTCGAACACCTAAGAAACTTTGGATGTGTTTCTTGGGTGCATATCAGTGATAACTACAGAAAGAAACTAGATGCTAAGAGTCATGCTTGCATCATGATGGGCTACTCGGATGAATCGAAATCCTATAGATTGTTTGATCCTATCAAACAACAAATCATATTGAGTTGAAGGGTGATTTTTGATGGGACGGCTTCAAGTAATAAACTATTGAATTCTTCTTCTAGTCCTTTGAACAATGATCCATTCGACATTCTTGATGAGTCTGGGTCCACTGTATCCATTTGTGGAATACCGACTGGGTCGATGAATTCTACTCTTGAGTCGACTGGTAGTTGGTCTAATGTGACTAGTCGGTCTAATGTGAATGTTGAAGTCAGTAGTCCGACTTCCTTGACTCACTCAGCTGATGATCACTGACCCGAGTCACCGACGACTTGTTTACCTTGGTGGGTTTTTAAGCCAATTGAAGCTGTTGGATCAGATGCTGTAAATCATTGTATTGGTCGACAAACTTAGAGTCAGAAACAATGTGGCAGTGTTGCCTTAATGGCACGTGTACTTGACACCTGTGATCTTGATACATATCATGATGGCCAAGGTATACTAGAATGGGAAACTGCTATGTCTTCTGAAATTCAGTCCTTGAAGAATAATCAGACATGGAAACTTCTTCCTCAAACTCCAGGAAAGAATGTTGTGAAGTGTTGATGGGTCTATAAGACCAAGTTTACCTCCGACAGTGCTGTTGAATGCCACAAGGTTCGTTTGGTCGCCAAGGGCTTCTGCCAACAAGAAGGCATTCACTGTATTGAACCTTTTCCCATGTTGCAAAACATAAATCTATTCGATTGATTCTTTCCCTTGCTACTCGTTTTGGCTTGGAGATTCATCAAATGGATGTTAAAAGTGCCTTTCTTCATGGAGATCTGACTAAAGAAATCTATATGGAGAAACCTCCTGGTTTTGTGACAGATTCCGGTCTTGTCTGTTGACTCAAGAAGACGAATGGTTTGAAACAAGCACCTCATGCTTGGTATGAGAAGATTGACCCAGGTTCTTTGTCAATGTTGGATTCAAACATTGTGAATCTGATCACAACATTTATGTATTACATGTTCATGGTGACATTTAATTGTGGCATTATATGTTGATGATCTAGTCATAGCTGGAAATAATGCACATCTTATTTTGGGTTTGAATAAAAACTTGTTGATACCTTTGAAATCACCGACCTTAGTCTTTTGCATTTCTTTCTTGACCTTCAAGTTTTACAATTGGATGATGGTATCTTCCTTTCTCAACCTAAATGTGCCTTGGATCTTTTGAAACAGTTCCAATTGGACGATTGTAAGTCGTGTGCTACCGCTTATCAGTCGAGAGTGAAGTTGTTGAAAGACGGTGACTCTCCACGAGTTGACGCCACTCTTTATCAACGGTTGGTAGCTTGATTTATTTGACGCGTAGTCAACTAAACCTCTCATTTGTTGTTAGTGTGGTTTCCAGGTTCACACAGGATCCTCGAGAAAGCCACTGGAGGGATACAAAGAGAATTGTTTGCTATATTAAGGGTACTTATCAGTATGGGATAAAGTATTGTCACAGTACATAACCATTCATTGGCTACATTGATTCTGACCGAGGCAACAACATTGATGACCGTAAGTCTACTTTTGGTTGTGTTCTGGCTAAGTCCTAGACCCTTGGTCTGGTCATGCAAGAAATAGAAGGTAGTATCCCTTTCAACTACAGAAGTTGAGTATCATGGTGCTATCAATGCAAGAATATAGGCAGTTTGGATCCATTAGCTTGTCAATGAGTTTGGATTTTCTGTTCAGGCCTCTATTATTATTTACTGCGATAATTAGGATGTTATTTAGGTTACTTATTGTCATATTTCTCATGGAAAGATGAAGCATGTCAAACTTCATGTTCACTATTTGAAATAGTTAGTGCAGGAGAATGTTGTCTCACTTCTTCACTGCAGGACATACGATCAAGCTGTTGATATATTTACAAATCCTTTACTGGAAGCTAAGTTTGTGAAACTTTGGGCTATGCTCGAGCTTCATGCAACTACAATTATGAGGGGGTGTCCAGAGCAAGTAATTTCACTTCCTGGATATCCAAAGCGTTGTGCTGATGGGGGGTGTTGGAACGTACATTCTTGATGGTTCATCACACCTCTAGATCTTCTGGAGACAATCATTTGATAGACGATAGACAACTAGCAGAGCAGTCGGCTAGAGTCAATAGAGAAACATAAAAGTCAGTTGAATAGATAAATGAATGATCGACACGACCTATTAGGATTATTAATCCTCCCTTGTCCAATTTGGTCATATGTCTAAATCAGGAGTCATGTATAAATCGGGAGTCCATCTGTAATGTCCTCTTTTGCCTAGGCATTGAGGACCAACCCGCTCACCTATGTGATTCCTATGGGTTCGAGCGGGTATTGACAGTCAGGGAATCAGCTGAAGACCGATGCCATCTACAGAAGATCTAGAGCATCAATATTATATCACCATTGGGTCGAAGAGGCCACCAGAGCCAAAGGCCACCTACATGCATGACATTTGAGCATTATTTAATGATGCATGCACCCAATTAAGTCTCCATGCGCATGCATGTGAGTCAACTGCAAATTAGAAGTTAAACTGACCTAATTAGGTCAAAAGTTAGGGTTTTCGCAGTTGAAAGATATAAAAGAAAGATAAAGTGAATGGAGAAGGTACTTATGTGATAATTGATTCGTGGAGTCAAATTCAACAAGCTAAGTTGGGGTTGAGTACATGCTTAGCTAACTGGTGTATTTCAATAGCGAAATCTATTTGCCCTAATTCATCATCAGGTTGGATCATACAAGTTCAGCACTAGTTCATCATCAGGTTACATTCAACATTCATTCCGGGAGGTTGATTATTCATCCAGCCAGAGGGTTTCACTGTCACAGTGTGTCACCGTGATCAGAGACAAAGCAAGCACATCATTCGGGCTCCCAGCAGCAGCTTATTTGATCTATATATTGGTATGTACATGCATTGATTGCTCCTATTTTATAGCATCTCCGTATTTTTCTAGGGCACATCTTTGCATGCAATTGCATGCATGCAAAGTTTGGGGTTTGCTTTCCTATTTGATTCTATAGTTTACCCATAAATAGGAAAATATCAGTTTGGGATATTACACCATCCAATCTATTTTTAGTCACTAGCACCATTGGGTCCACTTGCCTAATTGGGGCACGTGTTTCAATTACTAAAGTGCGGGGAACAGTAATTGAGGCCTACTGCCACTGATTGTACTTGCATGCATCAGTTTAGGAGCCTCCTAGACCAATCCATACAATTTAGGAGCCACTGGGAGTGCCAAAACCAACCAAGGTCAATTCAGTTGAGTTGGTGAGTAGTCAAGCTAAGTTAGGAGTCAGTTACATTCAGTTCTAGTCCTCTACATTCAGTTAGCGCTAGGTTTGCATGGATGCATGCAGGAGGGGCACATTTCTCACCTACCACACTCAGTTAGCCTTAGTCAACACTGAATGTAACACTTGAGTTGTCTTTTAGAACTATGATGAACTCCAGTTATGGTTTAGACAAGGTTAGTTAACTATTGAGTCCTCCGACAATGATTTAGACAAGGTCTTAGTTACCTACAGTCAAGTAGAGTCAAATCAATTCAAATTGCATGTGGCTATTTAAGCCATTCTACTTCATTGTAATTATTCATCTAATTACTCTTTGATTAATAAAAAACATTCACAGCTGCAAGCCATTTTTGCACTGTTTCATTCTTTAATAACAGAGTAAATTGTGTGATCTATCTTGTGAGTTGCGTGTTTGTCCACAGATATATGTGCTCAATTTAATATGGTATCAGAGCCTCGACGAACAAGACACCTCTCCTCCTCAGATCTCCAGCTGGATCATTTTTTTTGAGCAAAATTGCTCCTTCCAATACTGCACTAGAAGTGGAGAATTTACCACTTAATATCCCAAGTTAGGAAATTGTTGATCAAGCTTGCTTGATCAACTATGTTGGGTGTGAACGAAATTCCAAAAGTGCAGACTGTCGACCTTACTTTGTATGTTTGATTGTGTGATAGGTTATCAGCTTTTCTCACAGCATTCGCTACAAGCAACCCTTTCTTCTCACTGCATTCACTACAACAGCTCAGTCCTTCTTACTACATTCAAAATAATTCATCCAGTAGAGCCTCTCACTCCCTTCAACTATCACCAGTGGAAGGAAGACATGGAGAACTGCTCCGCACCAAGCAACTCTTCAGACTCATAGAAGAAACAGAGGTAGTGCCAGCTTCAGATCGTGACAAAGAAAAGTACTGGAACAGGCTTGATGAATCCCATGGACACTTGTTCTCCTTAGTTTCTCGAGATCTCCGATTCCACATCCAAGGATTGAAGACTCCCAAGGAGATTTGGGACAAGCTTGCCTCCTTATTTGATAAGCATGATGAGATGAGGGTCCATTAGCTAGAAAATGATCTGATCACTCTTAATCCATCCAACTTCGAATCACTGAATGAATTCTTCACAAAGTTCAAGAACCTGATATATCAGTTGAAGCAATGCAAAGTGGAGAAGGATGAAGATCAACTCATCCTTTCCATTCGCACAAAGCTCAATGCAGACTACTCAGTCTTTGTATCAACCTTCCAAACAATAAGGCTCACTACTCCAAATTAGAAGATGCCCACTCTTAATGCCTTCATCCAATCTCTCACTTCTGAGAATGATAAATTGATCCAAATGGGGATCATTCGATCTTCCAAAGATCAAGCTCTGGTTGTAAGAGGAGATAGGGTAGCAAATGATAAAGGGAAGCAAAGAGATGAGTCTCATGTGAAGAAAGAGCAGTCAAAAGAGCCTTCAGGTTTGAAGAGAAGCAAGAAGAATGGCAAAGATAAGGTCCTCTGCTCTTACTGTGGAAGGGGCTTTCATTCAGAAAGCTCCTACATGAGAAGACAACTTGATGAAATGGCTCTTCTTTTGAAGAAACATAACATTTCTACACCTGCTAGCACAAGGAAGGATGACTCTGAAGAAGAAGATGGAGAATACCAAAGGAAAGGCCATGCACTGAAGCCTTGCTGCACATCAGCACATGTGTTCCTCATTGATTTTGGAGCTTCCAACCATATGGCTGCATCCAGAGAATCATTCTCTTCCTTTTAGTCTTTTGATGGTCCTAGTATTCAGATGGGCAATAACAGTAAAGTCAAAACAAAAGGGAAGGGCTCTGTTAAGGTTGAACATGGAAGGTTCAAAGATGTGCTATTTGTTCCCTCCCTAGCTTCAAACCTATTACCTGTTTATCATATGACCCATACTGGATCTCCAAAGCAAGTGATATTTGGTCCTGACTTAGTGGAGATCACATATATCTCTACTAGGAACATCATAGCGAAGGGTGTTGCAAATCATGCTTCAAAAGCATATGAGTTCTCACATTTCATGCCTCCTTCAGAACCAGTGCACTCTCAGCAGCCACTTGCAAGGGAAGGTAAAATCATTGCATCTACTTCTTTTGCAGCTTCTAATTGCAGATCCATCTTTATCAGTTTATGAGATTGAGATCCAGGGTGACTTAGATCTAGATTCAGTCCCTACTTCCAAAATGGAAGCTAGGACGATGATTGGAAACTCACTTGACACTTAGAAAGGAAAGACCCTTGCGCTATGCCATGCAATCTTACCTCCTTCAGAGAGATGCAATAGACTCCCTGTAAGATGCTATATGGCAAGGGCTCAGTCTCACTACATTCAAAGGAATGGATATGATCATACACCTCTTCATCCAGCAAGAGACAAAGGTTACATTCCTCCTTCCTTCCATCATCATTTTTGGAGAAGAAGGAGAAGTCTACATNTTTTATTATTGGCAAATACTGATTCACCCCCCTCTCAGTATTTCAACAGCTTCGCTACCTCACATAGATGAAGATTGCAGCAACATATTTTCAAGTTTTTCAAACTCGAGACCTGATTCTACCTACTTAGATAGAGGGGGGGCTTTTTTCCCATATGGTTTTTTCCCCAGCTCCTTGTATTAAGCAGTTGCTTTATTTTACTTGATGTAATGGGTGACCTATGGTCTTAGTTACTAGGGCCCACAGATTGTCCAAGTTAGCATTCAGGGGGGGTATTAGGATTATTAAACCTCCCTTGTCCAATTTGGTCATATGTCTAAATCAGGAGTCATGTCTAAATCGAGAGTCCATCTAGTCTATTTTTAGTCACCATTGGGTCCACTTGGCCTAATTGGGGCACATGTTTTAGTTACTAAAGTGTGGAGAACACTAATTGAGGCCTACTGCCACTGAATGCACTTGCATGCATCAGTTTAGGAGCCTCCTAGACCAATCCCTACAATTTAGGAGCCACTGGGAGTGCCGAAAGCAACCAAGGTCAGTTCACTTGAGTTGGTGACTAGTCAAGCTAAGTTAGGAGTCAGTTACATTCAGTTCTAGTCCTCTACATTTAGTTAGCGCTAGGTTTGCATGGCTGCATGTAGGAGGGGNTCACATAGATGAAGATTGCAGCAACATATTTTCAAGTTTTTCAAACTCGAGACCTGATTCTACCTACTTAGAAGGCGATCTCAAAAATTATATCAGATTGCACTATAGGAACGGTGTGCTTTTCATAAATTGAAGGTTGTATTGGAAGAAGTGTCCCAAGAGATCGGAGTCTC
>LPNX010926499.1:172042-194564 GCA_001517045.1 Pseudotsuga menziesii
ACCTACCACATTCAATTAGCCTTAGTCAACACTGAATGTAACACTTGAGCTGTCTTTTAGAACTCCAATGAACTCCAGTTATGGTTTAGACAAGGTTAGTTAACTATTGAGTCTTCTGACAGTGATTTAGACAAGGTCTTAGTTACCTACAGTCAAGCAGAGTCTAATCAATTTGAATTGCATGTGGATTCGAATTGGATGTGGCTATTTAAGCCATTATACTTCATTGTAATTATTCATCTAATTATTCTTTGATTAATGAAAAGCATTCACAGCTGCAAGCCATTTTTGCACTGTTTCATTCTTCAATAATTGAGAAAATTGTGTGATCTA
This sequence comes from Pseudotsuga menziesii, assembly GCA_001517045.1. Classification (NCBI taxonomy): domain Eukaryota; kingdom Viridiplantae; phylum Streptophyta; class Pinopsida; order Pinales; family Pinaceae; genus Pseudotsuga; species Pseudotsuga menziesii. The sequence goes on from LPNX010926499.1 coordinate 172,376, forward strand.
TCCTGTGAGTTGCGTGTTTGTCCACAGATCTATGTGCTCAATTAATACGACCATGGTCGGCGCAACTACAACAACTGACTAAACTTTGGGATGTTGCAGATTCTATGGAAACGGCTTGGACCAAAGACCCCTACTTGTGGACCATATATTCCTCACTTTCAAGGAGTTGGTTAGATCTGAAAACTATAAATATGTAACCCCATGGTTATCTAAAATATTGCTTTGAGATGTTTATCATGCTCATTATGCAATGTGATGGTCTAATCATGCTGTGTTGTGTTTGTGTGCTTCAATGATGTCTTCAGACACCACCTTTCTTCTTAGAATAATATTCCCTTCTTTTCTTTTGTTTTGATTTATAGTTAACATTGAGAGGTTCCCCAACATGCTTCAAAGTTCCCTTTTGCAAAGGGCTTGGCCAAAATATCAAGAACCTACTGACCTATAGGAATATACTATAGATTTATTGCCCGCTTCTAGATTTCTGGCTTGTATGAGGTGATATCTTATTTCTATATTCTTGGGCTTGTCACGACACTAGATTCTTAAAGAGTGATACAACTCTAATCATCATAGTAAATCATTTTGGGATCCAACTCCCGATCAAACAATCTTGAAAGCAACTTGTGAATCCATCTGGCCTCACAAATAACAATTCTTGTTGCCATATACTCTGCCTTTATTGAGCTAAGTGTTGCTAAATTCTACTTTTAGTTGAACCAAAAAATCATTGTTGATCCCAAGCTAAAGAAACACCTTGAGATGCTCTTCTTGTTTATTACACTACATTCCCAATCTAGGTCTGTATACCCCTACAACTTTCCTTCACCATCTCTATGATATCTAAAACCATATTCCATTGTGCCCTTCAAGTAGTTGAGCACATGTTTTACTGCTACCCAATGCTCATGCTTTAACTCCACCATGAACTAGCTCAAGGTGTTCACTACAAAACATATATCTAGTCTAATATTGACTAGATACATCAAAGAATCTATCAACTACCCATACAACTTAGGGTCCTTGATGTTTGAATATGAAGTCGTTACCTTCTTCAAATTAGTGTTCATGGGTGTGGCCATAGGTTCGTAGTCCTCCATTTAAAACTTGCCCATGATCTCAATTGCATAATTACCTCGCCCAAGGAATATCTCCCTTAGTCTCTGATAAACCTCCAAATCTAAGAAATAATGCATCGTGCCAACGTACTTCATGTCAAACTCAACTGTAATATTTTCTTTGTACCCTACAATGAGCTTCTTTGAACCTGTAAGGAACAAGTCATCTACATACAACACCAAAGCAAGTAGATCAATCCCAAAAAATATATAATATAATTTAGGATCTGCTTCACTTTGATGAAGTCCATACTCTGCAAATATCCATCGATGTTGGAATACCATGCTCTTAGTGATCAATTAAGTCCATATAAGGGCTTCTTTAACCTGCAAAGATGGGACTCATTCTCACCTCGAAGCTTTGAGGCTGCTCTATATACACTTCTTCCTCTATTGCCCCATTGAGGAAAGTTGCCTTCACATCCATTTGATTGATCCTCCATCGCACAAATGAAACTAAAGATATAAATTCTCTAATTGATGTGTACCAAACGATTGGAGCAAAAGTATCCTCATAATCCCCTCCCTCTTTATGGGAGAACCCTCTTGCCACAACCTTTCCTTGAACTTTTCAATGTTTCCATGTGTCACATGTTTGATCTTGTAGAGCCACATGGAGCTCACTACTGACTTCCCCTCTAGACTTAGCACTATGTCCCATACATCATTTTTCATAATGGAGGTGTAGTCCTCCACCATGACGTCCCTCTAAACTTGCTCGCCTGTTACCTCCTGAAAATTGAAAGGCTCATAATCTATGATGCTGCTCAATAATGCCATGTATTTTGGAAAGTTCATTAGAGGTATTCCCTCCCTTAACTTGCTCGTAGGATCCTCAATTAACTTTTGACCATCCATCAATCTTCTAATGAACCATCAAGGTCTCCTGATGGGACTCAAAGGAGCTACTAGCTCCTTTTTTCTTGAAGGTTGTTGCCATGAACTATAATCCATTGGTGGGGTGACTTTGCCTCAAGCTTTGGAGGTTCCTCCTCATCCTCTGTCACTGGAATAGGCTCATGGGACTTCCTAGATGCAAAATATTCCTCAAACTTTACAACCCTGCTTACTACTGTCTTTCTCTACTTTGGAATGAAGACCATGTAGGCCTTTAAAGTCTTACTATAACCAACAAAAATAACCTTCCTACTGGAGTGTTCCAACTTGGTCCTCTTCTCTACTAGTGATATAAATTGGACAAGTAAAGATGCAGAAATGAATCACCTTTGTCTTCTTATCTCCAAACTTTGATCTTCTTCCTTGTTTGGTTTTCAACTAGAACATTGAACTCTTGAAACTCGCCAAAGGCCTCATCCTTGCTCTTTAAGAAGTTGATCCAAGTCTTGCAAGAAAATTCATTAATAAATGAAACATAGTACATACTCCTAAGATTGATGTTGTTTACATCAATCAACATATATATATGAATGTACTAGATCTAGAATTTTCTTCGACATACGGTTGTTGCTTTAGAAATAAGCCTTGACATACCTACCAAGCATGCGCCCTCTACATTCTCCCTGCTTCTCAATATTGAACTCTGGAAGACCTGTGACTGCCTCGCTTAGAATAGGCAACACCTTATGATGTAGGAGCCCCATCCTCTTGTGCCACAATTGACACAAGTTGTTGCTATTTTGAAATAGGGCTTAAACAAGTTCACTCTATAACCTATATAAACTACCTTCCCTAACCTCGATCACATGTGTTGATTATGGGATAGACTCCTTCGATCTAATAAGGGCATTTTGGTTCTTGAACTCTACTACAAAGCCTTATCTTCTAAATTGAAACTAAAAGCAAATTTTCCCTGAGAGCTGGAACAAACAAAACATCATCAAAATCTAAAGAGTTATCTAACTGGAACTAGAATGGAATAGTACCAACTCTTGCTATTGGACACATGGCATCATCACCAAGCTCAACCTAAACTCCTGCATTGTGTTCTTTTAGAATTGAAAAGCATTGCCTAGTTGATGTCATATGGTGAGATGCTCCATTGCCTACACACCACGCATCCCTCATAATTGTGCTGGAAGAAAGGTAATATGCCATCAAGAAATCCTTCTCAAAATTGGAGGCAAACTAATTCATATGAATTTCAACAAAGGATTCTACCTGATTCAGTTGCTACTTCCATTTACCTGTCTTCTTGTTTAGACACCATGATGCATAATGTCCATGGTTGTGATATATCAAGCACTTGGTCTTACTCAAGTCCTTCCTTGGCTATGAGGTTGACTCTTCACTATTTCCCTTGCCCTTGTTGGATCCTTTACTTCCGCCCTTCTTTCAATTGATTCAATAGGGAAAGGCCACCATCACCACCCTTCTTGTTGGCCTTTAACTACATCCAAGTCTTCCCCTGGATATAGTCATTCCATTGTCTTTTAAAGGAGGAAATATGCTCATGAGAACATATGCCCTAGACAAATGTCTCCCATGAAATTAAGAATCCATTCAGTTCCATGCTTATTAACTTTACATCTCCAATGTTCTCCCCAATCGCTACAAGTTGATCATAGTTCTGCATGAACTTATCAAGTAATTGGTAACTGTGTATAATCTAGTCATCACTATAGCTCTGAGTCTATTTCGTAATATCATCTTTTGTTTATGTTCTTAAACCGGTAAAAGCTAACCAAGCCATTGAACATGCGCATTGACATCTTCTTCTTGAATATGTTAGGGATCAAATGATCCTTTATAGCATCCATGATCATCCACTTGGCCTTCACTTCCTTTTTCTTATGAACTACCAAATCCTGTGGATTTGTCGACGCATTCAATACGTCCTTGATGATATTACAGAAATCATTATTTCCAACAAGAATGTGACCCTAACTTTCCAAGATAGGAAATTTGAGGCTCACTAATACCATCTCTAAGATCTAGTGCACAAACTCTAAAAACCCTCTAATTGTTGTTCCTTGTTTACACAATTGATCCACTATTGTAAACCCTTGAGAATCTCAATCAAACCTATACCTCTGATACCATGTAAAATTTTCCTAGCCTAGGGGACTATTGTCCTTATGTTCTTAGTAAAATCAATTAATTGGACAATTTAATTAATGCAAAAAATTAAAATTTGAAGATAGCATTAATTAAACAATAGCTGAAAACAGTAAATAACAAAACCATGAAACAAATTCACATATACACAGATAATTTATCCTTCAATCAACTTCTTATTCCTTTGTCAATCCTTACAAGGTAGCCTCCACAATTTGCTTAAAGATAATAGTTGCACCGTAAACTAATCATCCTAAACACAAGTGTACGACTTGCATGCGAGAGGTACAATTTGCTAGAAAAAAACCAGAGAAAACAACATCAAGGTTGTTGTACGACACTATTGTATGGACGATACGACAACTGTTGTACAATCTATACATATATTTATGGATTTGTTATACGGCCTCTAAAAGGTTTTGAAGAACCCCAACTCGATTTCAAGCATGTTGGCTTCTCTGTATAGTTTAATGCCCAAACCCTTCTATGCACAATTTTTTATCAAAAGCCCTAGCTACTAGGGTCGTCCAACTGTCTGACCTGGATCTAGAAAGAGCCTCAGGTAAGCAGAAACGGGATGGCTGGCATGAAAGAAAGGCGGGCTTTATATGTGGTCAAGCAAGGTCCGGCCAAAGGTTTCTAAATATAGATTCTATTACTGGTATTTCTGTTGTCCCATATGGGGCTCTTCCTTCCATAAACACTTCTCATTCTTTTTTCTCCAAGACTTTGTGCCTGCTCCCAACCAGGCAGGTTGGCTAACCAGCTCGCTAACAAGCCAGCAAGTAGTTTGACTCAACTAAAATACATGAAGTGCTTTTTCGAAAATTAAACAATTCAGAAATTTTCTTTTCAAATAAAAATTTCAAACTCAGAAATTTTAAATCAGCCAAACACACATGAAAATAACATTGATGTTTTTACCAATGGTCCAGGATAAAACCCCTAAGGGAAAACCTGTTTTTGAGAGAGAGATTTTATTTTCCAGACAAATTTTACAATTTCAAAACATCAGTACTTATCTTTTCCCTTCCTCAAAAAATGTGCCAAAAACTCGCTGAGCAAAATTGTACGAACTGTCTGAAATTAGCACCTCAAAAAATGTGCCACACGTGTGAACTGTACGAATGGGTATCGTATGGGCTGTTATGTTTTTCTCAAAATCAGTGCATTGACAACACCTAAAAAAACGTGCCATGTACGGCCTAACAACAACATTAAATGTTGTACTTTCCTCCTCGAAAATTGTGTAAAAGTACGAACTGGTACAGTACAGAATTGTATGGAACTCGTGTTGAAGATTGCCTCGATTTTTGTGCCCACTTCAAATTCTAGAAATCTTTGAAAGTTTTCTCTCACTCTTCAAATTTGGTTTTTCTCAAATCCTTTACTTCCTGTTCTTTTTCCCTCTCCAAAACCCTTCTCTCTGGAAAGTGAACAATGAATTAAGTTTTCCTTGCCCTAGTCCCATTTTGTTCATGGAAACTTCATTTTCAATCAAATGGTCAAGATTAGATTAGTTGAAGGGTTCACATTAAATGCTCCATTAATTAATTAATAAATGACATTTAGTGCACCTCATGTCCTTTAATAAAGTGAGAACAACCCCTTTTAATTTAATCACTCACTCAACTTTAATTTAAATATGAACTTAGGAAAACCATGACTGAAGCCTTTTCAATGAAGTCACTTTAAAAACATAAAGTACATCACACTTCATTAAATGCAAATGATTAGGGGTCACCATTTAAAGTGTCATTGTCCACCCCAAGACAAATCTAGGTGGACAAATCCTAGGTAACTTTTCAACACTCCCTCTTACCGAGGAAGGTGTTTTTCACCACTCCCAACTTATCTCTGAAGTAGACATGCTTCCCTCTACCCAAAGCCCTCGTGAGAATGTCAGCTACTTGTTCATCTGTAGAAACATACTGCAACTGTATATGCCCTCTCTGAACATAGTCTCTGATAAAGTGATATTTCATCTCTATATGCTTCGACCTGTCATGAAATATTGGATTCTCAGAGAGTTTGATACAACTCTAATTATCACAATGTATAAATGTAGGACTCAACTCCTGATCAAACAAGTATACCATCAGCGTGCGAAGCCACAAAGCCTCACAACTATCCTGACTGGCTGCCATATACTTAGCCTCAGTAGAACTCAATGCCACGGACTTTTGCTTCCTGCTGAAACATGACACAACTGCTGAGCCCAAGCTGAAGCAACAACCAGAAGTGTTATTCCGGTCCGAAACACTACCTGCCCAATCTGAATTTGTAAAGCCAACCAATCCCACTCCACCAGATCTCCTGTAATCCAAGCCATAATCAATTGTACCCACAATAGATCTCAAAATGTGTTTTGCACCAGTCCAATGCACTCTCCTAGGCTCCACCATGAATTGACTGAGAGTGGTATCCAAAAAACTCAAATCTAATCTGGTGTTGACCAGATACATCAACTCACCAATAAGCTGACGATATAAAGTAGGGTCCACCAACTCTCCCTAAAAAACATGAAGTTTCGTCCAGTTGGTGATCATGGGTGTAGACATAGGTCTGCAATCAGTCATTTGAAATCTCTTCAGAACATCTACAACATATTTTCCTTGCCCCAAGAAAACATGTCCATCCTTCTGCCAAACCTCCATCCCCAAATAATAATGCATCAACCCAAGGTCAATAATCTCGAACTCTGAAGCAAAATCCTTCTTGCAAGCATTAATCAAGTGCTCTCCCACAGTAATGAACAAGTAATCAACATATAGGAGAAGGATAAGCGGAACACCACCAACCACAATGTAGTATAGGTTGGGATCCGCCTCATTTTTTCGAAAGCCAATCGAAAGCAAGTAGGAATCGATCCTGGAATACCAAGCCCGAGGGGCTTGCTTCAGACCGTACAAGGCCTTTTTCAGAGTGCAAATACAAGAATCTCTCTCATACACCTCAAAGCCATGTGGTTGCTCCAGATACACCTCCTCCTATAGAAGACCATTGAGAAAAGCGGTCTTCACATCCATCTGATGGATCTTCCAACCCATCTCTGCCACGATGGAGATCACTGCTCTGATCGAAGAAAATCTGGCCACTGCCGCAAAGGTCTCATCATAGTCAACTCCCCCTACCAGTGAGAACCCACGCGCAACAAAATGAGCTTTGTACTTCTTGATGCTGCCATCTGTAACATGCTTTATCTTGTAAAGCCACTTGAAAGTCACAACTGACTTCCCCTCTGGTCTCGGAACCACTTCCCACACCCCATTCTTCATGATGGAATTGTACTCTTCCATCATGGCATCTCTCCAAACCTGGTGTACAAAAGCCTCCTCATAAGTGGTAGGAATTGTGTCACGTAAGCTAGTCACCTGTGCCATATAGCTCAAAAATCTCCCAAGGGCCTTGCTCTCTCTAGCCTCCCTCTTGGGTGGTCAAACAGACTCTTTTGCTTCCTTCATAAGCTCCTTAAGCCAACTTGGATTTATCTTCTTGGAGGAAGCATCATGTCTCAGACTCTCCTCTACATCCTCATCAGACACGTGTCTCCCTGAACAAGTGCCAACAACTTGAGAACTTGTCCCCGGTGAACCTAAACTTGTACCAAGAGAACTCGAATCACCTGAAGGTGTAACCTGTGAACCTAAGATCTGTGAATCTGTCCCTGTAGACTGAGCCCCTGAAATCGATGAACCTGTAACCTGTGACTCAGTCACTCTTGAAACCGATGACCCTGTGCTCTGACTCCCTGAACTCTGAACTGTCACCTATGGAGTACTCTGCTGCTTCTCTATCTCAGAATCTAGAGATCTTCTGAAGGCTTTCTCCTGCTCAAACTTCACCTCCCTCCTCACCACAACTTTCCTTTGTGTAAGAAGGTATATACGAAAAGCCTTTGAAGTCTCATCATAACCAACAAAGATACCCCTCTCTCCTGTAGCCTCCAACTTTGTCCTCTTCTCAGAAGGTACATGTGAGTATGTACGGCAACCAAATATACGAAAGTGAGCTATCTCAAGCACTTTTCCTGTGAACATCTCCTCAGGAGTTTTGCACCCCAAGGCATGGTGCAGACTCCTATTCAGAACATAAACAACAGTGCTACAAGCCTTTTCCCATAGAAAGAAAGGAAGACTCTGATCATGCAACATGGCTCTAGCTGCACCCACTATTGAACGGTTCTTCCTTTTAGTCACTCCATTTTCTTGTGGAGTGTAAGGAACTATCAACTGCCTCTTGATCCCCTCTTGTCGACAATACTCATCGAATGCATGGGAAGTATACTCACCCCCATTGTTTGACCGAAGTACCTTGATCTTCTTTCTTGTCTGGTTCTCCACAAGAGCTTTGAACTCTTCGAACCGAAGCAAGACTTCCTCTGATCTCTTGCTTCTAAGGAAATAGATCCAGGTCATCTTGGAAAAGTCATCAATGAATGTGGAATAATACTCATATCCTGTCAAAAAGGTAGATGCCATGGGACCACACAACTCTGAATGAATCAATTGAAGCACTCCCTCTGATCTGGAATCACTGCTCGGAAAAGCAGTCTTGGTGTACTTTCCCAAAGCACACCCTCTACAAACACCACTCGGCTCCGTGCTGAACTCTGGCATACCTATAGTCATCTCTCTCATCATCCTTAAGTTGGATAGTGAAGGAGGGCCATCCTCATGTGCCATAACTCACACAACTCACTACTGCTCTGAGTGTGTGACAGTGCATGATGTGGCTCGAAGCTTCATGGCTCGAAGAGAAGCTTGTATAGTTTCTCGCATCCGATTCCAATTGCACGCGAATCAGATGGACCTGCTGCCTTGGGAAAGATGCGAACTTTCCCATCAAGGACATATACACCAAACCCTCTATCCTCAATCATGGAAATTGAAACAAGGTTCTTCTTGAGCCCAGGGATGTACAATACATCCCTCAGAAACATAGGATGCATGGACTCCCTGTCAAAACGGACAGTCCCACACCCAACTGCGCTCACCACTGTGTCATCTCCCAATACAACCTCCAACTCCAAACTGTCTCTGACATCTCAGCAAACATATCTCGATCACATGTCATGTGACTGGAAGCTCCATTATCAATGTACCAAGTGGAGGAAGTAGTGGTAGCACTCAACGAATGCCCAACAATCATGGAATGCTCCATGTGGTCCTCAAAAGTCCCTACTGGTGATAGAAGATGCTCTCTCAACACTAACACCTGCAAAGAGAGAAAAGTCTATCAAATCTAACAGCAAACTCATCAATATCTGTTGAATTTGTTGTCTGTTGTTTCTTCTTCTTCTTGTTTGGACACTGTCCAACATAGTGTCCAAACTTCTGGCAAGCAAAGCATTTCACTTTGCTCATATGCTTCTTCTCTCCATCATGATGTTTGGCTCCATCCTTGGAACCCTTCTTGAACTTCTTCTTCTTCTTCCCTTTTGTTTCCAATGCCACATTCTCCTCCTCATCTCTGTGATGTGACGAACTGCCCTGTAAGTATCCTCTCCATGTCTCCTCCCGTGTGAGATCATCCCACAATCGATCCCATGTGGGCATGTTCTCCCTACCAATGATAGTCTGCACAAACACGGTCCACTGTTGAGTCACACCATTTAAGGCTGATGCACCATCTTAGCATTCCCTATCACCTCACCTACAACTGCAAGCTCATCTCTTACCTATGTGATCTTGGTAAGATAGGAAGCCATGCCTTTCCCTTTGCTCATGTGAACATTCTTCAACTTCTCCCTCAACACCATCATCTTGTTTTCATTCAAACTATGGTAAATATTGGTTAGAGAAGTCCACATTTGAAAAACATGATTTTTTGCTGATATGTGAGGGATTATATGATCCTTCATGACATCAAGTATAATCTTTCTTGCCTTCACATCTCTCTTCATGAAAGCAGCCTTATCAACTGCATTGACAGGTACTACTATAGGATTAGCAGTTGTACTGTGAATTATATCCCATAGTTCATTTTCTTCAAGTATCAAACTGATTCTAGCCTTCCATGGGCTAAAATTTGTAGCCCCATCCAACCTGTCTTCGACTCTAAGACCAAACACCATGGCTACAACCTGTATCTTTCAAGCAATCTGTTCAAGAATATTTCTCCACAAACGCCTATTTTTTTTAATGTTTAAATTTGAAATTTTAACTGTGCTCTAATACCATGAAAGTTTTTGAAGAACCCCAACCTAGTTTCAAGCCTGTTGGCTTCTCTGCATAGTTTAATGCCCAAACCCTTATATGCACAATTTTTTATCAAAATTTGACTGAACTGAAACACATGAAGTTCTTTTTCGAAAATTAAACAATTCTGAAATTTTCTTTTCAAATAAAAATTTCAAACTCAGAAATTTTAAATCGGAGAAACACACATGAAAATAACACTGATGTTTTTGACCAATGGTCTAGGATAAAACCCCTTAGTGAAAATCTGTTTCTGAGAGAGAGAGATTTTATTTTCCAGACAAATTTTATAATTTCAAAACAACAGTGCTTATCTTTTCCCTTCCTCGAAAAATGTGCCAAAAACTCGTTGAGCAAAACTATACGGACTGTTTGAAATCAACACCTCAAAAAACGTGCCACATGTGTGAACTATACGAACGGGTACCGTAGGGTCTGTTTTGTTTTTCTCAAAATCTATGCATGTACATCACCTCAAAAAGCGTGCATGTAAGGTTTGACATCAACATTAAATGTTGTACTTTCCTCCTCGAAATATGTGCAAAAGTACGTACTGATACAATACGAAACTCGTGCTGAAGATTGCCTTGATTTATGTGCCAATCCTGTCTAGAAATTCGTGCCAAAATTTATTGGGGAATGTTCTCACTTCAAATTCTGGAAATCTCTAAAAGTTTTCTCACTCTTCAAATTTGGCTTTTCCCAAACCCTTGTCTTCTTGTTCTTTTCCTCTTTCCAAAACTCTTCTCTTTGGAAAGTGAACAATGAATTAAGTTTGCCTTGCCCTAGTCCCTTTTTGTTCATGGCAACTTCCTTTTCAATCTAATGGTCAAAATTAGATTAGATGAAGGGTTCACATTAAATGCTCCATTAATTAATTAATAAATGACATTTAGTGTATCTCATGCCATTTAATAAAAGTGAGAACAACTCATTTTAATTTAATCACTCACTCAACTTTAATTTAAATACAAACTTAGGAAAACCATGACTTAAGTATTTAATGAAGTCACTTTAAAAACATAAAGTACATCACACTTCATTAAATGCAAATGACTTAGGGTCACCATTTAAAGTGTCAGTGTCCACCCCAAGGCAAGTCTAAGTGGACAAACACTTCCTAGGTAACTTTTCAACAACCTCCACTCCCTATTGAACAGATCTTCTCTCTCTCCTTTGGTTGTTTCCCTATTCGACTGCGAACTATGTCCAAATCTTTCTATTTTGTCTATAATTATGCTTTGTTTTAAACCCTAATCTCAACTTGAGATGGATAGCTGAGTCTAAGTCATTAATGTATTAAATAAACTTTATTAGACTCAATTGCAAAACATAAGGCTTTTTACTTTTTCCTATAGTGAATTAGGAAATATAATTAACCACCCACTTTTATTGAGTGGTTGCTTTCGAAATGTATCAAACCACTTCTTGCACATTCACACTGAAATTGTGCAAGAAGTTCCTCTCCAAGCTACATTTTTCAACATGGTGTCTTCGAGGAACAAGAAGCAACCAACGGTTTTTTGTCCTTTACTAAAGCTGATTGCAAAACATTGTGTAGTGCTAACTATGAAGCAAATTAGTTAAGGCTCATTCTTGAAGACATGGGAGAAAGGCAAGTTGTACCTACATCTATCAAGTGCGACAATCAAAGCTTTGCGAAATCGGCAAACAATCAAAGTTATCATGCAAAACCAAAACATATTGAAACTCAACATCATTTTGTAAGGAAAATATTCAATTAGAAGAAGTTGACTTGATGTACTGTAAACAAATAAGGATATGGTTGATATTTCATTAAGCCTTAGGGAAGGGCAAAGCTTGATATATGTAGAGATATGGTTGGTACTATAGATAATTCATTTCTTCTTTAAGGGGATGTTAGAATATATGTAGAAACAAGTGTTCCAAGGGGATGCATCCTCCGAGGTCGGGAACACGCCTCCTTGCTTCCACGTGCTTCCGAGAAGGGGAAACCACTGGGGAAACGTTTCCCCACGTCCCCCTTTTGGGGGAAACTCGAAGAAACTTGTTTCCCCAAGTTTCCCCGGGTGCCGAACGCGTTTCCCCACTGGGGGGCTTCTAGGCCTCCCCCCCATGTCCCCCTTCGTGGGGGGACGCCTAGAAGCCCCCTAGTTTTTATATTCTTGACTTTTTAATAAAAATAATTACATAAAATATAAAATAAAATAAAATTTAATTAGATTTAATTGATAAAATTAAATTAAAAAGTTAAAAAATAAATAAAACTCAACTAAATCCTTAATGCTTGTAGCTTATTTGATCATGATGTTGATCCATTTTAGCTGCTTTTCATTGTTTCAGTTTGTAGTTTTGACTCTAGGTAGTAGATACTAGATATTGGTTACAATCTTTGACTCTTTACTATTTAGTATTTTTTGATAAATTTTAATCTACTACCATACTTTTCACTTTTGTCTATTTCACCTTTTTAACTTCTCTATGTTAAGTTGTTAATGGTTCAATATCTATTTGACTATTTCAAACTTTATAGTATGTTGCATTATCTTTTATAAATGAGAAATCTGAATAAATACACCTTGCATAATGATAATGATGATATTTAGTTGTTAGTATTTAATAATTTATTTTTTACATGATAATAGTGAAAATAACATACTTTTATAAATTGAAATTTGAAATTTGGAGAATTCTTTTATATAGTTATGGTTAGGATTTATCATTTTTATATTTTAAATTAATTTTTATGACTTCCACCTTGAATTTTCTTAAATTTCCTTTAGGGTGGCTTACCAGGAGTGCGAAACATTGGTAGAAACACAGTAGGTCCAGTCTGTTAGAGAGGTGACAGTGAAAACTCATTTAGATAGTTAGTTCTCTTCTACATCCAGTTTTTTTAATCTATTTATCCTATATAAGCATGCATTTTCTGTCCAATTAAACAATAGAAAGATCCGTCTTTCTTGGTGTGCAGCTCTGTGTTTGTTTGAATGCAGATTCTGACCAGGAGCTTCCATATGTTAAACACATACAAGCTTTTGAGTGTAAGGTACTTCGCTTCCACTACTGATCTATCAAGCAATGGTGCAGGACATGCTTGGCATGAAATTTCCGGGGAACTACAAACAACCATCTTGTTTTTGAATAGCGTTCCTTATCTAACATTAGTCGTTAGGCTTTGTTGCTTCTTTTGATTTCGGACCAGGATCCAGACTGTTAATCTTAGTCTCTCCCCTAACTCTTTAAAAGGGAATCTCGGTGCCTAGTTTTGTATGATCTGTAATTACTTTTTGTTATCGTTGTTGGATTTGGATTCGTAACATTCAACGGAACACCAATAAGGTGAGTTGTGCCATTTTTCCAGCCCTTCACAAATCATATTGCAAATATAGTCTTAAAAAGTATAATCGATATCAACCGTTCAGAAATTAATTTTTTAAGAACAATAAAACTAAAATGCCCATTTGCCTCTCTTTCACAAATATTGTGTTGTCGTAGATGCATAGCATAGACATTATATTAGAAAATTATTGTTCAGATTTTATAGTGTTACAATTAAGGTCACAGAGAAAGTTTAATCAGCTGGCAACAATGGACCTAATTAAAATATAATAAAAAAATAGCTTACCATAGAACCCATGCCTTTGATAACTAATGGATATGCAACGAAAGAAATACTTTCAATTGAATTAATATAAGCTTCATAACCATTCATAAATTTCACTTTATCATAAAACATAGATATATTGCTGATCACCGGTTATTTACTCTATGGAATTGATGTGACACGAACAGAGTGATCTGCCGATCCCGTCAAAAAAATTTGCGACGTAGGATGCCAATCCACTGATGTTATGGGAGCACCATGTTGTAAAGTTTTCTGCCCTTTAGACTTTCCCTGAATCTATCCGAACAGCCAAACAAATTATATCAAGAATGGTCATTAGTAGATAATTATAAAATTATAATCAACAAAAGTACAAGGCATATACCTTGGTCTTTCCGCGATAAAGTAAGTCAACTGTCTTTATTATTTCAGATGGTCATATATATGAAGGAATGAAAATATAAACTACCTGTTTGTTTGAGAAGTTTTAACAAGTTTTCGAAAGAGAGAATACCTGATACAAGGGAGATGTCAAAGTATTTGATGTTACAAGCAATCTCCTCCCATTTGTATCCAATGCCATTTCATGTCTGGGAAGCTTTGAGTTTCCTTGGGAAATAAATCTGTTTAAAAAGTTTGACATTTTTGTAATTAGTAAGTTATAGATATATAGTGTCTAGTCACTAGTGTAAACTAGCATAAATCCATTTTAAATCTGGATCTACTAAGCACCGAGAGGGATCCAATTTCCTCAGGTGTAAATTATTTTTTATCTTAATTATTTTACATGTCCATAAAAAATTTACACCTCAAGAAATTTGATCCCTCTCGATGCTTAATAAATCCAAGTTTAAGACTATTTTTTATATTATGAGCCAACATGGATTATATGGATTTTTTTAATTACTTTTTTTTGTTTTATTTTTATTTTAATTTTATGAGTCCACATGAATTTTTTAATTACTTATTTTGGTAACATAACACTACATTACGTGACAACATCTCCCCATAATGAGCTATAGAGCACCTCACTACTTTCGGTGCAATCATCATTTTAACGTAATATGATAATTGATTCCTATATAAAGTTTCTTACTATGCATTGCAATTTCAAATTCATTAGCTTGCCTCAAACTTTGTTACCTCTTCTAAATCACTAAGATCTAACATTTAAAGTTTCACACTGTTGAGTCAGTCGGTTCCATTTCCACGGGCTTTACCTGACCCCTAAAGTAGGCCTTGTGTTATGTCCATTATAGAATCTAAAGGCAAGAACAACATAATAATATTAAGGACCCATGCCCACCCATGTTCTCCTCAAGTCCTACCATTTTTTCCTGTCAAGCGGGTTGTACTAAAGTGGTTAAATAAAAGCACTTTAAATACGCAGACCCATGTTGAAAACACCCCAAACACATGCCACCATGTTAATGTGGGCAACAGCGTTAATTGCCAAAATGGACAAGGAGAGGTGCAACTCTTGGATAAATATAACAGAATAAACATAGAGTCCACTTCATTAACAAAGGGCCATTTACCAACTTAAAAAAAAGATAATCAGATTGGAAATTGAACAACTAAAACAAAAGATAATCAGATTGGAAAATTTTCATGTAAAATTCTCAGTCGCTAAAAAACATTGTAGTGCTCCTCTTCACGGTTATATGCACAAGGATAATTTTAACAGCAACTCAATTGAAATCATAATGGATCGATAAAAATATTGGTTGTCACCTGCTAGAATCTTGTGACCACAGAACCTGGCCTTGGTTGTGTAAACTCCATTCAAAAATCTGCAAAATGGATGTTTTTGTTAGCGTGAACTTTCCTGTAAGAGTGTATATATGTTGATGCAATGACCATAAATTAAATGCATATACTATAGACACAATTATTTGGTTTATTTAAGATTACCGCAAGTAAAACACATGTCCAACCATGTCACTTTTACCTTTCCATCTGAACCTAGGCTGAAAATGCTTGCTTCATCGGGTCCAAACTTGACACAACTTGCTGCTGAGTCATGGGCAGGCCAGCCTGTAATTGGCAAGCCAGCAGACATGTCTTTTGCTTTGTCAAGGGCACAAATAGTTCATGAACTGTTTGAATCAAATGTTAAAATATTTTAAATATAAGATGATAAATACTTACTAGGAGTAAGATCTCTAAGGATTCTTTTATCATAAAAAGCGACCCATAAATTTGATTAGACCTGTGTTGTAAATCTACTTTTTCCACTTCGTAATGAACAATTTGGTTCATACTCTGAATATCCAACAGAAATAGGGCAACAATACAACATCCATATAGGATAAATATAAAGTATTGACGATATAAATGAATGATTTATAAATATATTATACCATTGGACAGAATTTTCTAGATCATTGACTAGTCATGAAGGTGGAAGGTTGTCCCTTAGTTTATTTGATTAACATTATTATTATAATAAATTAACTTGTTCATACTATGAATAACCAATATAAATAGGAAAACTATGAGAAATTTACAGAAGATAAATATAATATATTGAATATAAAAATGATTAATTGATCGATAGATTGTACCGTAAAACTCGACTGTATGCTCTATTAGCATTGACTAGTCACAAAGGTGACAGGTTATAACCTGTCCGTTAGTACTTGTTGTTGTTATTATTAAATGTTACATATATTATATTTATTACATTGTCTTTTCTCTTTAGTTGTTATTATTATTATTAACTGTTATGTATTTTCCTTCAAGGATGTTTTGTCTTTTAAGCATTTTATGGAAAAAACTATGTTTTCCTTTTGGAATACAATGGCTTCACTTGATGCTTTGTTTTGATGAGACTCAACAATAATATATTCAAATATATAAACGGTTGGAGTTTGTGCAACTTCAGAAGTTATTCTTATTGTACTTGTATTATATTTTCTTGTACCTCCTACAGGAGATTATACTGATGTAATCACTCATATCAACTCTAGAAACTGTAGGTAGGTCGGCCCCAGTCAAACTGTCAAGTCGACTCTAATAATTTTTCACTTGGAAAATCAGTATAAATTGGAGGCACCCCTCATTATTTCATCCACACACAACAAGTTGCTCCAGTAGAAAAGGTACGCTACTGCAGTCAAGAAGAGTGTTTTATGGGGTTGTATCTTAGAGAGACATTTTCTTTCTCTTTCTTCTTCTCTATGTTCTCATGAGATATTATCTCTATACGAAGGTTTGTTGGGTTTTTCCCGATTGGGTTTCCCAGGATAAATTCTTTTGTTCTTTGTTTATGTTCTTTGTCTTTCTTCTAGAGATCCTATTGTTTATTTCCAATTAAGTTTACTGCTATAATCTTGTAAAACTAACATGGTATCAGAGCAGTTCTAGAAGAGGCAATTGCTGGAAGCTAGGGTTTGACCTTCCAAGGCCTTCCCTCATCTCTTTAGCTGAAAAAGAGTTGTGGAAACTTCGCTCTATGGGAGGCACATCTTTTGGTGGAAGCAAAATCAAATTTGGAGAAGTTTCAATTTTGACTGTGGGGCATTGCGGGAAGAAACTAGGGCATCAAGTTTTGGAGGCTTACCACCACTGTTTTGGCCCGGTCTCATCTTCTCTCAACTTGCCTTGTTACAGCGCATCTATCTGTAAGGCCAATGGCACTAAATTCCAAAATTCAATTTTGACCTAACTCATGCTAGGGTTTCTAGTTTAGATATGCAGACAAGATGATTGGAATGAACTTTGAAGATCGTCATGATAGGGCTACAAACTTCATATCCTGGAAGCCTAGCGTTCTTCTTATCCTAGAAGAAAATGATCTCTTGAAGTTTGTTAATGAGAAAGGTCCAGAACCAGAACCAGAAGAAGATCAAGCCCCAGTGGATCAAGTGTGATGCGAAAGCAAGAAGGATTTTGGTGGACTCAGTCAAAGATCACTTGGTTCCACAAATCTCAAAAAAGAAGACAACTAGGAAGATGTTCAAGACCTTGAAGAAGTTATTTGAACACAGTAGCATCAATGTGACTCTCACATTGAGGAACCAACTATCAAATATGAAGATGATTAAGTCCAAATCTATTGCCTCATATTTCATGAGGATCATCGAATTTCAGGACAAGCTAAGGTCTAGTGGAGACAACTTTGAAGAAAAGGAGTTTGTCATGACCACTCTAAATGGTCTTCTACCATCTTGGGAGTCCTTCAACCAAACCATAAGTGGTCGAACCAAGTTGGCCAAATTTGACAAGTTATAGGCAGACTGCACTCAGGAAGAGACCAGGATTGCAACAAGACAAAGACTCCATGGTACTCAAGTCGAGGAGAATCAAGCATTCATCACTCATGCCAAGAAAGGAAAGGGAAAAGGAAGGAAGTTTCACAAACATAAGCACCAAGCTAGGTGACCAAGTTCTTTTCCAGATCAGAGGGAAAAGAAGAAAGATCTATCACACATACAATGCTACAAGTGTAAGAAATATGGTCATTATGCAAGCTAGTGTTCTAGTTCAAACAAGAGGAAGCGTGAAGCTTCAACAACTGATGTGGAAGATGGTCATCAACACAAGAAACAAAGATATGAAGATCGTATCGAATTCTTCTTCATATCAACATTATCAGGTATGGCTCCCACCAGTAGTGATACATGGATTATAGATAGTGGTGCTTTAAAGCATATAACTGGCTATAAAGAGAATCTTTCAGAAGTTGTTGAGAAAGAATCCCATCTCCACATTGTACTTGGAGATGATGCCAACTACACTGTGAAAGGATTTGGATCTACCTCTCTTCGGTTAGAATCTAATGACTTACTACATCTGAATGATGTGCTGTATGTACCTGGTATGAAAAGAAACCTTGTCTCCATCTTCGCATTAGAAGACAAGCGATATAGAGTTCCATTTGCAGATGGAAATGTGCTTGCATGACACAAGAATTCTAGCATGAACATAGCAAAAGTGATTGGTGTAAGGGAGGAGAGCTTGTATCGTCTGAGCACTCTACTAGCTCAAGCTTTAGTCCATGATTCCACTAACATCAATGAGCTATGGCACAAAATACTAGCTCATCAAAACTATCAAGCTCTCCCCACATTAAGGAACACAGTGATAGGTCTATCAATGCTTCATGTAGACCATGATGGTGTATGTAGAGGATGTGCACTTCGTAAGAATACCAAGGGTTCCTTTCAGAAAAGTGAAGGTAGATCCAAGGGAATATTGGATCTAATCCACTCTGACTTGTGCGGACCCATGACGGTTACTTCATTGGGTGGTTACAACTACTATGTAACATTTATTGATGACCACTCATGAAAGACATGGATATACTTCCTCAAGACCAAGGAATCCGAGGAAGTACTTAACAAATTCAAGGAATTCAAAGCACAAGTCGAGAATCTGTCAGGAAAAAGAATTAAGATCCTGAGATCAGACAATGGTGGAGTTTATATCTCTATAGAATTCAATGATTTCTGTAAGGAAGCAAGAATTAAGAGGGAGCTCACAGTTCCCTACAACCCTCAACAAAATGGGGTTGCAAAAAGGAAGAGCCGAACAGTTGTGGAGGCAACCAAAGCCATGATACATGACTAGAGTCTACTGATGTTCTTATGGGAAAAAGCATCCAAAACTGTTGTTTATGTACAAAATAGATGCCCTCATAAAATCTTGAAGAACATGACTTTGGAAGAAGCCTTCATAGGAGTGAAGCGAAAAGTGGGCCACCTTTGTATCTTTGGTTACCTAGTCTACATTCATGTGCCCAAGGATAAGAGAACGAAACTAGAACCTTCAGGCAAGAAGGGAACATTCGTGGGATACAGTGAGTCTTCAAAGGCTTACAGAATATACATCCCAGGATCGAAGCAAATCGAAGTCAACAGGGACGTGACCTTTGAAGAAGAGATGGCTATCCGAAAAGGAAGAGGATCTGATATGGAGATCGATGATGATGAAGAGATGAGATCATCTCCCTCTCCAAAAGTTAAGAGGGATTCTGAAGAAAATAATGAACCGATCGATCCTATTGATCCAGTTGAGCAAGTTAATGCTCCCACAGACATGGCAATAAGTTGAAAAAGACCTAGATGGGCACAACAGACATTATCAGGATGCAAAGGGGCACGAAGCTCCACACGGAATCCATCGGGAAAGCAAAAGACCTCAGAGGTTATCGAGTTATGTAGCATTGATGAGTCACATCATTGACTCAGAGCCTACCACGTATGAAGAAGCATCCAGACACCAAGTTTGGAAGGATGCCATGACAAAGGAGTTCCAATCTATCATGAAGAATGACGTATGGGAGGTTGTACCGAGACCTGAAAAAAATTCAGTAGTGACCTTCAAATAGAATTTTAAGATTAAACACGGAGCAAATGGTAGCGTGGAAAAACACAAGGCCAGATTTGTTGCCAGAGGATTCTCTCAAAAAGAGGGAACTGAATATGATGAAACATTTTCTCCAGTGGCTCGATATACTTCCATCAGAACCATCATTTCTATTGCTTTAGCTATGGGATGGAAGCTGCATCAGATGGATGTAAAGACTGCCTTCCTCAATGGCATTATCGAGGAAGAAGTTTACATTGAACACGCAAAAGGGTTTATCGTCCATGAGAAAGATTCTCATGTATGTAAACTAAAAAATGCATTATATGGACTCAAGCAAGCACCTCGTGCTTGGTATGAACCAATAAACAGATACCTGGTAAACTTGGGATTCACCAAGAGTGATGCAGATCCTAATCTTTACTACAAGATTATGGATGATGAGACACTGATTTTGGTCCTGTATGTGGACGACTTGTTTCTCACAGGAAATGAGAAACCAATTGGATGTTGTAAGAAGAGGCTTGCCTCTGAGTTTGAAATGAAGGACCTTGGATTGATGCATTACTTCTTGGGATTAGAAGTATGGCAGAGGCAGAAGGAAATTTTCTTAAGTCAAGGAAAATACACATTATTAGTTTGAAGAGATTCGAGATGTTGGACTGCAAGTCCATGGCTAGCCCGATGGATGCAAATTTCAAGAAACTGAAGGAGTCTACTTCAAATTATGATATGATTGATGTCACCATGTATCGCTAGTTGATTGGCTCTTTGATGTATCTGACAAGCACTAGACTGGATATATGTTTTGTTGTGAATACTCTCAATTAGTTTATGAGTGATCCGAGGCAGATTCATTGGGTTTCTACAAAACATGTTCTCAGATATTTACGTGGCACTGTGGGATATGATCTATGCTTCAGGTTGTAACATGATATTGCAAGGATTTTCTGACTTAGATTGGGCCGGGTTTGTTACAAATAGGAAGAGTACTTCTGAATGTTGCTTCAGTTTAGGTTATGCAGTGATTTCCTGCTGTAGCGGGAAGCAGACCTTAGTAGCACTTAGCATCGCAGATGCCGAGTATATGGCTGCCAGTGCAACAGTTCGAGAAGCAGTATGGCTTCGAAAACTCCTTGCCAGATTATTTGGTCAGATTCCAGGACCTTCTGTGATTCACTGTGACAACCAAAGTTGTATACATATGTTAGTGAATCTTGTATTTCACGATAAGACACAGCATATAGAGACTTGATATCACTGCATTTATGATATGGTGCAGAAAGGTGCGATCGAGCTACAGTATGTTCCGACAAATGACCAGACTGCAGATATTCTTACCAAGCCTCTTCTTAGGACAAAGTTTGAATACTTTCGCAGAAGACTTGGAGTAGAAGAAAATGCATCCCTTATGGAGAGGGAAAGTCGAGATTGATATCTATGATGCTTTCACACTGGTGCCTCTACTTGTTCTGAATCTCAACCAGGTATGGGAGAAAATGCCATCGACATTGTGAGACGGGCAGGTAGCAGATGGCCATATACACTGATGACCACTATATGTTCGGATTCTCAATTTGGTGTTCTTTGGAGTATTCCCACTAGCTCTTGAGATGAACTGGTAGTAGATGGTCGTATACACAGGTGGCCTCTGCTCGCCCTGGTTCTCAGCCAGGTATGGGAGAAATCCCATTGGCATCTTGAGACGGGTAGGACATTGTTAGGTATAACTCCCGATTCGTACATTACATAGCCAAAAGCATTTATTTATACATTTCATAGGACGGTTGTGTTTCACCTTCCGCCTAGCCTTTTCGGCTTCCTAACTATTCAATTTTCTTTATTTATTTACACTAATCCCTAACGGATTATATTCTAACAATCCCCCTCTTAATCCGAAGGGGTGTTCGTAAGTCCGAGCATGTTTCTGAATCTTTCAAACTTTTCTCGTCCAA
>LPNX010926499.1:197336-230941 GCA_001517045.1 Pseudotsuga menziesii
GGCAATCCAGGCATCTTCAGTCGAATGGTGCCCATTCCCTTTGGTTTAAGACTTGACTTATCTGCAAAGTAGACTATGCCATCTATTATTTCATTAAGTTCTTCAAAACAGTCTTTTCTAAATGTCATGTGTGATGTTGCACCAGTATCAAGCAGCCAACAATCTTTGTAAGATGAAAGTGAAGTCATTTCATTAATTCCAAGATTACAATGTGCAACAATACAATGAGCAGAATCAGAAGATTTACTAGCATCTTGATTTTTACTATCATCTTTCTTCTGGTTATGCTTGTCTTTGATGGAGTCCCATGAAGCCCAACATTGATCTGATCTGTGCCCAGTCTTTCCACAACGCTTGCACTGCAAATCTGATCTTTTGCTGAAGTTGTTTCTGCCCCCTCTGCCTCTCTTGCTGCTTTCTCCTTTGGAATGATCTTTGCCAGAGAGAGTGGCACCAACTATTGATGCCAAAGATTGTATCTTTTGCAACTGTTAGTGTAAATAACAATATTGAACTTAATATGACAAAGAGAATGAGATAAAAGGAAAAAAAATAACCTTGCAGGTCTACAGTCTCTGCCAAGGTGATTTACAATCTTAATATCTCAACTTCAAGTTTTAAAGTGATACAATGACAGTGTCGCAACTTCAGTTCACAGCTTTAGAAGATATAAATTAGAACGCAGCCTTCAGGGTCTTCATGCAATTGGTAAATTCAACCTTTGCAGACAGCTGAAGGATGTCCCAGCAATGTTCCAGGGTTAAATTCAAAATCGCAGCATCAAATTCATAGCAGTGGCAACTCATCAAACATCATGGCTCATACAACAATCTCAGGCTCATACAACAGCCTCATCATTCGTGACTTATACGCAGCATTCACGGCCTCTTTCACTCTCCACAAATGAACATGTTTACAGAATTTATGCACAAAAATTAGGGCAAAATTAGGTTTTGTGTAGCTCAACGGTCACAAACAATTACAGCTCCAACAGTTTACCTTCACGCAGTATTCTGAAGGTGTGAATCTTCACCAGCAGTATTTAGTCACCGGCATTCAAAGGATTTACATCAACATATCACAACTTCAATTAGTAGATTAATGCACAAGCAATGAAATCACATGCAGTTCTTCAACGCACACTACAAAACCTTCATTCGTTCAAGCTTCATTTAAATGCAGTAATATAGATACCAAATATATTTCGATACTATCAAAATATCAACCTACAAGCAGAACGTCCATTGAACTAAAAGCGTTTCAGCATAACAATAGCTCAATCAAACCCTAACTTCCAGAAAACGAGATGTCATCCTTCTGCGCTTGCTCTTCTTGAGAGGTGGATGCTGATTTCAGAGAGAAAACATCGATTAAAGCAGTCTTCACGCAGGCAGCGTACTCATGCTGTCACGCAGTCTCAAATCGCAGCAAGAATACACAGCATCTCTTCACAACGCAGTCATAAAAGATAGGACGCAACCTTCAGAGTGGCGTAGCCTTCAGCAGCACGCTTCACACAGTTGAAGAGAACACTCTCTCTCTTCCAAAGATCTTCAGTCTTCAACAAACTCTCAGTTGTGAACACTGAGATCTCCTCATGGCTGGTTGCAGCTCTCACAATTACATCACCAGATTTAAAATAATCACTCTCTCCAATACTACGCAGGCCTCTTCAAACTCACACAGAATAATACTCATACAACATGCTCACGGGATTAGGGTTTCATGCACTATTTTGAGCTATGGAGAGCAAATGAAAAGTCCCAGGAAGATGCATTTGCAGTTCTGCGGCATACTATGCAAAGCTTAGAGATTGTGAATTTGAAGAGTCTCTTTGGCATTACAGAATTGAAATGTGTGGAAGATGCATGGTTACTGATTGTTGACTGCAGGCGTATGCTCAAATGGACATGTGCGTATGGTTATTATTATCTCCACCTACACGATGACAATGGCCATGCTGAAGCACTCTTCGAGTTTCTCCAAGGTGAAGCTGAAACTCTTTTAGAACACTGTGCTGAACATGAATTGCAAGATTTTATTGACCACGTAGATATACGCCCTTTGAAGGATTTTGATAACTTCTCTATAAAACTTATGGCGCGAACAAAGCTTACGCACAGCTATTTTCAAAAGCAGCTTCAAGCTTTCGAAGTAAATTTCGGCAAAGGTTCTTCTGCTAAGGGAACGTCGACGGGAGAGGCTAGGAACTCGTTAGTAGAAGGGGTATTGCAAGATGAAGAGCGTGGAGAATATCTCAACAAGCAGTGGAGTGAGAGCAGAATAGGGTTGAGTGGAGTAGAGAAAGCGCATCACTCATGAACGTTGGAGCAGCCAGCGCATGCACCAATGCATGCAATCTGCAGAATGAAGAAAATGGCAGATGAATGAGCAGACTGGCAACAGGCAGGAGTTATGGCAGCGCTCTGATACCACTTGTTAGGTATAACTCTCGATTCGTACATTACATAGCCAAAAGCATTTATTTATACATTTCATAGGACGGTTGTGTTTCACCTTCTGCCCAGCCTTTTCGGCTTCCTAACTATTCAGTTTTCTTTATTTATTTACAATAATCCCTAACAGATTATATTCTAACAGACATAGATGGTCATGTGCACTGGTGACCACTATACGTTCAGATTCTCAATCTGGTCTTCTTTGGGGTATTCCCACCAGCTTTTGAGATGAACAGGTAGTAGATGGTTGTGTACACTGGTGACCTCTATTGGTCTTGGTTCTTAACCTGGTGTTTTGGAGAATTCCCACCAGCCCTGGTTATCAACTTGGTGTAGGAGAATTCCCACCATCACTTGAGATGAACTGATAGTAGAAGGCCATGTGAAGCATGTCCAGGTTCTCAGGTAGAGACGGACTCATAGCAGACGAAATGATGATTGTTGTACTCTCCGATGGATGTGCAGAGTTGCAGAGATGATAGATCTACTGGAGAACTGTGTGGATCATATTTTTGATGACACCGCTCGACGGACAGAGACAATTTTGACAACCTTCAGTATGTATAGAGATTATTGATACAGATGAGATGTACAAAAGAATACCCAGATGTTTGTGATGCTGATGATGACCATATCTGAAGAATACCTTCTTTGTTGAGAGGGAGTGTAACTTCAGAAGTTATTCTTATTGTACTTGTATTGTATTTCTTTGTACCTCCTACAAAAGATCATATCGATGTAATCACTCATGTAAACCATAGAAGGAATCAATGTAAACCTTGGGGAAAGAATACACAAGAAAATAATAAAAATAAAATTATTTTGTATTTCCACAAGGTAGGTCAGCCCCAATCAAACTGTCAAGTCGACCCTAATAAATTTTCAATTAGAAAATTAGTATAAATAGGAGGCGCCCCTCCTCATTAATTCATCCACACACAACAAGTTGCTTGAGCAGAAAAGGTGCGCTACCGCAGTCAAGGAGAGTGTTTTTTGGGGTTGTATCTTAGAGAGACATTTTCTCTCTCTTTCTTCTTCTCTCTATTCTCAGGAGACATTATCTCTATACGAAGGTTTGCTGGGTTTTTCCCAATTGGGTTTCCCAAGATAAATTTTTGTGTTCTTTGTTTCTGTGCTTTGTCTTTTTTCTAGAGATCCTATTGTTTATAGGAAATTAAGTTATGTTGCTATAATCTTGTAAAACTAACATAAACAATATTTCTACATTACATATGGATCGATCCACCCCAGATAAATCTTCATTAGGCCTTTTTGTTGATCAATCCATCCCACTCTGTTTCAGAATTGTAATTCCTCGAAATGTATGAAGACTATTGTTTATATTCATATTGATTTTTTCATTTGTCAGTTCATTTAGTATGGTGAATCTTATGACTTGATGACATTAAGGCATCCTTGCATCTTGTGTCTTGGTTTTGGAACATTCATCACCGTCACTTTCAATGATTTATTGCTTGATGATACTCCAACATAAGTATCATTCTAATTTTTGGAGTCGGTTGGATATGTTATGGTTCCTATCTCCATGGTTTGGATCTTAATCTTTGACAAGTTCCCTAATTCAATTGGGTTGGTCATTGTTTCTTTATCGATCAATGTTTTGTTGACATATTGTGGTTTTTTCTATAATTTTTTCTTTTCATTTTTTAACCTTTTGATTTATGCAATCAAGTTTTGATTATGATTCCTTAGGCAACAAATTTGTTTATCTTTCTCTAATTATTTATTTCGAAATTCTTCTTGATCTCAGGTTTAGCATTCTCCTAATTAATTTCAGTTTAATATCTTTGTCATGAACATGTGCCATTTTGTTGATCATTGATTTTGACTTTGTTGAGGCTTTTGTATTCACACTTTGTACTTCAACATCTAAATAGTAAAAACCAATGTTCCCCCAAGTTTCCAGGACAGGGGGACGCAGGAGCGGGGAAACGCACATTCAGTACGCATGGAGACAATCCCCAAATTTAGGGAAATTCGGGGGGGGAGGGGGGGGGAGATGTGGAGACGTCTCTAGAATTATAAATATAAAATAAAAAATAATAATTCATTTGATGTATATTCATGATTGTGCAATGTAAATACTAAATATATTGATTTATTTTCTAAGTAGTACCAAGTAGGGATTGCAAAAAGTGAAAATAATTGGAAACATTAAAAAAAAAATTCTTAGGGACATGGTGGGGGGGAAACGTTTTGCCAGGAGTCCCCAAGTCCCCAGAACGCAGGAAACGCGTCCCCAATCCTACGGGATGCGTCCCCGTGGAACATTGGTTAAAACACTCTTGGTTTGATTCGGTTAGTTGACGTCACTTTGTTGACAACTTATACCTCCATATTCTTCCATTGTTTTAATTTTTTTACTTCTGTTAGCAAGGTGTGGTTTCAAACTTTTGGACAGAAAATTTCTTTATTTTCTGATTTTAGTTGGCAAATGTTATCTTAAAAGCTGATTCATTTCTTTGAAGTCTTGCCTCTCTAGGGTATTTTTGTCACGTTTCTTCCCTTGTACCTCATGTGGTGGTGACATTTGATACATTGTCCAAGACAACATATCGATGTCACCCATTGAGGTTGTTTCTATGCATGACTTTATTGTAATGTCATACTATGTTATCTTCTTTTTATTATGCAAAGGTGCTAAAATATTTCTTTTTTCAAATTTAAGGTAAAAGAACCTAATGTTTCCATCCATATTGAGCCTAATGTTGATGATGATGTCCCCTGAGACCAAACTTTGGTCTATCGAACCTAAAGAAACGAATTATTTAGTTTGTTTTAAGATTGTATTCCTATGCTCAAAGAGCTTGGAGAGAAGCATCTCGAGCTCACTATAATTTTGACAAGTTTAGGAAGCTCGGTATTGCAACAAAGATTATGAAACTGAGATCTAATGTGGGGTGTACGCAAGGCACTCTAAGAGGAAGTGATTTTCATCCTCAATGTCCATATTCTCACAGAGATGGCAGATCCTTTCCACCCATGGTGTTTTAGGAACTACCCAACGACTTGTTTCACTATGGAGCTCATGAGAGTTCGTTCTTATCTTGGCTATATTAATTTTTTTCTTTGAACTAGTTAAAACAGAGAGATACTTTTGATCTTATAGAGTAGGGTTGATGACCTCCTTATAGTATTTTAATTTCTTTTATCCTCTAAATCTTTCTCACACCACATTTTCTCTTTAAACTTAGAAGTAACAATATTTTTAATGTTATTAATATTTTGCAATGCAACATTTTCGTCCATCTCCCAATGATCCAACCAGGCCCTGGTATCTTTATACCAACCTCGCTTGAGCCTTAGGTGGTTTTAGCTGGAATTTAAAGCTAGCTTAGGAAGTCTATGGTCTCCCATGTTATTGATTTTGTGCTTGTACAACAGGAGCCTAGTCATAGCTAGGCTCTCGATAGGGGAAAGACCCGCTTCTATAAGGAGAATGGGGTAGGGAGTATTGCTTTTAATTTTGAGGTTATACGTAATAAAACGCTTCTGGATTTGCTCAATCTTTCTCCGGGACTCTCTAGAGATGCTGCAACCCCAAACCTCACAACCATACAAGATAACATGAGTGACTAAAGTTTCAAAGAGGAGCTTCTTTTTATCCCACATCATAAGGTTTGTTGCTTTACAATTATTTTCAAGACCAAAATAAGTTTTCCACCCTCCATTAATCCTTTTCTCAATGCTATACTTCCAATTGAGCTTGTGATGAATATCAATTCCTAGGTATTTGTAAGAAGACACTTCCTCTAAGTTGCTATTGACATACACAAAGTTAGCGTAAGTGTCCTTCTTGGATTTGATAATCATAACTTTTGTTTTGTTAGTGTTAACAGTCATACCCATGGTAGAGCAAAAATCCTTAAGAAGGCTTAGTTGCTTATCAAGATCAGTTGGACACCTTGTCAGAAGAACAATATCATCAGCATAGAGAAGAAGGATGATGACCATTCCAGCTAAGATCGTGCCAGCACAGCCTGCTTCCTCTAAACAACCTTCTAGCTTATCGATGTAAATGCCAAATAGGGTAGGGGAGAAGGGGCAACCTTGTTTAACTCCTTGTTGCTCTTAAACTTGGCAATGACATTCTTGTATAACCTTATTGCGGCAACTCTCAACTCGAAAGGAACTTTTAGCTCTTCTAATCTATTCCAGAGGTTATTTCTAGGTACTGTATCGAAAGCCTTTCTAAAGTCCACAAAGCAACAAAAGAGATTGGATTTATCATTACGACATTCCTCCACAATAATCCTAAGCGTAACGAGGTGGTTCGTTGTTCAGTGCTGTTGTCTAAAACCCGCTTGTCCTTTAGCCCGCTTACCTTCACTTTCAAGCCATATGTTAATCTTCTTTTCCAATATAATACCATATAACTTGGCTAAGAGAGAGCTAATCATAATTGTCCGATAATTAGAGGGGTTATTTGTATCCCCACTTTTAAAAATAGGGATAATGAGGCTCTGAGTCCATGGTTTAGGGAACCCTTGCTTGACCGCTTGATTAAATATCTTGTGGATGTGGGGGATGAGGACAAGTCCTCCAATTTTTAAGATTTATGCCTGGTAACCTTCAATGTCCTTAGCTTTTCCATTCGCGAGATGCTTAACCCCAAAATCTATGTCTTATAAAGAGAAAACTTCTTCCATTGTGAGTAGGGTTTCAAAGTTATTTATGACATTTGGGGATTCATAAAGCTTTTTAAGATAGGAATTCTAGTCGTGTAAAGCAATTCTATTATTATCTTTAGTTTTTCTAGTTAGAATCTGCCTCTAGAATTTCTTAGGAGCCACCTTAGAGAGGTGTAAGAGATTTTCTTGTCTTTTATGAATATATTGCATTTTTTTCCTTTTAGTTAGGGTTTTGTATATTTTTATCTTGTCAATTTTAAGAGACTCATCAAGAGCTTCCTTAATTTCTCTCCTCGCACTTTTACAATCTTTATCATACCAAGGGTTGGTTTTGCTATTTCCTTTATTACTTGAAACTTCAATTGAGAACTTGTTAATAGAATAAGAGAGGGTTGTAATAAAATTGTGATAGAGGTCTTCTATATTGTCTATACTTGATAAAGGAAGCAAATGAATTTTTAATTCATTTAGAAAAAGATCATTTTTATTTCTATCAAAGATCAAGTTTTTTGGCTATGAGGATTATCTTCTATGGGATCTCTATGCATGACAAAATTGACAGTTACAATTAAGGGTCTATGATCAGAGTCAGGCTCGTGGTCGTTTAAGATGTCAAAATTTATTATTTCGTTGTATAAAGGGATATCGAAAATAACATAGTCTACCACGTTGCTACCAAGCCCATGGATACAGGTCATCTGGCTAGAATTGGGCCACTTCTTTAGACCGTTGCAGATGATGAGATATTGAGCGCTACAGAGCTTGACTAGATCAAACCCAAACAAATTTTCCCCTATATCTTCAGAGCTTCTTTTGTACCTGCCAGCTAGAGTAAGGTCTTCGTCTAACCAAAGAGGGTTGGAATGATTGCTTAGAAGAGTATCTTGGTTTCTTGAAGTTCAAGCATTAAAGTCACCCATTAAGAGTATATTACCTTCATTCCTTAGGCTAGAAATATCATTCTTTAAACCATTGTAAAGACAGTTTTTATCTAAATTGTTTTTCTTATAGAAGTTAGAATTAATAGGGGCAAAATAACATAATGCTATGTAGGTTTTTTTATCATTAATGTCAGTAATCTCTATCCAAATATATTGGTTGGAGGGGTCTTTTTTATAAAGCATGGCATGGGGGGATATGTTCTTTCTAATGTAACAAGCTATACCCCCAATGCCTCTACGATAGGATCGCTTGTTCTAGATTGACCATAGTACAAAGCCATCTATGTTAGGGACCTTAGATTCTTCGTACTCCCAAGTTTTAACTAACAAAATAATATCAACTTCATTCGAGATCCAACTTAGCTTGGGGCCTTTGTTCCATGGAAAGCCCCGACAGTTCCAAGAAGGAATCCGGAGCATGTTGAGTTGCTATTTATTACTATCTTTTTGGTTTCTATCTCGAAGAAGGGCTTTTCGATTTCTAATTATTGCCCATTTTCCTTCCTTCTTAACTTCTTTTACCTTTTGAACCTCCTTTCTTAATTCTGCTTGATCTTCTGGAATGAGATCTTCATTTATAAATATTCTCATTCCTTTTAGACTTGAGGCTTTACTAAGTATGTCATACTTATGGTCAGTAGAGCTCACCTTTATCCAGATTAACCTTCAACCTTGTTGCTTCTGTGAGACATGTTGTTTCAATTTGTCCTTACCCCATATATGTACGACTTTAAACTAAGAAGGTGCTAAAATATTTTTTTTCAAATTTAAGGTAAAAGAACCTAATGTTATATCGGCCTTACCCCATATATGTATGGCTTTAAACTAAAATTGTAAAAAAATAGCCATCCATTTTCAGTTTTAGATTATTTAATTCATATGATTTTGAACTGTAAGTAAGCTTTCGAATATGCTTGACTCGAGAATTTGTAATTAGTCTACTAACTCAGGAATGACCATGAAATTTGTAATTCGTTTACTAATTCATCATTAATATGGTAATACCGGGTAATGTCTTTCTTTGGATAGTCCCCTTAAGTTTTATTCGTCTACTAATTCGTCATTAATATGGTAATGTCTTTCTTTTGAATAGTCCCCTAAGTTTTAATAATGCACACGTATAGTTTTGAAACTTCTCTCATTATTACTCGAATCCATTTATTTAAGCTTTAAATTTTAAATTGATACACTTCCTTCCTTGGGGCCTTTAGATTGTACTTTTTGACTTTTTAAAATGAGGACTTTTCTCCTCTATGGTAATATACTTTTGATGCTTAAGTGAATCTTTACAAATAAAATAAAACACCCTCTTCCTTTTGAATCGAGATTTTATGATTAATTCTCAATCATTGACAAAATGTATCTTGATATGGGCGTGCTTCTTATAGAATGGCGTGACTTCTTTATTCTTCAGTGATTGTAGCCGTTTGAATTACCCTCCCCAGCTTTTTTGCACCTCTTGCACGCGGACCGCGCAGATTGATGCCAACAGACAGCCTATGGTCAGGGGCGCACACTACCATGTATTATCCACAAAGAACCTCCACAGGACACAATGCTCATATCGACCACTGTGAGAACAACGGACGTTTTGCTTTCTCAGACTGTGATGGCGACCCCCAACTGCACACCCATCAATGCTCACGCCTGTAACTAGTTTGAATCGGATGCACAGATCGAAAAGGCCTAGAAGTAACGGAAGATGTTCCTCACTGATGTAGTCTGTTATCTCTATCGTGACATGCCTTTCTTAAAAAATAGAATTAATTTCAAGTCTCTGCCCTTCCGAATATGTATTTATTATAATTATTATTTTTAATTCCTCTTTGAATATCAGCTCTTAATGTGCAGGGGGCGAAAATTATAAATATTATAATGCCACTACTTAGCTCTTAATGTGCAGGGGGCGAAAATTATAAATATTATAATGCCACTACTTAGCTCTTAATGCTCTTAATGTGCAGGGGGCGGAAATTATAAATATTATAACGCTTCGAGAATTTCGCCGCGTTAGACTACTC
This sequence comes from Pseudotsuga menziesii, assembly GCA_001517045.1. Lineage (NCBI taxonomy): Eukaryota > Viridiplantae > Streptophyta > Pinopsida > Pinales > Pinaceae > Pseudotsuga > Pseudotsuga menziesii. The sequence continues at coordinate 207,410 of LPNX010926499.1, forward strand.
CGTTAACACGCCGTCATTGCGGTCCCACTGACGTTGACTCTCTTCCCGATGCGTTATCTCCATCTCTTTGCTGGGATCATTCTCAGAATTTCGAACATGGCTTATCTTTTGAGTCTCTGAATTCGTCTGTCTATAAGAAGTGGAGACGACAGAAGCAGCCAGAGCTTCAAGAAGGTTATACTCTTCAACGCACACATAAATATCATCACACAGGTCCACTACGTAACATATAAAATTGCAGGAAACCTCTTTCCTTGATGCATTTTTGAGATGGGTTCCTTGATGCCCTGCTTCTTATGACAATAGAAAACGATTATGACCTGCTTCTTGATGCCAATAGAAAACGATTATGACCTGCTTCAAAATTCCAACGTACAAACCTGGCTCGAGCTTTTCTTCCTGCAAATAATGTGAATCTTTTTTTATTTTTTTTGAACTTTTTTTTAAATTCTCATGCCCTCATAGAAAAAACCAAAAAATTACCAGTTATAAACAGTTTGCTGCCAAGTTTTCCTTTCATCAAATTATTTAAAAGAAACCAGAGTTTTATGCTTATGTAGATGCTTATATTATTTAGCTTTGGTATATAGGTAATGGATTGTTTCTTTTCTCTATAAATCTTAGTGTTTTATATCTTATGTGCATGCTTGGTATATGAAGAATTTATGTACATGCTTGGTATATTACAAATTGAACATTTAGAGAAGATTTGGTTCCTTTTGTCATGCATCCTTCTGCATGTTGGTTTGGTTCTGGTTTATCATCTGCGGTCATAGGTTATAATAATAATTAATAAATACATTTTGTTTCCCATGGTCTAAATGGAACAAGGACGGAATGCTGAGTTGAATCACTGAAATTTAGCTGAAGTCTGAATTTGCTTCTAATCTAACATAAATGTATAATTTCCATATTTTCATAGAATCATTTCTGCCTTAACTATATATAATATAAGTACTTCTATGGGTGTTTTAGGTAAGAGTTCTTTTGAGCAATTTATTAGAGCCATTTCTTTTACTGTTCTCTGTAGATTATCTTTGTATACAATGGGTGGTGGATATCCGTATCCAAGTGAGATAGAGGAGGGCAAGGAGGAAGTGAGGTCTTTGGCACTGGCATTTCAGTCTGCACAGGGGAAACGAAGAATAGCCCCGTTTCACAAAAAAATTGGAAAGAAATGTCCACTATGCCTGAGAATATTTCTTCTGATGACACCATATGGGTGGCAAATGAACAGATCGTGGAGGATTCGACATCTTTACAGCATGATTACGTTAACTTGATGCAATCAGCAGTTGAAAACCCTACAGAAGTGATGAGACTTTTGTTTCTCCACCAGCAACAACTATCATAAGTGAACAATCGCCAAGCGCATTGATGAATTCTTAAGGACTCCAACTTGTTTGTTGAGCTACACTGGTGCTGATCAAGTATCAACTGAGAATCCGGAGGTCTCTCTCTTTCAAGTGATGAAAACTGTATCTGACAAGCAGGAACTGAACTTTGTAGACAGGGTCCATATTCCAGAAGAGCAGATTTTGCGTTTGTGCAATAGAATTGTACCTAACGCTGCAGAAAACCAATGCCCTCGTATCAAAATCAATTTTAATACCTTGAATCACCTATCCTTGCCGACAATTGGCCTCTACGGGGACAAGGGAAGGATGGGTAGAATATTGAAAGAGATGGGTGTGGTAGATGATTTGATTCACATGCAAATGGAGGAAGAAAAGCTCGAGCCAGGTTTGTATGTTGGAATTTTAAAGCAGGTCATAATCGTTTTCTATTGGCATCAAGGAACCCATCTCAAAAATGCATCAAGGAAAGAGGTTTCCTGCAATTTTATACGTTACCGTAGTGGACCTGTGTGATGATATTTATGTGTGCGTTGAAGAGTACAACCTTCTTGAAGATCTGGCTGCTTCTGTCGTCTCCACTTCTCATAGACATAGACAAACTCAGAGACTCAAGATAAGCCATGTTCAAAATTCCGAAAATGATCCCAAGGATGGAGACAACACATCAGGAAAAAGAGTTAACATCAGTGGGACCCCGGCGAGCTATTGTGCTGGATAACAGTTCGCCGGAGGGGATGACGGGCATGTTAACAGAGTAGTCTAACGTCGGGCGAAATCGCCGAAGCGTTAGACTACTCCGATTGACAACCGAGAGACACTTTCGAGAAGAATATATTTCTTTTTTAAACATTTTTCTAATATCCGGCAGACGGCAGCCGAGATGGAACGGAAGAAAGGTGGAGAGGAATATTTATGAAATGGAAGAAACGTAGAGAGGAATATTTATGAAATGGAAGTGGATGGTTCCTGGCGTAATTAGTTGTTGCCACCGGGACAGAAATGTTATGGCACCCGGTCAATAGTGATTGAAACCCGTTTTAATACTAACATAATGAATCGAACTGGTTCACACTTTAAATATCCAAAATAAATAAGACAGCTATGAGTTGAAGGCAAACAATAAGCACCTTGTGAGGGATGTGAGCAGTTGGATCTAATTGTTGGATCACATCCCTGCAGCCCCAGCATTAAATGCTACACTGCTGAGGTGCTTATTGTTAGCCATTAGTTGAATACATTAATGGTTGATCGATAGATGGATTGTACCATGATCCTTTATAAAACAATGACTAGTTTAGTAATATTTAATTACCGTTATTATTATGATTATGAGTATGGTACCAAGTTATAGATTATTAATTACATGGTAACAATCATGATGGATACCATTATCACTGACAATATGATCTGGTCTAACCTATTATATGCACAATGGAATGCCATGGATTATTGCATAAACATAGCAGAATCCAAAATCTCAACCTGCACTTCTAGCATTCAGGTAATATGATACGGATTCAAGGATACCAAACATATGGATCATTCCATCTGTTGCAGAAGCTGCCAAGATCTTGCCATTGTGGTTGAAACAGACAGATGTAATTGCTGGTGGATCTTCACCCAGAGGAAGGACAGTCTACAAAATGGAATATGAATATATGCATAACAGTAAATATGTTAGTTATTCCTTTTAATCTTGACAATCACATAATGCATACCAAAGGTTTCCAGGTCTTCATATTCCATGCTATCAGGGATGCGAAACCCATGCGCTCAATGCCCTTAGTGCCATGCCTGGGACCACAATACCATGTCTTAGCAACTAGAATATTAGCACATAATGTAAACTTGATTCTGTATTGAATCGTGGCATTCAGGTTAATGGATTAGTTAATGAAATTACCTATGTTGTGATATATTTTAGAGGATGTATGCAAATAAACATGCGAGAGAGCACTGAGAACAAAAAAAACACTTACTTAAATGTAGGACGCCATTCTCTATCCCCGTAGGGGTACATTCAATATTGTCATATATCGTGTCTATTTGAATTTCCTATGGCTATTCAGTTCCCTATTCTAATACTTTATGTCACTTTATTACACCCATATTTACAAAGGTGACCATTATAACATTAAAGTTAGGCGACTTTATTACAAACGTTAGTCTTTACCCTGACCCAAAAATTAGATTTTAACACTGAACCACAATCCAAATGCTCAAAAACTATTTGCTACCAATTTGCACTACTTGTTTGCTTCTGCTCTCTTACGACACATTTGGAACCATCAATCAAATTGCCATCACATTCAAATATCCTCACACTTATTGTAAAATCCACCTAAACACCAATACATTTGCTCCATCTAGTTCCCATCATTCTCATATTGAAGATTAAAGAATCATAGCCATCATCCAGGTTAATGGATAAGTTGATGAAATGACCTATGTTGTGATATGTTTTAGATGATGCATGCAGATAAACATGAGAGAGCATTGAGAACAACAAAATACTTAATTAAATGTAGTAAACCATTCTCTATCCCCATAGGGGTACATTCAATATTGTCATGTATCGTGTCTATTTGATTTTCCTATGGCTCTTTACTTCCCTATGTTGGTTATTGTTGAAATACTGAGAGGGGGGTGAATCAGTGTTTGCACAATGTAAAATTTTAACTTTAATCAAGAGCAAGTTGCTAATCACCAATCATAGCAGCATATCATCAATATTCATGAAAAGTAACAAGATGCACAGTACACAAGATTTTTACCTGGAAACCCAAGCTCTGGGGAAAAACCACAGAAGCCTTTATAGTAAAAATTTGACCCAACAACAATTGGAATAACAAATCTTATACAACTTCTCTAGCTACAATTTTTCGGCTTAGGGAAAAAGTCGACGATTTTTCGGAGAGTTTCTCAACACTGGTACATATACATCATTGTATATCATCACACACCATTGAGCTCATACATCGCAATTACTGTTCATTATCATACTGAGCTCATACATAGCAATTACCGAGCTCTCATCTAAATGCAGGTATTATTCATTATACAAAGTTTTCATCATATACATACCTTTGTTTAAGCGAGATAGAGTCTTAACTTTGAAACTATGATAGGCTTGGATAGATACAAAACTTGCACAACTCAAAACTGTTGATATCAAAATTCGGAGTGTGACTGTAAACCTTGCCACTGTAACAGCTTGAACAGTAAACTGTATGCTTCCTAAGATTGTTCCAAAGTTTAACTGTATGTTGCTCGAGATTGTGATAAAAAGAAGTCTTCAAACCAAGGCTGAGGGGAATTGCTAGGGACCCCCACGAATCGCTCTCGATTTGTGCTCCAGGAGGAATTGATTCATCCTGGGAACGTTTTTTGAAATCGTGATTCCTGGGGAAAAAAAACGCTCCCTACCATCCCAGGAATCGTTGAGGGAGCAACGCTCCCAGAGTGATTCCTCATCGCTCCCTGAGCGATCCCGAGCAAAAAAAAACGCTCCCGAAAACGCTCCCTCAACGATTCCGTGCGTTAGGGAATTTTTTTTTCCATTTTTCTCAATTTTGCAAAAAAAATTGTGTTTTAGTGATTGGCTAGGAATCAATTAGCCTTTATAAACACTATTGGACTCCATTTGGACTCATTCTATTCCTCATTTGCTTGTTTTCATTTATCTTGCTAGGGCATTGAGTGGCTTTGCTAGTTGTTTGAGAGCAAATTGTTGGGGGATTGAAGAGGAGATTGAAGGGGAGATTGAAAGCTTCTACTTGTGAGAGCTGGAAAGAAGATTGAAGGCTTCCATAGAGACATTCAACCATCCTTGAAGAGCTAAAGAGGTAGGCTCTAAAAATCCAATCTTTGTTTGTTTTTGAAAAAATATTTCACTATGTTAAAATTTTAAATCTTGTAGGTGTTTTTTTCCTACTCTTTCCAACTTCTTCTTCTCCATCATTCTATTGCAGGAAAGAAGTGATTCTCATATTGAATCAAGAAGCATGATGGGTGTGTGGTTTTTGTTTTTTATTCTGATTCTTCTCATGATGATGGTGGTGGGAAGTAGATTTGGTGGTGGCAATGATGAGGAGGAAGAGATAGGGAGTGGCACATACCATGGAGAGGAGGAGGAAGAGGGAGAGGATGAGGAGGAGGAGGAGGAGATTGAGAGTAATGAGGGGCAAAAACAAAAAGACACCACACCTTTGTGGAAGTATGTGACAAGGCTTGGGGCACATACAACAGTGAACACCAATGAAGCACAAAGCGACCACGAATGAGCACCAATCAAACAAGAGATTGCGACCATGAACAGAGTACAGACTCAGAGCACCCGCTATTAGGAGATTGTTTTTGGGGTCCTCCACTTTGGAGAAGTTTCTCTTTGTATTCTTGGGGTTTATGCTGCTGCTATCTGGATGTACATTGATCTCTGAACATGTACATTGATCTCTGAACATATTATCTCTATTGGAATGTGTGAGCTCAGGGGAGACAATAGTTTTGCATTATCTATGGTTGGGAGGTGATAGATCATCATCATGGTTAATTGAGCTCCACATTCACTTTTGTTTTTGTGCTTGGTTATTCTTTTAGTGATTTTGGTCAATGTTGCATGACTCAAACTCGGCTGGCATATGACTCGCCGACTCGAGTAAAACTCGAAAAAGACTTGGGACAGATTCAGCAAGACTCGACAAATAGGAAATAAAATAAAATATGGTACAATTTGGGCACAAAATAGAGGTTAAAGGCACTTCCAATCCATACAAGTTATAAACTACAATCTATGCAATAATTCATAACATTATCTCATATGGCATAAACATTATCTCATATGATTGTAATCTTCAATTTAATGTTTAATGTTTAATGAAAATATGATTTTAATGTTTTTAATTTTTAATTTAATTGTTATTAAATTTTTAAATTTAACTGTTTCTCATTGACAATTTAGGATTTAGTTCTAAATTTGAAAGTTGATTGGCCTATGGTTGAATATCTCAGAACCCACATGCCCATCAAATTTCGAATTTAAAACTAAATTGAAAATTGAAAATTAAAAAACAATAAAATTTAAAACAATAAAGTAAAAATTTTAATTTAAAAACAAGAAAATAATGGTTCATTTTATTATATATATTATATAACATAAATTAAAAAAATTAAAAAAATCTATAGTCCAAATACTAACCTAGACATTGCACGACTTCCTTCCAAGCTGAACTGCAAGCACAACAGTGAACACCAATGAAGCACAAAGCGACCACGAATGAGCACAAATCAAACAAGAGACTGTGACCATGAACAGAGTGCAGACTCAGAGCACCCACGACCATGAATAGAGTGCAACCACGAACATGAGACTGCGATCACGAATAAGCACCAATCGAACAAGAGAGTGCAACCCACGAACGACCTCCTCCACCGACTTATTGACCTCCACTCTCCTTTTCTTTCTTAGCGATAGTATAGACCACTAGTGACCACAACTAGCAGATTGAGTGAATACGAGTGCTTTGGGACCTCTTTAATCTCTCTCGAGTCAATTTTCGCTCCAAACTTATCATGCCAAACTGTCGAGTTCGTCTGAGTTCCAGCGAATTCCAGCGGTTCCGGCGAATTTTGTGAGGTGCCCAAGTCTTGGCTGAGTCTCCTACGATTACTCGGTTCAGTGCTTGACTCGGCGCTACTTGCAAGTCCAGCGCAAGTCGTGCTTCACTGACCCTGGTTATATTGCTATACCTCTTTAAAAATTAACATGGTATCAGAGCAGTACTAAAAGAAGCCATTGCCAAAAACTAGGGCTCCACATTTTTGAGTGTTTTCAACCTCAAATGGCAAAACTAGGGCTCCACATTTTGGAGTGTTTTCAACCTCAGATTATCTCAAAAGGAGCATTGAGCAACTTGCCCTAAGAGGGTGCATCTTTCTGTGGAAGCCAAATTCAATTTGGTGAAGTTTTATTTTTGACCTAATCATGTCAAGATCAAGACCTAGGGCTTCTTGGATCAAGTCCCTCTTTCATCTGTTTTGGCTCAATCCTAGCTTTCTTCAACTCACCTTGCGAAGGCGCATCCATCTATGGAAGCAAATTTCAGATCCAAAAATTTTCATCTTTCGACGTACTTTCTGCTGGTACTAGAAACCAGGGCTTCCACATTCTTACTGTTCTATCCATAGATCTGAGAGAAAAGAAGGTGCATTCAACTCGCCTTGATAGGATGCATCTTTGTGGAATTATTTTGCAAGTACCCACACTTCAAATTTGACCTATATCCTACTAAGGTTTCTTTAACAGTTCTTGGGTTGCAGTCAAGAAGATCAACATGAAGGATGAACATAGACTTGATGGGGTTTCCAAGTCTAGGGTTCCCATTAAGCTTGTTGATGAGGAGGTTCAAAAGGATCTCGCTCAAATCCAGTGCTTCAGATGTCAAAAGTCCAGTCACTATGTTATACAGTGTTGTAATTCAAAGAAAAGAAGACACCGAGCCTCAACTATTGATGCTGATGAAGAAGCTCAACATAAACAAAGTCCAACCCTCACTTCTCATGTCAAGAAAGGAAAAGGTAAGGGAAGAAAGGTTCACAACAGAAAAGAGAAAGGTGAAAGATCAAGGTCTGTTCCAAAACAAAAGAAGAAGAAGGATCCTTCACACATTCAGTGCTTCAAAAGTCATAAATACGGACACTGTGCCAAACAATGTCATGGTTCAAATAAAAGGAAATATGAAGCTTCAACTGCAGATATTGATGAAGATACTCCACACAAGAGGTCTAGGAATGATGATACTGAAGAAAGTGCAGAAGATCGTTGAAAGGAATTCTTCTTCTAGTACTCTCCATGATGAGGTATGAAGACCTAGATTACGATGGGCTTACAGCAAGAAGATGAAAACCCGAGGACTCTCATGATTCCTACAAGGAGGCAATGGGGGTCCACCCACAAAACAATAAAAGAGAAGTATTTCAATTTATTGCTCTTGTAGATTAGATATGTTTGTCTTGAACACATTTTCATAACAAAGTTGGATGTAGATCTATATTCCTAGAATTAGGAAGGTTGTAGAGCATGTGATATAGTTCTTTTATTGATAAACAATAGGCTCATATAGTACATGTTATGTGCATGATTGTTTTATAGCCAATAGTGTTGCACAACAGTCCATGAGCCCATGATGGAGCTGGTCTGCGATGATATCTCCTTCTCACATACCTATAGTGCACACTCTTGATAGTATGTTCTATTGGATATAGAAAGCATCCAGGTAGTTACCATATGTGCTTGGGATATATATGAGTGTTGTGCTGAAGCATTAGCCAAGATGCCTACATATCTGTGTGAACTATTGCCATTGCATTGTAATATGAATTGATTAAATTTGATTATGCAATGTCGCTAACCACCTGACGGAATTTGACTTGTAGGGAAAAGACCAAATGCTATGGCCTACAAGAAAAGGATAGTGAGATTTGTTCTAAACGACAAGAGTTAGACATATAGATCCCGTTGATATTTAGTGATCAAGAGAGAGCAGATTGATCAAAGGCAAGAAGCTTCTAGGAGCATGACTCTCATCCCAAGCTACAGATTAGGAAGAAGGATGACTTACGTAACAGACGAAACAGTTAAATGGAAGTCATGACAGACGAAACAAATAAATGGAAGTCATGATTGTTCAACAGTAACAACAAACAAACAAGGACATAATACATCCAGCTATATGTGGATACATGACCCACACACCCAAAAGATCTCATATAGAGATTTGCAATTGGGCGCAGAAGGCTCCAACGAATGTTGATCTCTCTACCACAGATGTTTGTTTCTTCGATGATTATGGAAAGCAGTTGGTTCCCAGTTAGAGCCATGACAAATAGATTCGAGTGTGTTAGTCCTGGAGGACGAGAGTTACTTAGTTGATTTATGAGGAAACAAAGAGAGTTAGCCCTTGAGATAAGGATCTTGCTGAAAATTTTGGAACCCAAACCCGGTTTCAAGTTTAGTTTCATTGCATGTAGTTTAATGCCCAAACCCCAACATGCATAATCATATTATATTTAAAATTTTCCCTTTTGCTTGAAACACATGGAATTTTTTCAACATAAACAACTCATAAATTTAAATGGCATCCAATTTTTCACACTCAGAAAATTATATCAGCCAACACACACAAAATTTAGACTTAGAAATTTTACCAAAAAGGTCCAGGAAAAACCCCGAAGGGAAAAACCTGACTTTAGAGAGAGATTTGTATTTCTTCATGCAAACTAAACAAATTTACATCAGTACTTATGTCAACCGAATCGTCTTGGAATTTGTGCCAAACAATCACTGAATGGCTTGCTGAAAATTTCCAGAATTCATCTCGAAAATTGTGCCCTCCAAAGTATGTTTTAAAACTTGGACTCAGACTCAAAATCGGTCAAAGGGTCAACTCAACCTCAGACTTGGAATCGGTAATGACTCGGCCGATTTGAATTTAATGACTCAAATTACTTGCAACACATTAGAGACAAAATATCCAATGTCTACTCATGTATATACCATATAAGGGTGAATATACCAAAATGGCACCGAGTGTACTATGCAATACATATCTAGAACAAAAAACATAATCAATGAGGCCTAAATGGCCTGTAGAGTCCTAAAAACAACATGCTATGATGCCACTATATTATATGTCGATGATCATACATCTCTTTTTGTTTAGCCTTTTCCTCTTCAAATTTATCAAACTGTTGTAGCAACTCCAACCTAATTTCTCCAATCAACTCTAAATCAGCTCCCCATGGGGCAATATTTCCTCTAACAGAAGACAATTGTTGTTTAAGTCTATTAATGCCCCCTCCTTTAATCCATTTCTTGCAATACTTGCAAATACAATTTCTCTCCAATGACATCAGCATGGATCCATGCCTGATCTTTTCCTTTTGGGGCCAATCTAGAATCTAAATGCAAAGCAAATCTAAACATGCAAAGAAAAAAAGAAAAAAATCTTATTATTTTGGCAGCAAACAATAGAAAACAAGACTAGTATTTGTCAATTTAATAAGAAAAAAAGAAACAATGGCTAGTTGGTGTTACCGACTAGGCTGCACCTAGTCGGTACTTTCAGTGAGCCGCCAGTGATGAACAAGATACTTGTTCATATTCAGAGTCCAGAAGTCCTTTCAGGCCTCCATGACCGTTTTATTTTTTGTAACACATGTTCATACCCCCTTGGGGAAATTGTAAAAAATGTCCTAGCATTTAATTTTTTATAAAAGGCTCGGCTTCCCAGACTTGAGCATCAAGCTGACTAGCCCAGAGTGTTTTTTCCCTTGGTTATTATTGGTTGTTGAACAAACGACTAATAATTTCTGAGTTTTTCACTCACACCTCCAAAGCTGGGGTAGTCATCTTGGTGTTTCGGCCTAGGGAGGTTATTAGAGCCTTCGTGTCGGTGTTTTTCACCATGCTAGGCATTCGAATTGAGTCGTATGGACATGTACTAGGTCCCCCTAGAGTTTCGTCAATTTCCGCAAAGAATAATTTTTTCTGTTTTTTAAGCCATTTTTTAATGGTTTAATTAAAAAACTTCAGATTGTAATAAAAGTTAGATACGAAGTCTGTTTTTGACGTGGGGACACTCGTTTTCACACCCGGAGTGCCCACTTTACCCTAGGGACCACTTTCTACATCAGTCGGGTAGCCGGAGCACCCCGTGAAGCATTATTTGGGCTAAAAGTGCATAAAAATAGCATTTTAATGCTAAATCTGGACAAATTGGCACAAAAGGACAAATTTGAATAAGTCAAAATTCAATTTGTTTTATATTAATGTGACATGGCAAAAGGGTCCCATGAAGGAAGCGATTCATACCTCCACTCATTTGAAGTCAAATTTTGATTTTAAAATATGGTTTTGGAAAGTTGTATTAAGAGGGTGACATGAAGGAATTCGTGAGCATGGGAGTGGCCCCCACCTTATATCCACATCACAATACAAATGCTTGTTTTATTTTAATAAATCCACTCTACATTGGTTTTATTACAAGCTAGGGATGGATTGGACTATGGTGACGTCAATTCACCATGGAAAGAGCTCACATGTGAAGTTTTATTGCGCTAGCATGAAGGGTGTGGACCCCCTTTTTCACATCACATTAAAGCATTTCTTTTTTATCACGGCTTGGTCATACCACGTATTCATTTGGAGGGGCATAGTGTGGGTGAAGCATTTGCGTGGCAAGGTGGGTGACATCAAACCTTGGAGTGTTGCGCTAGCTTAAAGCTTGAGGTCATGGACCCACTCCAATACAGCACATGTGAACTTTGGTTTACATTTAATAAAGTTTACCATACATCAAAGCTTGGATCCCAACGAGTATTTTATGGGCGGAGCTCACGTCACATATAGCCGTACAATCGGGTGTAGGAAATCATGACTTGCGATTTGTGGTTGGTATGTGTTGGCAGATTTTGGTTTGTTGGAGGAGTTTGGTGAGAGAGGTGTCAATCACCTTCTCTATTCAACTCAGTCCAAGCTCAGCTAAACTCTGAGCTTGATCTTCATGAGGCCCCCCTGGGTCTCCCTTTTCCTATATAAGCTGGTCTCTTCTCCTTTGTTCATCATCAAAAGGTGGAACCTCTGCTTGTAATATTGTAACAGTTTTCTTGAAGTATTGTGAATAAAAGGCTTTGGAGGCAATTTCTGTGTGGCATCTATGGATGTTTGGATAGAGTTTACTCTACATTTGTGAGGTAACCTGTATTTGTTTTCATGCTTGCATATGTTTGGGATTAACTTGCTTTCGGAAGGAAATGGTATTTTTGTAGAGATAAAAGGTAATTCTTGTTAGGTTACTCTTTTATTGCAAGTCGAGGAAGACTATTTGATATATGTATGATTTCATGCTTGGATCTACATTGTTGTTGTAGTCTCTTTCGGTTTACACAGGTATTTTTTAATCCCCATTGCTAGTGTTGATAATCTTTTGCAGGAAGCTAATGCTGGAGTATTGATGAGCGAATGTGCTCTACCTTTCCTTCAGTAAAATTTGAAAATAAGCTCTGTCCCTCTGATCTCACCAATGAAGCTTTTTCTATCCTTTATTTCTTGCTCTACTCTGGGTTCTTTGAATTTTGATCTACAAATTTCTTAAAATTTTCTTTCGGTTTCAAACGTTTCCACATTAGATCTAGCATCTAAAGTCATATCAAAGGTAGATCTGATGTCTAAAAGTTTCTATTTCTAGTTTGCTTCAAATGTACATTTAAAATTTCAGATCTAGTTACTTTTCCCTTATTTCCGCAAGTTTAAAATTTTTGAAAATAAAAAAAGCTTGTTGAAAGAGTTTCTATGCATTTTAAAAGTTTGATCTAGCATTTTGTGCTTAAGATTTGCTTTCCATTCTCCTCAAGAGGCAAGCAAAGACCCTAAGAGGGTAAGCTTTCTAGCTTACCTCACTTAGTTATTTCCTTTTTTTTGTAATCAGTTGTTACTTAGATTTTTTTTGTAAATTTTTGCATGCTGCCCAAAGACACTTCCAAAGTGTTTTTGGGCATCTTTCACTGACATATGCTTGCTGGTTTTTAGCAGGCCCATCAAAAAAGAGAAGGAAACTCTGCCCGAAATTAGTTTTTTCGAGCATCCGGAGCTCCCAGGAGGCTTTCCCCTTAGCTGGGCCTATTTCCTTTGCATGTTGTAAGCCTTTGGATCCCAGATAACAAGGACCAAAGAGCATTCTCTGCTGAAGCATTGTAACCGACTAATAAAAATAAGTTTGAGTAGGCTCAGTAGAGCCCGGTCCCCATCCCCCTTGGGGGATTTGTGTCGGTGTCCTTTTCTGTTTTCTTATATGCTGGTAGCGTAGTTGTCCTTTTTTTTTATCATTTCATGCTGTGTTTAAGTTGTGCAAAAGTATCCTGAATACTTACCCACTGCGCTATACCGAAGTACCATAAGGGAAAAGATTTGAGCAGTGTAGTAATTAAAAAACAAAAAACAATTTTGTTATGCACTGCTAAGTTAAAATAAACCCCCTCGCTTTCCCGAGTACAGGTTCGTGGATAAGGGCTTGCCCAAGTACTGAATTTGGAAAGATACTGCAGGGTTTTATCTTTTTTCTAAATCAGAAAACTTGTTCCAATTAAAATAAACCAAGACTCCTTCCCCGTATGCTCTACACCGCTGCAGCTTGTCTGATCAGTTGGTTGTATCAGAAAGGGATACGAGTTACTAGATCTAATAGGAAAATCCACACAAGTAATTTTCTTGAGAACTCGGGAGGTTGCAAAGAGTAATCACTACAGAGTCAGGGGGCTACTCTAAGCAGGTCTATCCTCGCCCTGTTGGACACTTGGTATTATTGCTTTAGCACTCAGTTCGAAGGGACTTGACTTGTTGGGCCAAACCCACAATTTACCCATTCCTTAATCAATTCATTTAATAATTTAAAATTTACCAACCGAGACACTGCAATACTTTCACTGAGACTACACTAGCAACCCACTTTTGCAAGCACTTTTTTCATTTTGGCACTGGTCTTTTCTGTTCCTTTTTGCATAAGTTAATCTCGCAATGTGTCATTGAATTTTGTGTATCTAATTTGAGTTAAGGTGTTGCTAAGATTAAATTGTGTTGGCAGTAATTGGTAATTTCTTAAATTCATCCATTCCATATTAAAACTCCTAGAATTAATTATTTCTCTCGTAGAGTAAAAACCTTAGATTTTACTTTTCATTAGGGTCCACCCCCCTTGGCTTCGCTAGGAGTTGGCCTAGACGGAGGCGCTGAGTATCAGGTGACAGCACTTGGCTCGAGCTTGCCCCCAAGGTCGCACCCAGTGGCTTGAAGATTTCTGCCACGTTACCCGAGGTACGAATTAGGCGGCAACAGTTGGCAGCTAACATACATCTAGGTAACAAAAAACCAGTCTCCAACAGTCCAACTCCTCCAATCATGTTGACTGTTCTTCACTGCTGGACGCTCATCCAAGCCTCCATGAATCCAAACAACAATAATACCAAATGCTCACAAACATCTTACAACAGAAGCGTGAGGCATATAGAGGGGCTGGGGGTCATCTTATGGTCTTAGGTTAGGGTTAGAATAAGAAAAATATTTAAAATAAAAAATAAACATGTTTTTTTTGGAGTTTGCATGTGTGTGGGTGTCTGCCACAGCTGATTCGAGCTGCAACTTGGTCAACTCGGCCATCTCAGACCCGGACTCGACCGATTTTTAAACCGCTCCAAACAACTGTACGGCCCACACATGCAGCCTTGGAAAACGTGCCAAAATTCTCATCCTCAAAAATTGTGTTGTATGACCTGTTTTTCCACCTCTATACAACCTGCAATTAATGTTGTACAACCTCAAAAATTGTGCCCAGCTGATGCTATATGGTTTGCAATTAATGCATCCCATTGCTACCTCGAAATTCGTGTTGTATGATCCTATATTTAATGTTATACGACTATTGTATGAATTCCTTGGAAAGTGTGCATCCTGTACAGTCTAAACTCTACAGTCTCACCTCAATTTTCGTGCCCTCAGTTTTGTTCTCCATCATGTAACTAAACTTTTCCAAAAAATCAAGGGTTTCTTCTTTTCTCTCCTTACCTTGGAAAACGTGCCAAAATTCTCATCCTCAAAAACTGTGGTGTTTGACCTGTTTTTCCACCTCTATACAACCTGCAATTAATGTTGTACAACCTCAAAAATTGTGCCCAACTAATGCTATATGGTTTGCAATTAATGCATCCCATTGCTACCTCGAAATTCGTGTTGTATGACCCTATATTTAATGTTATACGACTGTTGTATGAATTCCTTGGAAAGTGTGCCTCCTGTACGGTCTAAACTCTACGGTCTCACCTCAATTTTCGTGCCCTCAGTTTTGTTCTCCATCATGTAACTAAACTTTTCCAAAAAATCAAGGGTTTCTTCTTTTCTCTCCTTGCTCTCCTTTCCCTAGCCTTTTTGTTTGAGTAATTTGAAATAAATGGCCAAGATTAAAGCATAGCTAGATGAGATCTAGGGCCTCCATTAAATCTCACTTTTAAATAATAAATGAGACATTATTACTCACCCACCTTTTTAATTCTCGTAAAGTCACTTTAATTTTTTTTAAACTCAAACTCATTTTTTTTAAAGTCACTTTATAAAATAAACTCATTCTCACTTTAAAAATTTGCTAGGGACCACAACTTAAGTGTTCATATCCACCCCAAGTCATCACAAGTTGAACAAACACTTTCTTGGTAAATTTTCAACACTTGGACTATAGAATCACTTATTGATGGTGTGGCAGAACCCTGATGAGGTCTTCCTAGGTTAAGGGAAGAACACAATTGAGATCCTGAGCAGATCTAGCATGATGAATGTGAGTACATGGCTACACTGATGACGGTGTTGTTTCCAGATCCCACCATACAGACAATTGAGAAGATCCTTGATGTACCTAGTCGTCACCAAGACAAATACTTACATTTTAGTAAGGAACTGTGCTCATTTGCTCTGTGAAAGCTAGTGTTCAGATTGGCACACAAAGTGATAGGCTGATGGACTAGCCTATGGATAGCTCCAAAGATGAAGCAAGATGCTCAAACGCAGAGGGAGCAGGGCGCTCCAAGACAGAGGGAGACATGATGGGCATGATTTTGTTAAATTTTTAACATGGATTTATATTGTTAGTAGTAGCAGTCTTTCTTTAAAACAATTCTCGCAGACTTGTAGCAATATTAACTTCTCCCAACAATAGTTGAATTAGCAGTCGTAATAGAACAATGAACAAGAAGAAAAGATCATGCACAAGGACACACAATTTTTATCCTAGGGAAAACCTTTCAAGGAATAAAAACCCCAGCAATGAAAATCTTCCTTATTATGACATAACTGAGTTTTATACAAGAGCAAATAAAATAATTGCAGACCTTTACATCACCATCAAACTGCCACTAGGGCACATATACTAAGAAGAATGGTTGTACAAAAATTGTTGTCACTGATCAAGGATGATGTTTGACCAAGAAATGGACTATAGTTGACTGGAATAATGCCTTAACAAGGCTAGATTGTTGGTGTGTGTCCAAGAGAAAACTCAGCTTGCCTGGAAGTAGCCCTAGAAGGGTTTGAACCATGTTAAATCAGACCTAAATACTATTGCAACCTTCGATCTGCCTAGAAGAGGTCCAAACAATGCCTGACCTGTGATGTGGATGCCCAAATAGAGGCTCGACCCTGCTACTATTTGCTTTGGGAGATCTTGGTCTATTGGTGGAGGCTATACCAGCCCTAAAGAGTTGTTCACTACTTCAAAACACAAAGTTTAATCCTCACGACCGCCCCAAAAACATTTTCAGTCCACACGTGTGATGATAGAAGAGAGAAACAATCCACACGTGCAAAGGAGAGAGAATAACAAATATCCCAGAACCCGTCTTCTTCATCAAAGATGATATTGACTTGGATTGTGTTTGTCAAATGAAGATGCTTCTTAATTTATAATTCTTCATGGATGGTCGGGAGATGACCCTTGGGGGATTTTCATCTTTTTTATCTTTTTGACTTTTAAGGTCGTTGACCTTTTAACCTTTTGATCTTTTATTTTTTGAACTTTTAATATTTAGGGGGTACCTGACCCTTTGCAAGTGGGCACATGGGCCAACCTTGTGGGTGCTTGGACCCTCATGGGATTTCTTTGACCTTTAGGTGATTTTATGACCATAATCAAAACACTCTTCTTGATCTTCATGACCCATACAAGTCAACTCGAAGTACATCATCATAAATAAGGAAGATTTTCATTGTCCATCTTGTTCTCCTCAATGGTACCAAGGTCATGTGCTAGGTACTTCAACAAGGGGTGGCCAATCCCTTGAGAAGGTCCCATGGCCCACTATCCAAGGAAAGCAGAAACTCACTTTCCTAGACCCAATCTAGGACCTTCCTGGTCCCTAACCAGTTTCTTCAGCCCCAGGCTGAAGGTTGGCCGAGGTCAAAATCTTGGTAACTGACCAAATGCCTCCATTCTTAAAGAATGGGTCTCAGCCCCCGGGCTGAGCTTTTGTCCCAGATTGAATTATGTTGATTAACCACCTAGTCCCTGACCAGGTCTTACATTCTCTCGGAGAATGGTTCTCAACCCCAAGATAAGTTTCAATCCCAGACTAAATGTTGATCAACCACCTAGTCCCTAACCACGTCTGTCTTCCATTCTCCCACAGAATGGTTCTCAGCCCCAGACTAAATTTCAATCCCAGACTGAATGTTGATCAACCACCTGGTCCTTGACCAAGTTTGCCATTCTCCTAGAGAATGGCTCTCAATGCTGGTCAAAAATCAACACTTCCTCCCAGCAAAAGTCATTCTCTGCAATATCAAGCTTATCTCAAAAGTACACAAACTTCGTCAATGATAGAGGCTTGGTCAATACGTCTGCAATCTACTCATCTGTACAAATGTACTTTAGTCTCATGGCATCTCTTTGGATAATATCTCTAATGAAGTGATACTTCATCTCAATGTGTTTCGATCTGTCATGAAACATTGGATTATCTAAAAGCTTTATGCAACTCTGGTTATCATAATGGATATTAGTTGGCTCAAACTTTCCATTGAACAAATCAAAGAGTAGCTTCCTAAACCACACTGCTTCTATGCAAGCATCACTGACAACAATATACTCAGCTTGAATTGTGCTCTGAGCAATGGAACCTTATTTTAAGTTGGACCAAGAGATCATGGCTAATCCCAAACTGAAACAATATCTGGATAAGCTTTTTCGATCCACTGCAATGCCTGCCCAATCGGAGTCAGTGTAACCAAGTAACATTCCTCCATTGTTGGAGGTGTACATGAGTCCAAAACCAATAGTGCCCTGCAAGTATCTAAGCACATGTTTAGCAGCTATCTAATGGATGTGCTTAGGCTCAAACATAAATTGACTTAATGCACTTACTGCATGAGAGATATCGTGTCTAGTATGCACTAGATTCATCAATAATTCAATATGTTGACGATACTGAGTAGGATCCATTGTCTTTGAGCAAGAAGCTGACTCATGTAGCTTCTTCAAGTTTGATGTCATAGGTGTGCTCATGGGTTTGCAGTCTTGCATCCCAAACCTTCACAATATGTTAATTGAATACTTCCTTTGTGAGAGGAAGATCTCATCTGGCTTTTGCCAGACCTCTAGACCAAGAAAGTAGTGCATAAGATCCAGATCTTTCATCTCAAATTCTGAAGTAAGCTCACTGTTACACTAAGCTATCAATTGTTCCTCTCATGTAAGGAACAAGTCATCCACATACAAAACCAAGATCAAGGGATGGTTTTGAACTATCTTGAAGTACAAGTTGGGGTCAATAGTACTCTTGGAGAAACCCAAACTGTGAAGCTAACTGTCAATCCTTGCATACCAAACCCTTGGATCCTATTTGAGCCAATACAAAGCTTTCTTCAGTTTACACACATGAGATTTCATCCCATGAGTCACAAAACCTTTTGGTTGCTCAATGTAGACTTCTTCTTCAACTTTGCCATTAAGTAAGGTTGTCTTCACATCCATCTGAAATTGTTCTAATGGTAGCGTACCTGGCAACTGGAGCAAAAGTTTCATCATAATCTATGCCTTCCTTTTGAGAGAAACCACAGGCCACAAACCTTTCCTTCTATTTTTCAATACTTCCATTAGCAGCATGTTTGATTTTGCAAATCCAATTAGAAGTCACTACAGACTTCCCTCTTGGTCTTCGAACCACTTCCCATACATCATTTTTCATAATAGAATTGTACTCTTCTATCATAGCATCTCTCTATACCTGTTGATCAACTGCTTCCTTATAAGTGAAAGGCTCTGCGCATCAATGAGTTTGCTCATAAGGCCAAAATACTTCTGGGGATTCTTTCTTTCTTTGAAAGTTCCTGAAGGGGCTTTATGCTCCTCTACTTCTTGCAGTGTTTCACGAAACCAAGCAGGTCTCCTTTTGGAAGGAGGATCCTCAAGCAATTCTTCAGTAGGCCTTTCTGGTTCTATGGAAGCATCTAGAATTGAAGGCTCTTCATCCTCCTCCGTCTAATCATTTAAATGAGCAGAATCTGGAACTTTAGAAAGAGAGTGTTCTAGATCATCTGGAAATTCTCTAGAATGACAGAAAGAAGCTTCCTCATGGAAAATCACATCTCTACTAACCTCAATGTACCTTTGACCAGGAACATAGATATGATAATCTTTTGAATTGTCATCATAGCCCTAGAAGGGTTTGAGCCATGTTAAATCAACTCTAATGACTGTTGCAACCTTCGATCTTCCTGGAAGAGGCCCAAACAATGGCTGACTTGTGATGTGGATGTTGATGTATTTGTAACTTCATAATGTATTCACTTGTATATTTCATATATTGTATTTCATTGGTCCCCGATGTTCCTATCGGGAGAATCAATAATGTAATCAAGTCATGTAAAGTCATAGAGGGTAACCCTCCTTGTTGACCAGGGGGAAAAGTCCCCACAGTTGTGGGGCACTAGGGTTGTTAGACTCTCCTAGAGAAGTCGGCCCTGGTAAGTTATTGCAAGTCGGAAACTAGTATAAATAGAGAGTGAGCCTCTCTATTTAACACACACTCACCCAACTATAGCGCATAGGTGAGAGAGGAGAAGCTCGCTCAAGTGAGAGAGAGAACAATTGTTGGAGATCATCTTTTTGTCTTTGGGTTTTACTGCTCCCATTGGTGCTCATTCTATCTCTGACGAAGTTGCGGGGTTTTCTCCTTTATGGTTTCCCCGAGGAAAATCTTTGTGTCTATTATCTCTTGCGATTGATTGATGTGCATGTTATTCTCTCAGATAAGATCCTAAAGTCATATTGCTTAAAATGATAAAAATCTAACATGGTATCAAAGTTAACCTGAGAAGAAGACACTGTGCAGCGGCAAAAGCTAGGGCTTCTTACTTTTTGGGTTTCTCTCCACAAATCATTAACAAAATGAGGCTAGGCTAACTCCCATTGAAGGGCGCATCTTTTTGTCAAACATCATTTAATTCCGGGCATTTTCAGTTTTTGACCTGTCACTACTACGCGAAATTAGGGCTTTTTACAAAAGAGGAATTTTTGAGTGAGCCCAGCATAGGATTGCTCTCTTCATCAAAATCGAAGTTTAGAGACCAAGGTCGAAGTTTTCGGTGGAGTAAAACTCCAAGAAAGTCAAACCCTAGTTTGACTCCAGGCCTGAAAAAGCCAAAAATACTAAAACTGGTAGTTTTGGTACATTCGCTATATCTTGAGATTGAAGAAGGCCCAGAAGCCGAAATTTTCACAGGCCGAAGATAAAATCCTGATGTACCCTGTGTAAAGATTTCAGCCTCAGATTCCTTATATTCTGGGAGATATGATTCCTCCAAATCAGGGTTCTAGCCTCTTACAGGATTCATCCCTAAACATGACACCTAGGGAGAATTGCTATATCTCGTGCTACCAAGGTCCAAATGACATTTCGCAAGATGTTCTAGATAGGGCACGGACTGTAATTTCTATGGTAAGCATTTTAGACCATGATAATGAAACAGTGACATGTGGCAGTCCGTACAAGTTTGCTATGCTGAACAGTCCTGAAATAAGTCACCCAGGGAAAACTCTCATAAGTCTCAATTGGTGAAACCAATTATGCTCAAACCTGCGGTGTTGGAAAGAGGACAGACGAGGGTACCTCAGTGCGAAGTTTCAAACACAGAGGAACAGTACTTTTGGATATACAGCAAAAATGATATCAGGAAATTCAGTAGAAGAAATTGAAGAAAACTAGGGCATCAGATATTTTGCAGTTCTTATCACAGTTTTGGGAAAATGAATATGTTGCTCAGCTCGCCTTCAGGAGGCACATCTTTCTATCCAATTAGATCAAAAAGATTCCAAGTTTTGAAAATTAGGGTTTATCTGACAAACCCTAAATTAGCCAGATCCAGAACCAGGACAGACACCTCAAATCGGTAAGATCTAATCTTTTGCTATTTACATTTGAGGTTCTCATTTCAAAATGACCTATCACACCAGCTTGATGACAAGCTTTGTGAAGCTGAAAACTTTCAAGCATGGAAGTATAGTATTTTATTGGTTCTTGAAGGAAATGAATTGGACACCTACATAAGTGGAGAGGTTCCAGTTCCAGAGGGAGATGATGCTAAGGCCTTACACAAGAAGAACTTGGTCAAGGCCAAGAGGATTATTGTTGATTCTATCAAAACAAGTGTCTTCCCTAAAGACACCTAAAGAGATGTTTGATTCCTTGACCAAGCTATTTGAAACGAAGAACATAAATCAGAAGATGACTTTGAAAAACCAGTTGAAGAATGTAAAGATCCAGAATGCAGAGACCATACAGTCATACTTTACAAGGGTCTCTCAAATCAAAGAACAACTTGAAGCAGTGGATGAAGAANGTTGAATGGCCTCCCAGGATCATGGGATTCATTCATTCGAGGAATGCGTGCCAGAAGGAAGTGATTACCTTCAGCAGACTCTGGGAAGAGCGCACACAAGAAGAAGCTCGACTCATAATAAGAGAAAAGAAGATGGGAGCAACTAAAGATTTAGCTCTCACGATTTAAAGAAGATCCCTCAAGCGATGAGGAATATGAAGGAATCAATTCTTGAAGAACCTCTTATCCATCTTAGCATTTGGATAAGAAATGATGTTGTTACGAATGAAGAAGAAGATGAAGCTAAAGGATCAAGAAGGATTCTACCCACGAAATGAATAAAGATAAGTATTCAATTGTCATTTCAAGATATTATTTTGTTATGCATTGGTTTATATTCAATTGATGTGTTATGCATGAAAGAATGCTTGCATTAATGATAGTATACTACTAATATGCATGTGATGGGTAAGTAGCTCATGGTGCTATACAACTCTCCATTGCTACTTATCTAGAATGAAACCTCTTTGCTGACATATTGGATTAGTGCACAATCTCAATGATGTCATGGTAGAGATGGAAGGCATCTGAAAAGTTTTCGTGAGATATGGATGAATGCTGTATTGGCTAAAATAGTTGCATGATTATATCTTTATGCATAAGAATTTTCCATTATGAATATGCCTTATGAAATGTTTCTAACCATACAACTAATCCATTTGACTTGTAGGAAAGATCGCGTACAATCGCTTACAAGAAACGAAGGATGAGACTTGTTCCGAAGAACAAGTGACGACAGTTCGAGAAATAATATAAGATGAAGAATAATATGACAATACTTTCAAAGAAAGAAAGAGGTCTCAGAAACAGTGCATTTATGTGACACTGTTGAGCGACATCATTGATGCAGAGCCTTCCAGCTATGAAGAAGTAGCCAAGAAGAAAGGGAAGGAGAGTACCAGTTCAAGAAGAATGATGTCTAGGATGCGGTATCGGGACCTGAAGGGAAGTCCGTAGTGTCTTCCATATGGATCTGCAAGATCCAGCATGTAGTAGATGGCAACATCGTGGGATACAAGGCAAGATCCGTAGCACGAGGCTTCTCACGAAAAGAAGGCATACACTACGAAGAGACATTTGCAACCACTAAAAGTTAAGACACATGACAGGCAGACTCGTGTGCAAATTAAAGAAGGCCTTGTACGAGCTCAGAAGACACCTATGGGACAACACATACATGAGGAGCTTGAAGATCACCTAGAGTGATGAAGATCTTAACCTTTTCTACAAGGTTGAAGATGAAAGCCTATAGAGGATCACAAGCTCACAGATGGGTGTGAGAAGAAATTTTGAAAAAGGTTCAAGATAGAGGATCTTGGTATCCAGTGACCCTAGATGGATACATAGAATATTAGTAGCAAAGGAAGCTACTTGTCACTCCAGTACAGAATGTATCAATGCATAGAGTACGAAAGGAAGAGGGAGAATGATGCTCCGCTTCAGAGGGAGTGACTGCAGAGGATCCTGAGGTTCGACATGGTACGACAGGATGGACAACTTATTGATGGCTCTAGGCTTTACTGAGAGTAAAGTGGATTCCAACCTTTACGTCAAGGTTGAAGGTGGAAGACCAGTGATGCTCCTATTATATGTTGATGACTTGTTCTTGTTGGTAATAACTCCCGATTCAATTCTATTCATGGCCAAAAACATTAATTTATACATTACAATGAGGCGGTTGAGAACCAGCCTTTTCACCTTCCC
>LPNX010926499.1:232717-337658 GCA_001517045.1 Pseudotsuga menziesii
AAGACTGAGATTGATATATTGCAGACCGATCTCAGAGACTGAATACTGAGACTGATATGTGCAAATGTTGTATGCTGTGCCTCTTTTAAGACCGAGACCGATATGTGCAAATGTTGTATGCTATATATTGCTAGTGACTGATATAAAGAAGCCTGTGTATGACTGACAGTGATATATTTTGTATCTACTGATATATTTGCTATAAAATTGCTTTGTATTCACCTTGGCAGAGATTGTAGACCTGCAAGGTTATTATTTTTTATTTCTCTTTAAAAATTACACTAACAATTGTAAAAATGCAATCTATAGCACCTATTGTTGGTGATGTCCTCAATGGCAAGGAAACATATCCAAAATGGTCTAGAAAGATCAAGAAATCAAGCGAGCCTGTCGAAGAATCCCTTGACTTTGTTCAGAAAACAAAGAATCGGTTCAAAGACCCTTCCAAGGGAGATTGCAGCAAAAGTGGAACTCATTAAAGTTGCAAGAAGGAGACTTGCTGTCAAGTTCGAGATAAAGGACTTGGGTATGATGCACTACTTTCTAGGCATGGAGGTGTGGCAAAGTGCGGATGGAATCTTCCTTGGACAAGGGAAGTATGCAGTGGAGATCCTGAAGAGGTTCGGGATGATGGACATGGCCACACCTATGGCATCGAACCTGAAGCTATTGAATGATGCCTCATGTATCGTCAGATGATTTGTTCCTTGATGTACCTAACGAATACAAGACCAGATATTTGCTTTGCTGTGAATACATCAAGACATGTTCACCTGATTGTTGCAAAGCATATTCTGAGGTACCTGAAGGGTGCAGTTGACTATGGGCTCAAGTATGAAACGAATCAAAAGATTAACTTGGAAGGTTATGTGGATTCGGATTGGGTAGACAGTTCCATTGATAGGAAGAGCACTTCGGGGTGCTGCTTCAGTATGAGATCAGGTGTGATCTCTTGGTTTAGCAGGAAGGAGTCCTGCATGGCGCTAAGAACAGCCAAGAGAGGAGCAATGAAGCTCCAGTATGTGATCCAGATCGAGATCTCTCGAAAGAGGGAGTTCTAGCATAGTCGATGAGACAGGTTGTTTGAGCATAAAATCTTGGCGAAGCTCGTAGGTGGCTCAGATGTAAACCGTCTTGTAGGTTGTCCTCGGATGTAATCGGTCTTGGCGAAGCTCGCAGGTTATCCTTGGACGTAATTAGCCCTGATGTGATTTTATGCTAGAAATGGCCAGAGTGAAGTTTGAGTACTTCAGGGAGAAGCTTGGTGTTCTCCAGATCGAGATTCCTTCCAAGGGGAAACAATGAGTCCGTGTGCCCTTGTCACATGGTGGTAGGATTGGTTCCTCCCATGGTCAGATGTAAGTGCAGAGCCCTTCTGACATGGTCGTAGGATTGGTTCCTCCCATGGTCAGATGTAAGTGCAAAGCCTTTCCAACATGGCGCAGGCTGGGCCTCCCATGGTCGGATGTAAGTGCTAAGCCTTTCTGACATGGTGGTAGGATTGGTTCGTCCCATGGTCAGATATAAGTGATGTGCCTTTCTGACATGGTGGTAGGATTGGTTCCTCCCATGGTTAGACGTAAGTGCTGGGCCTTTCCGACATGGTGGCAGGCTGGGCCTCCCATGGTTGGATATAAGTGCTGAGTACTGCATCCAGTATGAAAAAGGACTGGCTCTGTAGTGGAAATCCTTGCAGAGGCAAGGTGCTACATCCAGTATGAAAAATGACTGGCTTTGTAGGGGAAATCCTTGCAAGAGACAAGGTGCTACATCCAGTATGAAAAAGGACTGGCTCTATAGGGGAAATCCTTACAAGAGGCAAGGTGCTTCATCCAGTATGAAAAAGGAATGGCTTTGTAGGGGAAATCCTTGCAAGAGGCAAGGCGCTGCATCCAGTATGAAAAAGGACCGGCTCTGTAGGGGAAGTCCTTGCAAAGGCAAGGCAGTACATCCAGCATGAAAAAGGGCTGGCTTTGTTGATGAAGACCTACATGGAGGCTAGGCCTACAACCAACATGAAAAAGGGCTGGCTCTGTAGAACTTCCTGTGACGAGTAGAATTGAGAGATAACACCATTTGATCGAGATAGCGGAAGCAACCCTTGATCATCCAATGATGATCCAGACTTGATGATGATCCAGTGATGATCCAAACTTGATGATGATCCAGTAATGATCTAGTGACGAAGACTTGTGTTGATGAATTGTGTCTAGAGAATACCTTCCTAGTTAAGAGGGAGTGTTGATGTATTTGTAACTTCAAAATGTATTCACTTGTATATTTCATATATTGTATTTCATTGGTCCTCGATGTTCCTATCGGGAGAATCATTAATGTAATCAAGTCATGTAAAGTCATAGAGGGTAACCCTCCTTGTTGAGCGGGGGGCAAAGTCCCCACAGTTGTGGGGCACTAGGGTTGTTAGACTCTCCTAGAGAAGTCGGTCCTGGTAAGTTATTGTCAAGTCGAAAACTAGTATAAATAGAGAGTGAGCCTCTCTATTTAACACACACTCATCCAGCTATAGCACATAGGTGAGAGAGGAGAAGCTCACCCAAGTGAGAGAGAGAACAGTTGTTGGAGATCATCTTTTCGTCTTTGGGTTTTACTGCTGCCACTGGTGCTCATTCTATCTCTGAGGAAGTTGCGGGGTTTTCGCCTTTATGGTTTCCTCGAGGAAAATCTTTGTGTCTATTGTCTCTTGTGATTGATTGTTGTGCATGTTATTCTCTCAGATAAGATCCTAAGATCATATTGCTTAAAATGATAAAAATCTAACAGTGGATGCCCAAATAGAGGCTCGACCCTACTGCTGTTTCCTTTGGGAGATCTCGACCTGCTGGTGGAGGCTATACCAACACTTCGAACACACAAACCAACCCTAAAGAGATGTTCACTGCTGCAAAACACAAAGTTTAACCCTCACGGCTGCCCCAAAAACATTTCCAGTCCACACGTGTGATGATAGAAGAGGGAAACAATCCACAAGTGCAAAGGAGAGAGAGAATAGCATATATCCCAGAACTCAGCTTCTTGATCAGAGATGATATTGACTTGGATTGTGTTTGTCAAATGAAGATGCTTCTTAATTCATAGTTCTTCATGGATGGTTAAGTCCATAAGTTTAGAAGACATCCCTTACGAACTTTCTATCATTTTAACTTTTAAGGTCTTTGACCTTTTAACCTTTAGATCTTCTAACTTTTGGACTTTTATTCTTTGGGGGGTACTTGACCCTTTGCAAGTGGGTACATGGACCAACCTTGTGGGTGCTTGGATCCTCATTGGGTTTCTTTAACCTTTAGGTGTCTTAATGACCATAATCAAAACATTCTTCTTAGTCTTCGTGATCCAAACAAGTCAACTCGAAGTATATCATGATAAATAAGGAATATTTTCAATGTCCATCTCGTTCTCCTCAATAGTACCAAGGTCATGTGCTAGGTACTTCAACAAGGGGTGGCCAGTCCTTTGAGAAGGTCCTGTTACCACCTAATTGGTAGCATGTTTTCAGAGGTTGTCTAAGGCCACCTGCAATCACTTGTATGCTACAAAATTCTTCGTTCTGCAGAGCAGAATCAAACTTAAAAAGGCATCCCTTACTGCTAAGATCAGGTTGCAATGAAATTATCATATGCAGGAAACTCCTTTCTGGATTTGTTACAAACCAAACCAAACCAAAGTTCTCCAAGTTGCCATCAGCAATCAGTGCCAGCGAAAGAGGAATTTGGGGTTTGTTTCTTTGTGTTGAAGTAATGCGGGGTTATGAAGGTATCTCGAAGCAGACAAAGTCCCTAGTATATCTTTGTGCCACCAGCATATGATGCTCTGTTTCTCTTCAAGTGATCAACAGACCCAAGGGTTGTCTGTAAATTTTAAGAAGGGCGACTACATAGAAAGAATCTTAAATCTTCTAAACTTAAAATGACCTGTTACTAGTCGACCCCAGAGCTTTCATTAGTAGCTAAAAATATTTTTAACTGAGCGCCCCTGCACGCGGATAGAGATCACGATGGAATCCACCCCGATGTCGTAACAACACCTAGCAAACCACTAGACAGGATTTGTCGAAGTTATAAATGGCTCTTGGATTGTTGGTGCAACTGCATCAATTGAGAGTGAAATTCTATTTTTAGCAGCCTCCTGGCTAGATCTTCATGGTCACAGAGCAGAGTTGGTACCATGCTCAGCACATTCGTGTAAAATATGAATGAGGACGAGCTTATAAATAAAAGGCCATTAAATGATGGGAACGGATTGTAGATAGATCAGTCGTTTATTGCATGCTACGATCTATTGGTCGTTTGATCAGCGAGTTCAGTCCATGGTCACCCTGCACTTTCTCTTAGATTCGTTTTCTTTGGAGCAGGCAAATTGTAGAGTGTTGTCCAGATCTAGATTAACCTTTGGCATCTGATTTCAAAAAGGAAGTCACATTCATTAATAGTGTGTCACGTGGAGACTGGATCTCATTTTCATTGGCAGCCAAATCCGTTGATGTTGAGATAGTTTGGGTCGTTTATCTTGGCACCATCAGTCATTCCTCATAATCAGTGGATGTTAACACTGAACCTCACCCAATCTATTTTGTCCCGCGATTAAAGTCAGTTTCAGGTTGGTGGATCAACATGAACACGACGTCATTCAAAATTTAATCAGATGGTCACGTTTTGGAGCAATGCTCCGTTCTATTTAATGGCAACCAATTGCAAATCATTTACTGTCAGTTAAAGTTGTTGTATGGACCGTGATTGACATCTGATTACGGGGAAAGCTCACGATGTATTGGGTCAATCAGCAGTTTGTTTTTGTTTCACGCCATCATCTGTTGCCTATTGTTCGGTTTATGAAATTCATTCACATGTAATCGTTGGCAATCGAGCGCATGAACCCACGTTTTTTCAGGGACTAAATTTACACGATATGAGAAGCAAACATAGAGACATGTGACATGCATGCCATGAATCAACTTTCAAATCATGTATCGTGGTGTGAGGTGATCACTGGAGCATTCCGATTTGAGAGTAAAACATGGAGTTTCCTGGAGCAGCTCGCGGGTCGGGTTATGAGCAGTCCACACAACAGAATGTTTGGAGTTTTGGACTGATCCCACGACAACTTAGCTCATTCAGTCGTTTGGGTGGCCACGTGGAGCTTGTCACAGCAACCTGGCTACCTGTCAACCCACGTCTTCTTGCAGCAGAGTGGATTGGCGGACCAATTCACCGTTTTGGCTCCACACTTGGATTTCTCTTTAAAGAAAATTGGAAGCATTGGATATGTTTTAATTAAGTGGACATCTTTAGGATAGCCTAATTGTTAGTTCACTTTAATAAAGTCTCGTTTTAGTGGCTAAAGTAATAGTTACTTTTTATAAAGTGAAGCTTTTAGGCAGTTGTTTAGAGAGAAAAAGGGATCTATGATCTTAATTTTTCTCTTTTATTTTATTGTTTTACTTGTTTGAAAGGATTTTTAGCCTATAAAAGAAGCAAGTCTTCTTCATTGTAAGATGGAAAAACTAGAAGGATTTTTCCTCGGGGCTTAATAGAAAAATTATTGTTTTGGATCTCGTGATTGTTCAATTGAGTACTCTCTATGGTGTGTGGCATAAACTTCTGTGAATGAACGATTGTTGCTAGAGGCCTTCTTTCATTTCTATGTTCGCGTCAGAGACCATAAACAGATGCTACCATCCTATTGGAAGGTGGAAATCCTAGCAGTTGCTAGCCTTTTCCTATTGTGAGCGTGCATACATACACGGGTATTGATGTTTACACTTGATCAAGTTTGATTGTGTAGTATCTCTCTTGTTTGCATAGCGCATCTTCTACAATTAGGAAGAAGAAAATCCAGTAGCTGCACCATTGACACAAGGCCATTGTGGGTTCTCCTTTGACTCCATTTCTCCCTTTAGGTATACCGGCACTGGTCCATTATTGAGGTTTGATCTTTCCCTCCTTCCATCAACCATTCAATTTACCTTATGCTACAACCATTTCTCTAAGGCAGCCTCTTCTATTCACCTTGTCCATCATTGTTTCCTGCCTTAGTGATCTTAACATTAGGGACACCCGCCTTGAGTTGGAGAAGAGCCAACCTGAAGCGAGGAAGAGAGGAGTGTGGTGACAGTGGCTGTTCTTTTCACAGTTGCCACCGGGCTAGTGTGCCTAATTTTGGGCTTTGACACACGCACGTCGGTCAAGAGCGGCAACATTTTTGGCACCGTTGTCATGGACAAAGTTAAATTCCCGTAGATTTGAAGACTATGCTTCATTGATATTTGTGGGAGATCATATTGCAGATCCTGGCTCTCACATGGCGACTCCACAGAGGGACGAAGCCCTTGTCCTTTTGCAGATTTGAAGACTTTTTGGGTGTAGAGGTGAGCACACTCTAAATCAAAAGGCTTTCAAGCTCACCTTGGCGACTCCACAGTTCAGTTTGAGGTATGACTATATGTATATTGCAGATTCAATATTTCATTATTTAAGAATATGGATGATAAAATGGAAGGACTTCGTGCTCACTTGCACGGAGCCTTCACCCCACTAGATTTCTCAGGTATCCATGGATCTCCTAATGAGTGCTATAAAAGAGTACTTGGAATTGTTCCAAAATTCTGTGGAAATGACAAGGACTCGACAATCCATCATACTGTTTCTTCCTGCAAGTTGATGGCGGATCTCAAAGTCTACCATGAGGATGATCTCATGATTGTATTTGCTTTAACTTTTGAGGGAGATGCGGAAGATTGGTTCAATGACCTTTGGGATGAAAGCATAGACTCAATGGCAAAGTTTTTTGAGAAGTTTCTCCTCCGTTAGCATGAAGGAACAGTTGAAGAGATTGAGCAGTTGGCCAAAGAGTATGATGCCCTCCTCCCCAGGACACAACCTGATTCTGAAGAGGAGATCCATGAAGAGAACATTGAAAATCAAAGCAAGCAGTCTGAAGAAAATATCATTGAAGATCTTATTAAGGAAGCATCACATGGGCCCTTGTTTGAAGATATTTCTAAACAACCTCTTGACATGGCCATTATAGAAGATGTGGAGCTGCCCCAAGCTTATGAACAGCTTCATGTTGAAGATGAGAAGCTACCTTAGGTATATTTTGAAATTAATAACACTTATATTGTAGACCTGCCTCATGAGAGGCTCTTGAATGACAAAAGTCAGATTGAAGAAGGGCTTCCCATTGCTTATTTCAGCCCTCTTCAGTATTATATTGATGAAGCATGTGCTCCGATGTGCTATATGGTCAAAAATTTGAAAGATGACTTGTGTTTGCAGCATGGGATTTTTTATGACAGCCATATTTTGATGGCACTTCCAGGTCACATTTACAATATGTTTGATGAGATCTTGTTTTGGTTAATGACCAAACACAGGGGAAGAGGTTCTATTATTGATTGAGGAGCTGAGATGGTTCCATTGGTTGTATCATTTCACTTGATATCGTTCTGTCACTTGATAGAGTAGGTAGGTAGGCTGAATAAGCTCTTGCATGAGCATGAGCATGAGCATTTCCATTTTCAGTATTTTTTTGCTTACGCCTTTTTCTAGAATGTAATAAAGCATGTGGTTTTGGATGTGAATTAAGCCATCCCCACTGCACTGTTTTGGTCTGCAAATAAATTTGAGGTTCTCATGTGCTCTCTCCAAGAGCACATGTACCCATATGGAGCCAAATGTTACCACCTAATTGGTAGCATGTTTTTAGAGGTTTTCTAAGGCCACATGCAGTCACTTGTATGCTACAAAATTCTTCATTCTGCTAGGCAGAATCAGATTTAAAAAAGCATCCCTTACTGCTAAGATCAGGCTGCAATCAAATTATCATATGCGGGAAACTCCTTTGTGGAGTTGTTACAAACCAAACCAAAGTTCTCCAAGTTGCCATCAACAATCAATGCTAGCGAAAGAGGAATTTGGGGTTTGTTTCTTTGTGTTGAAGCAGTGCAGGGTTATGAAGATATCTCGAAGAAGACAAAGTCCCTAGTATATCTTTGTGCCACCAGCATATGATGCTTTGTCTCTCTTCAAGTGATCAACAGATCCAGGGGTTGTCTGTATATTTTAAGAGGGGCAACTACATAGAAAGCATCTTAAATCTTCTAAACTTAAAATGACCTATTACTAGTCGACCCCAGAGCTTTCATTAGCAGCTAAAAATATTTTTGCACCGAGAGGCCCCCTACAGCCCAATATGGGGAGATCTTGTAACGTAATGTTCCTCATGTAAATATCGGCTATAAATAATATTATGAGGGAGATGTTGTAACGTTATCTAACGTTCCTCATGTAAATGTCAGCTATAAATAATATTATGAGGGAGATGTTGTAACGTTATGTAACGTTCCTCATGTAAATGTCGGCTACAAATATTATTTCAGATTATGAGGGAGATGTTGTAACGTTATGTAACGTTCCTCATGTAAAGGTCGGCTATAAATATTTACTTTTTACTTATGATGTAGATTTTGTCGGCCATTAATTAAAAGTAAATATTTTTTCTCAATGTAAATGTGATTATTACTTAAACTTTGACAACTTGAAACTCTAAAATCTTACAAATATATTTTTAGTGCCATTGAAGATTTGATATTTTTTTTACGACTGTGAATAGGTTTTACTGTGAGGGAAGATTTGATTTTTTCTTCTACAACTTTGACTTTCAGCTAAACTAAATTAAGATTAAAATTAAAAAATAAATATTATATTCCATACGCTAAACTAAATTAATGTATGGAACAGATAAACTTATAAGAACATATGCTTTATGTGAGAGGTTTACATGTTCTTTGGGTGGATTCCTGCTAGAAACTAGCTTATGCAGCTTCCTTTGAAGCAAGAGCAAAGTTTCCTTCTGTATTGAGTATATTGTATTGTAGACAATAAATTCATTATATTGTATTGATTATATACTTGGTAGATAATGAAGAATTGTGTAAAAAAAAAAATTCTAGATTTCTATCAGCCATCGTAATAAAATTGGAGGTAACCAGAAAGTGGAAATTCTGGGGATTGATTGAAGTGCAATAAAAGCTAGCAAATCCAAGCTATACTGCAATTTATGGAGTGTAGATAAGAGCCACTCTCATATACGCTAAACATTGTATCCAAGCGAAGTATGGATTAACTGAATAAGTTGGCAGTTTGTTGGGCACTAATAATAGACCCTGGGTAGCCCCGGCCACTGGATAAAAAAAGGCTTGGAGGGGAGGACCTCGCTCAGAGAGCAGGGGAGGAGGTAGATCACATCGTAAAATTATAATATCAATTTAAAGATTTGATCCCTCTCGGAGCTTGATAGAGCCTAGGATTTGGATCTATGTTGGTTAACTAAGCACCCCTGCACGGGGATAGAGATCACGATGGAATCCACCCCGGTGTCGTAACAACACCTAGCAATCCACTAGACGAGATTTGTCGAAATTATAAATGGCTCTCAGATTGTTGGTGCAACCGCATCAGTTGACAGTGAAATTCTATTTTTAGTAGCCTCCTGGCTGGATCTTCGTGGTCGTAGAGCGGAGTTGGTACCATGCTCAGCACATTCATGTAAAAATATGAATGAGGACGAGCTTATAAATAAAAGGCCATTAAATGATGGGAACGGATTGTATACAGATCAGTCGTTTATTGCATGCTACGATCTATTGGTCAATTGATCAGCGAGTTAAGTCCATGGTCGCCCCGCATTTTCTCTTAGACTCGTTTTCTTTGGGCAGGAACATTATAGAGTGTCGTCTAGATATGCATTTACCTTTGGCATCCGATTTCAAAAAGGAAGCCGCATTCATTAACTGTGTGTCACGTGGAGACCAGATCTCATTTTCATTGGCATCCAAATCATTTGTATGCTGAGATAGTTTGGGTCGTTTATCTTGGCACCATCAGTCATTCCTAATAATCAGTGGATGTTAACATTGAACCTCACCCACTCTATTTTGTCCTGCGATTAAAGTCTGTTTCAGGTTGGTGGATAAACAGATACACGACGTCATTCAAAATTTAATCAAATGGTCACATTTTTTAGCAGTGCTCCGTTCAATTTTATGGAAACCGATTGCAAATCATTTACTGGCAGTTAAAGTTGTTGTATGGACCATGATTGACAAATGATTACGAGGAAAGCTCACGCTGTATGTGGTCAACCAACGGTTTGTTTTTGTTTCACGCCATCATCCAGCGCCTGTTGTTCGGTTTATGAAATTCATTCACATGGAATCGTTGGCAGTCGAGCGCATGAACCCGCGTTTTTTCAGGGACTACATTTACACCATATGAGAAGCAAATGTAGAGACATGTGCCATGCATGCCATGAATCAACTTTCAAATCATGTATCGTGGTGTGAGGTGATCACTGGAGCATTCTGATTTGAGAGTAAAATGTGGAGTTTCCTGGAGCATCTCGCAAGCCGGGTTATGAGCAATCCACGCAACGAAATGTTTGGAGTTTTGGACTGATCCCACGAGAACTTAGCTCATTCAGTCGTTTGGGTGGCCACGTGGAGTTTGTCACAGCAACTTGGCTACCTGTCAACCCACGTCTTCTTGCAACCAAGTGGATTGGCGGACCAATTCATTGTTTTGGCTCCACGCTTGGATTTCTCTTTAAAGAAAATTGGAAGCATTGGATATGTTTTAATTAAGTGGAGATATTTCGGATAGCCTAAGTGTTAGTTCACTTTAATAAAGTCTCTTTTTAGTGGCTAAAGTAATAGATACTTTTTATAAAGTGAAGCTTTTAGGTAGTTGTTTAGAGAGAAGAAGGGATCTATGTTCTTAATTTTTCTCTTTTATTTTATTGTTTTACTTGTTTGAAAGGTTTTTTAGCCTATAAAAGAAGCAAGTCTTCTTCATTGTAAGATGGAAAAACTGGGAGGATTTTTCCCCAGGGCTTAATAGAAAAAATATTGTTTTGGGTCTTATGATTGTTCAGTTGAGTACTCTTTATGGTGTGTGGCGTAAACTTGTGTGAATGAGCGATTGTAGCTAGAGGCCTTATTTCCTTTCTATGTCTGCGTCAGAGACCATAAACAGATGCTACCATCCTTTTGGAAGGTGGAAATCCTAGCAGTTGCTAGCTTTTTCCCTTTGTGAGCGTGCATACACGGGTATTGATGTTTACACTTAATCAAGTTTGATTGTGTAGTATCTCCCTT
The DNA here is from genome assembly GCA_001517045.1 of Pseudotsuga menziesii. Lineage (NCBI taxonomy): Eukaryota > Viridiplantae > Streptophyta > Pinopsida > Pinales > Pinaceae > Pseudotsuga > Pseudotsuga menziesii. The sequence continues at coordinate 243,888 of LPNX010926499.1, forward strand.
GTTTGCATAACGCATCTTCTACAATTAGGAGGAAGAAAATCCAGTAGCTGCACCATTGACACAAGACCCTTGTGGGTTCTCCTTTGACTCCATTTCTCCCTTTAGATATATCGGCATTAGTCCATTAGTGAGGTTTGATATTTTCCTCCTTCCATCAACCATTCAATTTACCTTATGCTACAACCATTTCTTTAAGGCAACCTCTGTCACCTTGTCCGCCATTGTTTCCTGCCTTAGTGATCTTAACATTAGGGATGCCCCCCTTGAGTTGGAGAAGAGCCAATCTGAAGCGAGGAAGAGAGTAGCGTGGTGACAGTGGCTTCTCTTTTCGCAGTTTCCATCGAGCTGGTGTGCCTAATTTTGAGCTTTGACACACGAAAGTCGGTCAGGAGCGGCAATAAGTCCCATAGCCCACTATCCAAGGAAAGGAGAAACTAACTTGCCTACACCCAGTCTTGGACTTTCCTTGTCCCTGACCAGGTTCTTCAGCCCCAAGCTGAAGGTTGGCCGTGGTCAACATCTTGGTAACTGACCAAGTGCCTCCATTCGTAAAGAATGACTCTCAGTCCCAGAGTGAAATATGTTGACCAACCACCTGGCCCTTGACCAGGTCTTCCATCCTCCCAGAGAATGGTTCTCAACCCCAAGCTAAGTTTCAGTCCTAGACTGAATGTTGATCAACCACCTAGTCCCTGATCAGGTCTTCCATTTTCCCAGAGAATGGTTCGCAGCCCCAGGTTGAGTTTCAGTCATAGACTGAATGTTAATCAACCACCTGGTCCTTGACTAGGTCTGCCATTCTCCTAGAGAATGGATCTCGATGCTGCTCAGAAATCAACATATTGCAATATCGGGCAAGTATTAGCCATGTGTCTTGTCTAAGGGTGAGTGGTTTGATGGAAGTACCACATCTTCTCCTGAACAACCTGTGATGGGGTGGGGAGACTAGTCTCTTGATATTTTCTCATTCAGGTACATGAATTCAGTCATGTGATTCGTTATTGTTTCATTTATTTGCATTTCATGTCTAGAATAGGGCAGGACAGAAATGTCTGCCTGATATATTTGATGCCTCTGTTAGCTAATATGTGTGCAGGTCTATAAGTTCTTAGAAGATCCTATGGCCAGCACATTAGTACCTATATGATACAGGATGGGACTGTACCTTACTCCTTGACAATCTGTGATGGAGTGGAAATATCAGTCCCATGATTGACCCCCTCGGTAAGAGGGAAGGTTGACTTGTAATATCCCTTTTTAAAATTTTTACCAAAATGCCCAATATTGGCTCTTGACTAGTTTTAGTGTCTTGGTCTCCAAATCATCCCAATTGCTCCCATATCTTCAGAGAAGGTGTATGAATGATATAATAACTTCATTATTATGTTCAGGGATGTATTATAGCCCTCCAATCACTTCTGCAAGTCTGTACTAAATTCTGAACAAGATAGATGATGTTACTGGCAATTTTGGGCTCAAATCCCCCCTAGGGTAAGTGGTAGAAATGGCTTCCCAAATGTGCAGAAACCCACTCGAATTCTTAAATTGAAGCAGGGGATGTGTAGAAGACATTATCAAAGACTCATATGCATAACCAATCAACCTCCCATGGCTTTTATCACTTCTTTCAATCAGATATAAAAAACTAGTTTTGGACCCTTGGGGAAATGAGGTGTAGCTTGCTCCAATTGTTATGAAATTCGACCCAATGGCCACAAATTCTTAGTTATTGAACATGAAACCCATAATATACTTTAATGACAGTCCATTCATTCATAAATCATCAATAGTTTATACATCCATTCGAATCCATCAAGATTACAAGAGTTTACAACAAGGTAGTGGGGAAATGGCACTGTTTCTTCATTATTGAGCAATAATACATGAGATTTCTTGGCCTTTCAACCTGAGAACTTTCTGAACTTAAAGAGCAGAGCATTTACATCAGAATACAAAATACTGGAGCAAGAGATGCTCCTTCAAAGAGATGAATAGCTCACCAAGTGCGCCTCACTCCATAGAGCTAAAATATGGTGAGAAAACTTGAGATGAAAGGAAGAACAAGCTAAACTTGATATGTCCACGAGCTGATGTAGCTTGCACCTGTAACTTATGACTCTATTGAAGCTCCTTGAAAGACCTAAGTGGCATCTTCAAACACCAACTAGGATGGGAATCTTTCACCCTCAAAATTGGCTAAGGCATGAACTAGTCATCCACTAACAATTTTCACAAATGATCAAAAGGGCCTTCTCATGGATGATCCCTGCATTTTATAAACATTATTGGTCTTCTAAGGTCCCAAATCCATCCATAAACCAAAGCCAAGTCGAATTGGTGTGGTTGCTCATGCTATGCCATGTGGCCTCTCTCTTCACCTTCCCTCTTCTCCCAAATTCGAGTAGGAGCCTCTTGGCCTTCTCCAACTCCCATGAGCGCCCTCTAAGATGCTCTATTCAAGCCTGACATGTCAGATATGCCAGATGTCAGCCTTCAGATCTGACTTGTGTCATAACTGTCATAGAATCTCCATCATTGGTGTCATAGATGTCATAAATGTAAGGGGAATCTACCCAAGTGTCCATGAAACTCCTATTTGGCTCTTCCTCTCCCCATGTAAGTTACAATTCATCCCAAATTCGACCTATGAAGTATATGGACAAGTATATTAACCTTATAATCCATCTAAAAACATTAGGCTTCCCATAGATTCGAGATTGCAAGAGGATGTCATTTAACATAGGAATTCTAGCTTGAGTGGGCCCCATAGTCTCCATGTGTCTCCATTCTTCATAGCCATTTCATTTTTCACTTGCATTCATTTAATTAACTCCATTAAATAAATATTTATTCCTTTTAATGTCTAAACACCATTTATTAGCTCCCTTATTAACTTCCCAATGTTTCCACCCAATCTAGGGAACTAGTAGGATTGCTGGAATTTTCCTGCTATGCAATTATTTGAATGGGGGCATTCCATTCTCCCAGAGAACGGTTCTCAACCCCAGGTTGAGTTTTAGTCCTAGACTAAATGTTGATCAACCACCTAGTCCCTGACCAGGTCTTCCATTTTCCGAGAGAATGGTTCTCAGCCCCAAGCTAAGTTTCAGTCACAGACTGAATGTTAATCAACCACCTGGTCCTTGATCAGGTCTGCCATTCTCCCAGAGAATGGCTCTCAACGCTGCTCAAAAATCAACATATTGCAATATCGGGCAAGTATTAGCCATGTGTCTTGTCTAAGGGTGAGTGGTTTGATGGAAGTACCACATCTTCTCCCGAACAACCTGTGATGGGGTGGGGAGACTAGTCTCTTGATATTTTCTCATATAGGTACATGAATTCAGTCATGTGATTAGTTATTATTTCATTTATTTGCATTTCATGTCTAGAATAGGGCAGGACAAAAATGTCTGCCCTGATATATTTGATACCTCTGTTAGCTAATATGTGTGCAAGTCTATAGGTTCTCAGAAGATCCTATGACGAACACATTAGTACTTGTATGATACAGGATGGGACTGTACTTTACTCCTTGACAATCTGTGATGGAGTGGGGATATTAGTCCCATGATTGACTCCCTCGGTAAGAGGGAAGGTTGACTTTACTCCCTGACACTCTGTGATGGAGTGGGGAGATTGGTTCCATGATTGTGTCCCTTGCTAAGAGAAAAGGATAATTATACAAATACCATGCATTCCTCTGATCACTTCGAGAGAGAGTGAGGAGATCTCTCGGACATCCTGAGATGGAATGGAGAGGCCAATGCATTCTCCTGATGACTTTGAAAGAAATGAGGAGATCTCTCAGAAATATTAAGATGGGATGGAGAGGCCAGCGCATGTTCCCGATCACTTTGATGGAGTGAGGATATCTCTCGGACATCATATGATGGAAAGATTTCATGCATTCTCTTGATCAATCTGAGAGGGAATGTGAGGAGATCTCTCGGACATGTTGAAAAGGCTGGAGAGGTTGGCGCACACTGGCACAAACTGGTACTCTTGTATGGACTCACCGATGGACTGGTTGAGTTGGTGCATGTTCCCCAACGGATTGGGTTGAGTTGAGGCATGTTGAGCACATGCATGTTCCTCGACGAACTGGGTTGAGTTGAGGCATGTTGAGTTGGTGCATGTTCCCTGATGGACTAGGTTGAGTTGATGCATGACGACACTTCTTGATATATTGAGTTGTATTGGAGCTTCTAGGTTGGTACCCAGCAGCGCTTGTGGCTGGGAATGACTCATCACTGGCTTGGTGCCTAATAGACCTTGTGGTTGGGAATGACTCATCACTAGGTTGGTGCCCAACAACCCTTGTAGTGTAGCCCATGTGGTTTGGAGATTTATGTGTTCTAGCCCATTGTACCTTAAGGTTGTAGCCCATGCGGACATGATGAAAGTCTCACATCAGGTTGTAGCCCTTCCAAGCCCACATGTGGTTGCAGCCCTTGTGGACATCATGAGGTTGTAGCCCTTGACGTAGTGAACAAAGTCTTGCATGCAGTTGTAGCCCTTGTGAGCCCACATGTGGTTGTATCCCTTGTGGATGTCATGAGGTTATAGCTCTTGATGTAGTGGACAAAGTCTCACATGCGGTTGTAGCCCTTGTGAGCCCACATGAGGTTGTAGCCCATGTGGTCATCATGAGGTTGTAGCCCATGATGTGGTGATGACTCATTGGTGGTTGTAGCCCATGTGGTCATCATGAGGTTGTAGCCCATGATGTGCTGATGACTCACTAGTGGTTGTAACCCTAGTGAGCTCTTTGGGTTGTAGCCCATAGAGGACGTCATGTTGGTTGTAGCCACATGGACGTAAGAAGACCTTCCTTACGATATAGAAATGTTTGAGACAGTCTTGATGTACAGATGAGATCCATATGTGTTCCAGTATGATGATGTTGATGATGCCTCACTGGCTAAGAGGGAGTATTGGTGTAGTAGCTGCATGAAGCATCCTCACACAAGTCAACGCAAGAAAATATAAGAATAAAATGTAATTATTGTGAAATAAGAGAAGTCGGCCCTAGTAAATAAGACAAGTTGACCCCAATTAAAAAATTACAAAATCAACAACATAAAGTAAAAATAGAAGGCGCCTCCTCTCATTTTGATCATCAAGCATTCAAGCAAGTTCTCTTAAGTGAAGGAAGAAGTTCACTACTTCTATTAGGAGACTGTTTTTGGGGTTCTCCACTTTGGAGAAGTTTCTCTTTGTATTCTTGGGGTTTATGTTATTGCTATCTGGATGTACATTGATCTTTGAAAATATTATCTCTATTGGAAGGTGTGAGATCGGGGGAGACAATAGTTTTGCATTGTCTATGGTTGGGAGGTGATAGATCATCACCGTTGTTAATCGAGCTCCACATTCACTTTTGTTTCGGTGCTTGGTTCTTCTTTTAGTGATCTTGGTTACACTACTATATCTCTTTAAAATCTAACAAGAGGTTGGATGGAGTGGCCTAAACGGAGGAGTCAGAATCAATTGACAGCAATTGACTTGAGACTTGCCCCCAAGGACACACCGAGCAACTTGAAGATTTCTGTTGCGTTCCCCCATAGGTGTGTGTAAGGCGACAACACTACCTACCCGTCTCACAATGCCGATGGGATTTCTCCCATACCAGGATGAGATTTGGAACGAGTAGAAGCACCATTGTGAAGGTAATGTAGATGTCTGTCTCAACCTTCCCTCTCCATGAGGGATGCATTTTCTTCTACTCCAAGTCTTCTGTGAGAGCAATCAAACTATCTTGAGAAGAGGCTTGGTATGAATATCTGCAATCTGGTCATCTGTAGGGACATACAGTAACTCAACCGCGCCTTTTTGCACCATATCACGAATGTAGTGATATTGAAACTCTATATGCTTCGTCTTATTGTGAAATACAGGATTCACTGACATTTGTATACAACTCTAATTATCACAGTGAATCATGATTGGTCCTGGAATCTGACCAAACAATCTTGCAGGGAGTTTTCGAAGCCATACTGCTTCTCAGGTTGTTGTACTGGCAGCCATATGCTCGACCTCAACAGTGCTAAGTGCCACTGATGTCTGCTTCCTACTACACCACGAAATTACTGCAGAACCCAAACGAAAGCAACATCTAGAAGTACTCTTCTTGTCTGCAACACATCCAGCCCAATCTAAATTCCTTGCAATGTCAAATCACATCCTAAAGCATATCTTAGTCCATATCCCACAATGCCACGTGTTACCAGCTTTTTTGTACCATAATTGGGTCACCTAGGGAGCCGCCGGTTGACAGACTTGTTCAAAGTCTGATTCCAGTGTACCAGTTGATCCGTCTGCTTGTCTAGCCAATATTGGCTAGTCACTTTTTTATTTGAATAATTTTGACCATGGCCCCGCGGGGTTTGTAATAAAATGTGCTAGTAGGATATTTTTTAGTGGTTCGGTCTCCTGAGACGTAGAATTTCAAATAGGGTATTCTAGGGAGTTTTTTTCCCTTGACAATTATGCTTTGCCTTCAGCCGAGTATAATTGACGAGGTTTTCTCCCGCTTCATCCAAAGCTGGAATGACCGATGTTGAATTCTGGGCCTTGGGGGGTTATTAGAGCCCAACTGAGTGTTATAAGCCTACTAGACATTATTTAGATAGATCATGGTCATGTCCTAAATCATTTGGACACATAAAAAAAATTCGAAAAAAATCTTTTCGAACAGTGAAAAAATTATTTTTTTTAATTTTTTAATTTTTAATTACTTTTCCTAAGTTTTTTGGGTTAACTTTTCCATTAATTAAATGGAAAAAACCCATTTGTAATAAATCAGTCATTCGGACTCTGAATTTAGTGATTGAAGGCTCTAACCTTAAGCCAAAAATCATTCTTGATCAGCCAACCAGTCAGAACCAACTTTCAAATCAACAATCAGATAGATAATGCCTTTTTTTCTCAAAAAATCAGTTTTGAAGAAAAAATGAATTTTAATTAAAAAATGGTTGTTTTGGAGAAAATTAAAACTCTCCAAATTAATCCAAATTCGGCGAAATAAAAGGCCAAATGACATCTCACCGGGATTTGATGAGCATTGGAATTAACGGAAAGTAGGTTCAGTCAGCATGTAATGACCTAGAGGCCTTCTTAACCTAGCTATTGCGCCCCCCTTCAGTCACGCTCACGTGTGGGTGAGGTGGAGTGCTCTCATTTGACCAGTGTTTTGATCGAGGTTAAACTGAAGCTTGCACTGATGACTACTGGGCAGTGGCTCCTCCAGACCTGGCAAAGTAGGTTTCCAGACCTAACAGTTGGCTTTCCTATGCAGCAGGAAGTCTCCTGCTACCATTCACGCCCCTCCTCAGCTGGGTTGCGCCTTCCACACGTGTGGCTTCATCTGAGGGTTGTTTTCAGTATTGAAGGTTGGAGTGGGGGCGCCTTGCCTCGGTGGAGGCCTCCCCTCACTCCCGGTTCTCCGATTTAGGTCTGGCATCTCTGTTTGGTGGCCAGGCTGGTTAGGGTTTGAGGATTGGTTTTAGGGTTTTAGCACTCTCTCATTGTACAAATAGAGGCTCCTTTAGCTCTATTCGGATGGATTTTTGTGTAGAGAAACTCTGGTGAAACTTTTGTAATTGCTTGTTGCTTCTATGCAACCATTGGAATAAAATTAAGGCTTTAGAGGCTCATGTGGTGTGATTCTTTGGATGATTGCACTTGATGGATGAGGTGATGTTGTCCTAATGTTTTTCTTTCTTATCTATTTGAGATTATGATGTTATGCTTTAGAGGGCTTCTGTAAGCACATAAGAACAGGTATTTGCAGTTTGCAAGTTAGTTGTTTATTGATTTACTTCTAGAATTTAAAAAAGAGCATTGTTTTATTTAGTTGTAGTTCATGCTCTTCTTTATTTCAATTTGTGAACAATACATGATCTAATCTTTTGTATGGCAAGTCTATGAGTATTATTTTGCAGATCATTCCATCCAACCAAGCAGAAGTTCGAGCTCAGCTGCATCTTCTTCTCTTGAAGTCAAGTATGTTTTTTCGGTAATTGCATGCTTCACGAGATCCAAGTGCTTTAAAAAGATCCACAGGTTTGACCATTCTCTCCTTGCTTTTATTCATCATTCAAATTAAAAAATCTTTATTTTCTTAGGATTAGGGCACGTTTGGGCGAAAGTGAACATTCATTGACTTAGCCTTTGCCCCGGTTGGCTGCCCTATGCTTTATTTTTAGCCTTTTGGGCCTCTTATTTGCAGCCTTTCCTTCATTTTGTTCGCTGTCCACTTTTCCCCATTTTTACCCTTTTGGAGAGCCCTCTTTTGCCTCTTTGTTTCCACTTTTTGCAGCCCCTTTCCATCATTTTCTTCAACCATCTTTTGGGCTGTACTTTCATCCTTTTTCACCCTCATTTGCAGCCCTCTTTCTCACTTAGTTTCCAGCCTTCTTTGACTTGTCCTTTCCCCTCTTTTCACCCTTTTTTCACCCCTCTTACCTCGCCTTTTTCCTGCCTCTTTTCTTCCTTCTTTTCGGTGAGTTTGGGTAAGTGCTTGTAGCAAGTTCGTAGATTAAATTTCAAGTTATTTTTTATCAACTAATATCATAACAAGTGTGTATGTAGAGCTCTTAGATTGCAAATAGGTGAAGGAGAGCCCAAAGGCCACGAACAAACAAGGAGTGCAAGAAGAACAAAAAGACCGCTATCCCTTCTCTTTCATCTCCTTCTTTCCTCGTTCTTCCAAGAAGCAAATAACACATCATCATTGTAAAAGATTAATAAAAAAAAGGCTGAGTGGGAGCAAGTCTCATTTCTTTTCTACTTCCCCTATTTTGGGGAAGTGTGTCTTGTGTTCATTTTCATGATTTACTTAGTTCAGTTTTCCTTGAGCAATTAGTTTAGCTCTTTGATTAAACTTAGTTTCATTCTCACTAATTGCTAGTTGTTCCTTAGCTTCATTTCCACTAATTGCTAGATTCATCATTGCTTGTTGGTGTCTTGTTATAAATTGTTAAATCATAAAAAGAACCAAAATCTCTTGAATCTCACCATAAGGTGGATCAAGAGTGCTCTCTGTCGGAGAGTTTTAATCAACCACCTTTCATATTAATTGTTGTGTTTGTTTAGTCAAATCATCCATAAGACTCTTGGACTTGCAGAAACACAAGTCAAGAGCACTCTCTATCGGAGAGCATCTTAGGTTTGCACAACCCTTGCATTAGTTTCATCTAGATTAGCTAAGTCTTTTGAACCACTGTCATAAGACGAGGTCAAGAGCACTCTTTGTCGGAGGGTTTTAATTAATTAAATTAATAAAATTTTGCAACTCACGCCCCTTTAATTAATTAACCCCCCTCCCTTCTTGCCAGAGTATGCTCTGACCGATCCTAGATCGGAATACCCAGAAACGGCACTGGATCTTTAAACCCCGCAAGAGTAACCTAATAACACTTGAACACCCCGTAACCAACGCATCGGCGTTGTAGGGATTCTTCCAAAGTACTTCCTAGTAGAGGCGCCGGAACCTCCCACTGTCACAGATTCTCGGCTAGCTGGTCACTTGACAATATCAGCCTGGGATATTGAGCGGGCCCGATATGTCTTCAACGGAGGGAACTTAGAAGAGTCTTCCGGCTTTGACAAACCTTCGTTGACACCCTAATCAAGAGCATTCTTAAAACTTACCAAGAGCACTTGCAAAACCTAACATTCACTGGCATCTTTTGGGATTCACATCTTTCCTGTACACAAAGCATCTCTGATAAGTTGACTCCATAGGCACGGGTTCTATCTTTCAGCATTGTTGATAATCTGGGCGATTTGTCCATTGAATGTTTTCATTATAAGTTATATCTGTGAATGCTTTATCAAGTTCGTGAAGTTCTCAAATATTTGTCTATCTTTTAATTCTGATGATAGCAACGTGGATTGCCTTGTCTTGTGCTCAATTCATCACATGAATCATCTAAAATCACAATAACTCCTAAACAACACCCATCCGCATCTGAAAACATCTAAAACTTAACTTAAACATTGAGCCATAGAAAACTCTTTGTTAGGGACTACCCCCCTTGGCTTCGTTAGGAGTTAACCTAAACGGAGGAGCTAGGAGTAGGTGACAGTACCTAGCTCTATGCTTGCCCCCAAGGTCACACCTCTCCCACTTTCACAGGTGAGGAGACGGCTTTCAGAAGATTTCTGTTGCTGGTGTGCAATCGACAGACAACACCACGTAACTATTTGAGAACATGTTTTGCAATAACCCAGTGAATCTACCTTGGATCACTCATAAATTGGTTGAAAGTGTTCACAGCAAAACATTTATTTGGTCTACTATTCGTCAGATACATCAAAGATCCAATCAACTGGCGACACATGGTGGGATCAATCAAATCAGAATTTGAAGCAGATTTTCTTAGCTTCATTAGATTTGCATCCATCGGAGTAGCCATGGACTTGCAGTCCAACATCCCAAATCTCTACAAAATATCAATGGTGTATTTTCCTTGACTTAGGAAAATTCCTTTTTGCCTCTTTCATACTTCTAGTCCCAAGAAGTAATGCATCAATCCAAGGTCCTTCATTTCAAACTCAGAGGCAAGCTTCTTCTTACACCATTCAATAAGTTTCTCATTACCTATGAGAAACAAGTCATCCACATACAGGACCAAAATCAGTGGCTCATTATCCACAATCTTGTAGTAAATATTGGGATCTGCATCACTCTTGGTGAATCCCAAGTTTACCAGGTATCCGTCTATCCGTCCATACCAAGCACGAGATGCTTGTTTGAGTCCATATAATGCCTTTTTCAGTTTACATACATGAGACTCTTTCCCGTGGACAATGACCCTTCTAGTTGTTCAATGTAAACTTCTTCCTCGATAGTACCATTGAGGAAGGCAGTCTTTGCATCCACTTGATGTAGCCTCCATCCTGTTACCGGATGAACTAGCAGGGCTACTTTGTTGGACACAATGCCACATTGAGAGGGGTGGGTGAATCAATGTACTAGCACCCTTAATAAATTTCACTTCTCAAACTTAAGCAAAGTTCATCATTCATATTAAGCTACTAAGTACATCAACATTCATCAATCAATGTTGTCTTCAACATAGAGCATAAGAGACACGTCATAAAACAAGTATAGAAACTTTATTTATAATTTGATATGAAGTATAATGGAAGACTTCAATCTCCGCAATTACATCAACACCAACTGACTAAAGAGCGCCAACTCCTATTCCAACATGAAGTAAAGATCGGAGCTCGATTGCATCTTATCTTTCTTCACTATATTTTTATGAATCTAACATTTCCTGTTCCATGGGCTCTGTCCTCTCTCAAATTTGTTCAAGCTTGGGCTTGAGATCTTCCTTCTTCATCCTCAAAACTTCAAACTATTTCTTTCCAATTACTTTTTTGCTTCATAACAAGTAGATCTAAGATTTAAAGTTTATCATTTTATCTCTTGTTATACAGATCTAAGAAATTTTCCAAGTTTACTTTATCAAAAGCTTAGATATAGCCTTTAGCTTTATTACTTGAAGTAGTATATTCTTCCTATCATTTGCAAGTACTAGATCATATATTTTTATGCACTTTTTAGTTAACATACGAGCTATTTTTTGAGTTTTTTGTTTGCTGGTTTTTATATTTATCATTCGGCAAAGAGGAGATTTGGAAGCTCTTGCAAAGATTTGAACCATCAAAAAAGCTCCTTCCAAACCCCTCTCTTTCTCTCCCATTTCTTCTTTATCCAGTCTTCTAAAAACAATTGTAAACTATTTGATCCTAATTTCCAAAGGTCATACAATATTCCTCCAAAATAGATCATGTAAATAAAGTAATAAAAAAACCAAGTGGGATAACGGCTCCCACACCCCTCTTTCCCCATTTGGGGGAAGTCTGTATCGTCCTTTGATGTGACTGGCTTTTCCTTTCATTCTTTCAGTTAAAAGTTTTCGATTAGTTTTGCATTCATTATCTAGCTAGATTCTATTTCAAAGGGTACTTTATAAAATTTAGTTTTATATATATATATATATATATTTGTAGACCTAACCCAGTCTTGACCTTCCGAGTAAGGCTTGGTCCTGAAAGAGATCCTTGACTATAGTTTCCTTGTATGCAAAACCGATGTATTTCTTAGAATAAATCACAAGCACACAGTCCGTTCTTAGAGGGTTGTATAGATTAATATATTTGTTACTTGCTTTCGCTAAATCAGAAAAAACATTTTCCTATAACGTGTATGCTCTACCCCTCGCATCTTAGTATGATACTAGGGGATATCAAAAGCGGTATTATGCATTCATTTATTCCATACATCTAATTAATCAATTCACATTAATAAAATTTACAACCCTCAAAACATTACGGAAATCACGTGTAACAGGCCTAAGAAGTAGTGGGCAAATTCTTCAGGAAAAGAGGGAACAACTAGAAAGCGACCGTGGGGTCCCGTTAGGCTACATCCTTGTTGGTGTGGTGTTGAATACCCCCGCACGACTCCATCTAGCCCACATTTTCCCATGTGGTGCCACTCTTCTTATAATCCGGACATATTCCCAGTACCTCACGGTATATTGGGAATCCCCTTTTCTCCTTAACTCATTCATCATTCCTTAAAATTCTAAAATTAACCAAGATACACTGCACAACATTATTTCCTTTTCGGTAGCATTACTTTCGACTCCATTTTCGGCACTGGTTATATTATCATTGTTTATCATTTGCTTCAAGTCATTATTGTTGTGAATGTTATTATCATGCTAGCGAATTAAATGTTTTAATATTGCAGTACTTGATGATTTTATCAAAACTCCTAACAAACACTCTGATCTTTCAATCATGAACAAACAAGAGCCTTAGAAACTCTTTCTCAGGGACTACCCCCTTGGCTCCGTTAGGAGTGGCCTAAACGGAGGAGTCAGAAGCAGGTGACAGTACCTGACTCGAGACTTGCCCCACTTAGCAGCTTGAAGATTTCTGCTGCGCAAAATCCCCCAGGTGCATGAAAGGCGACAACATTTTTTGGCGTCGTTGCTGGAGATAAAAAAAATTATTTCTGGGTTACAACTTTTGTTTCTTTTCTTCTTTGTTTTTGCTTTGTTTAATGAATGTTTGGAGTAGTTCTTTATTTTTCATCTGGCAACTACACTAACCCTTTTTCCTTTTATTTTACAAAGAAAAGCAAAAGAAATAGAAATTTTTGTGAAAGATTTATGATGCATATTTTTCTTTTCACATGGCGACTCCATTGAAGGGATAAAACCCTTGTTTCTCATATAAATTGTGAGATTGATTGTGTGTAGATGAGCTTATTTGACACAAAAAATGTTTAAAGCTCATTATTTGACAGCTCCTCTAGTTCAGTACTAGTTATTTTACAGGGTTCTATCAAGTGCATTCTTCTGATGTCTAAAATGGACGATGAAAGGAAAAAGTGTGGTGCTAAATTGGCCAGTAGATTCCATCCCATTGATTTTTCATACATTCTGGGTTTTCCTAACAATGATTTTGACCCAAGTGATGTGTATGAATATACCAGATACTTTCATGGAGATGGTGATTCAACCATCTTACACATCGCATATGTCATTGACGTTATGGTTAAAGTTGGAATTTATCATGAGGATCGAATGATGGAAATATTTGCTTGCACTTTGGATGGTGATGCGTGGCAGTGGTTCTTTAAAGAGCTTCCTAGTAAATGCATTACTTCTCTTCTGCACTTCTTTGAGATTTTTCTTAAGCGATGGCGTGATGATAATGGTGAGAATAAAAAGATTATGGCTACGCTTCCCTTTGAAGAACCTCATGGAATATCTTTGATTGAAGACATTGTTGAAAACTCTCCTCATGTTACAGTAACAAAAAATATGGAAGAGTTGGAATGTTCTCATGATTACTGCAGTGATGATGATCACATCTGCACTCCAGCCCTACCTCATGAAGAAACCACTACAGAACCTTATGAAGTAACCTATGATAAAGTATCTATGGTGTATGATGACATTTCCCTGTACAGTGATAAAGGTTTGGAAAGCCTTACTCCTTGTGATATTTTTGAAACCAAACATAATTATGAGCATGAAGTGGAGAGGTGTAGCCTAGGACATGATGCAGTTAAAGAAGACTCTCGCAGATCTAACATAGATGGGGATGATGACTATTGGACTTTTATTGAAAATCCAACCTATGATACTCTGGAAAATCATTTTGAGAATCCCATCTATGATATGTCCAACAAGGGGAGTGTCTATTCAAAGATTTCTGGAAGTTTGATTTATGATACATCCAGCAAGGGGACTGTTTATTCTGAGACTTATAAAATTTGTAAGGAAGAACAATCAGAGTTCTCATCCGATATGTCAGAGTTGTATTTGAGTGTCTGTAATGAGGACTTGGAGAAGCAATGTAGTGAAGAGTCAGATATGATGCATCAATTTCAGTTGTCATCTTCACACCTAGATATTCCTTATGATATGGAGCAACTTGGGGCTTATACAATGAGTTATCATTCAGTAATCCTGGATGATCAGTATGATGGTGTGGTTGATCTGCCTCATCATGTCGTTTTGTATATTAGTCCTTGTTAAAGTTAGTGCAGCTACAAGACCCATTCTCAAGGAGGATGGTACCCTAGTCAGTTAACTAAGGCAAAGTAAGACCCTAGAAGGTACCCTAGGACCCCCAGTAGTCTCCTGGGGATCTTGGTCTAGGAACAAGTAGGTTGATACCATGGCAAAAATCCTAGCATGTGGCTAGGGCCCCATATGTGCCTCTAGGGTATTCTGGTCTGGGACCAGGGACGTGATGTCCAAGTAGATCCTGTAGATACAGGCAGGGACATATTTTGGTCTGGGACCAGGGACGCGATGTCCAAGTAAGTCCTACAGGTAGTTGATCAACTTTCAATGTGAGACTGAAACTCAACTTAGTATTGAGAACCATTCTCTGAGAGAATGGAGGACTCGGTCAGGGTCTAGGGGTTGATCAACATGATTCAGTGTGAGACTGAAACTCAGCATAGGGCTGAAAGTCGTTCTTGATGTCCCCACTCCTAATCGATTATTGCTAGGTTGCTTATCAAGGGACTGGCCACCCCTTGACGATGTCCCTAGCACCTAACCCTTAGGAGCAGTGTTGAGTACCTAAGGATTGTACAGATCGTTTGGATCTTTCCCTTATACAGTGATGACAAAATATATAAAACAATGTACCTTGAAAGAGAGAAAAGATTGTTGGTCTTGTTTGTCCACCTTATATGCTTCACCCTCATCTTATGGATTTGTGAGTTGTTTTATTGTGGCTCCCTTTGTTAACTCATGGTCATTTATCTTACTTGGTCCTAGCACTCTTTTTGTGTGTGTATCCTTGTTATGATGACTCTTACCTTATGGGTTATGATGATCTTTGGGTTGGACTATTTACTTTATGACTCTATTATAAAATCATTAAATATTACTTTATGGTTTTATTAATAAAAACCTTTGGACCTTTATTTTACTTTGGACCACTTCATCTGTGGGCCACTTTACCTTATCCTAAGTAAACCTAAGAGTGTGACTCACCTTTTTCAAACACCCTAACCTATATATAAAGAAAAGAGTATCATTCAAGATATATGAATATCCATCTCTCACCTTGGCTCTCGACTGCTGCTGACTCCATCACCGTGTGGCTTACTGGTTGTGTGTTCTTTCCAATGACTGTCTGCATACCCTCCTGTTGATGCCTGGAAATTCGCAGGTAACAACAGCTAGGGATTCTCCCCAATAAACGTGCCCAACTAGCCCGTTATTGTTTGGTATGGGGAATCCGTCCAGTTTACGGTCCGGCTACCGTAGGTCAAGTAACAAAATTAAAGGTTTTATTGGTTACGCCCCGATCCACCGTGTATATTTTAGTTTTTTGAATTTAAGTATGATATGCAAGTGCCTATTTAAGAATGCAGATTGATAAAGAATACGAGGAGCGGTCACAATGTGATGCGCAGGTTCTTACCTCTCGTCTTAACTCACTCGCATCTAAATCACACACAACAAGAAACTAAAACTGGCAATCTAACCTATCCCTAGGGAGCAAGATTATCATTTATCAATGAGTAATGTATTTCTGCGCATGCAATAAGAAAAATCACAGATAGTTGTTACTTAATTCAAAACACATGAACATTAATAGATATATGAACAACAAAATAGCTCATTGTTTATGAAAAGCCTTCATTACTCATAGTGGAAATTTCATAGAATAAACTAGAGCGCATTCATAACAAGAACATAGGTTCAAAGAGTTAGAACGATCTCACAGTTAATGGACAACAGCTGAAAACGAAATAGTTCACGTTCAACAAATCCATAGCACAGCATTTGAAACCTTCCACCAAGCTTTCTCCAACAAGAAACTTGTAATTTCTTTATTGCAAAAGGAAATAGTTCTTCTTACAACATACTCTCACAAATCTATCTGGGAAAAAGTCCCTTATTACATCTAACTCTCCTATATTTATACAAAACAACAAAACTTTTGGGCTGCCCCCTTGGTGACCTTTGGGCTCCCCCCCACCCGTTTAATCTCACAATTTTGTCTTTTAGTGAGTGCTCATGATTTATACAATACGTTACATTTCAGATTAAGATTTAAGATCACTTTGTAAATAGGGACCAGCTTGGTAACTAACGAACTTTTCCCAAGCCTGGGCCTCTGCTGCTATCGATTCTGCTCAGTAATCTGTTGGTCTTCTTGAGATCCTGTTGATCTCAAACCTTCACTTTCTTCTTTTTGAGCAACATCTCTGCTTCTTACTTTTCCTTTCCTTAGCCAACTCCCTTTTGCTTTGTCTTTTAGATATGTCTTCTTTGCAGCAGCAATCATCCTGTCATGAATAACCAAAAACTGTATCAGTCCATTTACCTTCTTCGTTTGCATTCTGTAAGATAAACTATACATAGTGTTAATGCATGAAAAGAAAAAATGACGACACAAAGAAATCCTGCAAGTTTGTGTCTTGAAAACCGCTAAAATCACAAGCCCGATAAAACAGATTATCTCAATCCAGGCCGCATCTGGACTAATTCGAAATCCTCTGATGAAAGTATGAATCATAACAATGTAACCGCCAATCCGAACCCTAAACTGCGCTCTTCATCTCGGGGAAACACTAGACTGAACCAAAACCCAAAGGAGAAACTTCGCCGTCCCAAAAAATAGAGTAAAAGCACACAACTATGGCGGGAAAAACCCTCACCGGCGGGAAAAATACTAAGTATCGGGCGGACAAACTCTTCATCGACGAATGGAACAACTGTATGTCGGACGGTCAGTTCACTAAGCCACCGCAATGGCAGAAGTCATACAGACTAAGGGTTCCGCGGCGAAATAAAACACTAAAAACTGCCATACAGGCATCGGAGATCGGAACCACTACAACTAAACACATAGGCATCGGCAATCGGAAGCTTTAACTACTATGTATCGTCAGGATAGTTCACTACGAGGCCGCAACGGCGGGAGACAAACTGACTACGGCCTCAGCGACAAAGAGAACTATCGGCAATCGGAAGAACTAAGGGCGAGTTTAAAGCTTAACGCAGCCGCCGTGTTGGCAACAAAAGAGACTAGCCCTCCAATCAAAGTTAACATTGTTCTGATAGCGATAAAGTCAAAAAGGAAGTTAAACAATAAAACCACGGCATCGGCGAAGATAAGAGCTATCCGTCGGAACGTTTGCCATCTGCCCTCCGAAACGGCGGCGACTTAAATGACTAGTGCTCCAACAAATGATAAAACAAAAACGCCGACAGTAAAATAAAACAAAAGAGATAAAAGCGCATCGACGAAAAACAGGACTAGCCATCGGCGGCATAGAGAACTAATGCCTCGATTCGTTGTTCAAATGACTTCCGACAGCAATCAAGAAAAACAAAATCATCGAAATAGGGAAAAAATCATCGAAAACGTTAAGTGCTCGAAAGACATTAAAGTTGTGCAACGGTAAAATTAGTTCGTTTCATCTCCGAAACAGCGGCGGCATAGAGAACTAAAACCTCGACTCAATCTTCAACAAACCTCCGACAGCGATAAAACCAAACCATTCGAAAATCAAAAAATGTTAAGTTCCATAGTCAAAAGCATTGGCTGGATCATTCTACTTCCGAAATGAATGAAAACAGTTGACCTCAATTCAACCTCAAAAATCCAAATTTGTAGCAGAGGAAAAACAGAATTCAGGAATCCAAACAATTCCGGGTAAGATAAAATCAAAAGGCAGGTCCAAAATTCGAAAAATTTGGGAAAAAAGTTGCAGTTGCATCAATTGGCGACTACCTGGTGAACACAGATCTCTGGACAACTTCTTCTTTGAGCAACAAACTGTTTTGACAATAAAACTAACATGTTGAATTCTTCTAGATATCTGATTTCCCAAATGGCAAATGTATATACTTTTAATCATTGATGATAGTCCAATTTAGGAAAATGGAAACCAAGATTTCAAAGTCAAGATAACTCTTTTGACGCCAGGAATATGAGTTTCATTTTTTACCTCTGTCTTTAGGTAGCTCCCAGCTTGGACACCACACGATTGTAACATATGGTAAACAGAAATATTCATTTGTTCCTCATTCCCATGCCATTTTGCACTTTTGTGCTTCTGGACTTTTTTGTCCTTTTTGAGTCCTTCTGCATGCCTTTCTTTCTAAATTTTTTATTTAGGCTCCTCTATCCATAGTGTCCTTTTTACTGAGAGATGTATTGATTTTCAGCTCACGGACGGAAAAGAACTTTGGCAATTTTGTACTCATCTGGTTCAGTACTTTGTTTTGATACATATTACTTTCTTAGGATATTTTTTGACTCTTATTTGCCTTTTGGCTTTCAATTCTTGGCATGGGATCATTTATATATAATATACTGTTTACCATGCTTCCTTTCCATGGGTCCTTGCTGTCACCCCCTCCGACATTTTTAAATGTGAGATAGATGGAGCTTCGAAATAGTATTCCAGACCTTTTGATCCCAAGTTATTTTACAAGGATTAAGTAGGACTTCAATGTGTTCATAGCCATTTAGGAAAACTGCTAAACTAGAAGAAATTCTTTCAGATAAATCAATAGTACACAGTCTTACAGCCAAGGATTTTAGTTAATCCAGAATTCTGATGTTCTCCATGCAACCAAAAGTTTGCTTCTTTTATTGAAATAAAAAACAAACAGAAATAAAATAAATAAAAAATAAACAACCAAATTAGTTTATTTATGTGCAAGATAATCAAGAAATAAAAACCAAGAAAATAAAGTTTGAGAACTAACCACTAACTGGTCAGTTCTCTGCCCACCCCTGTAAATCTGGCAGCTTGCAAGTTGAGGGGCTAGGCTTGACTGCAAATTGAAAAAGGCCTATCCATTATCAAAAACTACATCTACTATTTTACAATCAATCTCATCAGCCCGTGAAAATCGAAGGAGATCGGGCTGGGTGTCTGGTGTACCACTAGCTTCTTTCGTTTGGTAGTTTCCCGGTTCTAGCTCAATTAGATAATTTCCCAATACAGAATTCACTGGTTCATTCTTACCCTCCAACTGAGTAACATTGTGCTTCATGTGGGGCTCTCTTAATACTTTTATTTGATTGGGACTTCCCTTATAAGGCAACCACAGATGTGACCAATCTGATGCAAAATATCCATTTAGCTTTGCTGACCAATCCCGACTCAAAAAAAGTCCATAAGCCGCAGGTATGTCTGCTACTACAATATCGATAAACTGAAATACCTTTTCATTTGAAGATAATCGAATCAGAACATCCTCCATTTCCCCAATTACCTTCACAGTTGTTCTGTCTAACTGAATAACCTGCTAGGTAGATGGTTTAGGTTGTTCATTTGTCTTCTTGCAGACTGAAAGTGGCATAACATTGACTGATGCCCCTGAGTCTACTAAATAGTTGTGCACGTTATGGTTGAAAATTTCAAAAGTTAGGAGAAATGGTGGGGTTTCGTATTTAGACTTACCTCCCACACTTGCTTCACCAATTTCTTCTTCTTCAGGTTGGTTGTTAGTGGGAAGCTTTTTCTCTGGTACTTCAAGTGCTTTTAACAATTTTTCTTTCTGCTAAGGCACATTACACATTTCAAACAGTGAGATTTTTGCCTTAGCCCTTTTAATATCTTCCACAATATTATACTCCATCTTATGTTCTTCGAGATTCTTTTTTACATTATCAATCTTTTCTTCAACAGACTTAATGGGCATGTTGATTTTCTTTGGATTTTGACTCGTAATGGTGAATTCGGGTATTTTACCAGCTATGGTGCTCTTCTGAATCTTCTTTACATTCTCTTTAAGTCTCTTAATTTTCAGAAGTATCGAATTGTCTTTATTTATCAAACCTTGACTTCTCGTTGTCGCATTTGTTTCTGATGTTTCTTCCTGTTTCCATGAACCTTCCTCTTCTGTATCAAAAAGTGACACAGTCCCATAAAACTAAAGCATCCTCTTCCTGTTATTCTATGGGTTGATTATTTTTTTCTTCCCGCTCATCGTCTTCTGTTAGTTTAGAGTCCAATAGCTGATTCAATACTAATGTCATCGAATTGATCCATTGAGGGCAATTTTTTTCAGAATGAGGCTTCTGATGAAAGGTGCAAAAATTATCCATCCCTACCTCAGTTAAATTCATTGATGCAGGACTGTGTGGAGGAGGTTTAGATTGATTGTTGTCCTCTCTCCTTTTATAGTAAGGCTTATAAGATTTTTGAGGTTCCTTTTCCTTTTCCAAATCTATTATTCTGTTGAATAGCTTCTGCATCATCTTCACCATCCCTTCAAAATCATGTGATTACTCATCCTTAGGCTTAGTCAATAACAATGCTTTCTTACCAAAAGTTTTTTCTCCCGACTGCTCAGGATAATCTTCTATGCTCTCTTTTTCAGCTTCCACCCTCTCAGCTTCTTCATAAGTTTCTGACAATGTAGGTTTGACTGACATCTTGGCAAACATGGCCAATTCAGGCCCTAGAGCTGAAGTATAGATTCACTCAGAACTTTATCAGATGGTTTATCAGTTGCAGAAACATTCTTTAGATAAGCAGCAAACCTTTGAGTGAAACTATGCACTTTTTCTTTTCTTTCTTTCTTTAAAGCGCATAACCCTTTCATCAAAGCTGCATGAGTTTTTTGGACTGCATATTTACTTCTAAATATTCTTTCAAATGTATCCCAGTCTGTGATTGAGTTTGCACGCAGAGCAAAATACCATGAGGTTGTTGCTCCTTTCAGGGTATGTGGAAACAATCTGCAGACTACATCTTCATGTTCTCCAGCCCGTAGTCCTTCTATAGCCAAGTAAAAGCTTTGCAAATGATCATCTACCAAAATCTTTTCACTTGGGTCAAACTTAGGCAACATTTTCTCAAAAGCCTGAGGTAAGTCATGCAAAGGGGGTGCTAAGTTTAATTGTGATCTATCCCTCCACGCAGGTGGTGAATTTGGTGGGTTAGGTGGCTGATTTGCGTTTACATTTGCCATGATTTTAAGTGGAGAGTGAGGTGGTGAATGAACAAGGGTATGAACAGTAAGGTGTATCTGGGTCCAACTGATTTAGAGGTTGAACAACTTCCTGTAAGGCTATTTCTACCAGTTCTTCAAAATCTCCAACCAACACTGCGTCTTCCAATATAGGACGGTCTTTCTTCCGATATTCTCTTCTGGGTAAGGCAGGGATAATCAGTAACCCTCCAATCTTCTTCGCATAAGCCCTAGTAAATCTTCTCAGATCATTGACTACTTCGTTATCGACTGAATACAAATGCTCTTTACCTTTTTCTTTCGGAGTTGGATTGGGAAACAAACTGCTCTCAAAACTGTTACCGATGGAATAATTTCGAGGAAATGGGTTTCCTCGGCCAGCCATGCACTGGCGGCCCTCCTTCTAGCACCAAAAACTGTTGATGCCTGAAAATTCGCAGGTAACAATAGCTAGGGATTCTCCCCAATAAACATTCCCAACTAGCCCGTTATTGTTTGGTATGGGGAATCCGTCCGGTTTACGGTCCGGCTACCGTAGGTCAAGTAACAAAATTAAAGGTTTTACTGGTTACGGCCCGGTCCACCGTGTATATTTTAGTTTTTTGAATTTAAGTATGATATGCAAGTGCCTATCTAAGAATGCAGATTGATAGAGAATACGAGGAGCGATCACAATGTGATGCGCAGGTTCTTACCTCTCGTCTTAACTCACTCGCATCTAAATCAGACAGCAAGAAACTAAAACTGACTATCTAACCTATCCCTAGGGAGCAAGATTATCACTTATCAATGAGTAATGTATTTATGCGCATGCAATAAGAAAAATCACAGATAGTTGTTATTTAATTCAAAACACATGAACATTAATAGATATATGAACAACAAGATAGCTCATTGTTTATGAAAAGCCTTCATTACTTATAGTGGAAATTTCATAGAATAAACTAGAGCGCATTCATAACAAGAACATAGGTTCAAAGAGTTAAAACGATCTCACAGTTAATGGACAACAGCTGAAAACAAAATAGTTCACATTCAACAAATCCATAGCACAGCATTTGAAACCTTCCACCAAGCTTTCTCCAACAGAAAACTTGTAATTTCTTTATTGCAAAAGAAAATAGTTCTTCTTACAACATACTCTCACAAATCTATCTGGGAAAAAGTCCCTTATTACATCTAACTCTCCTATATTTATACAAAACAACAAAACTTTTGGTCTGCCCCCTTGGTGACCTTTGGGCTCCCCCCGAACCGTTTAATCTCACAATTTTATCTTTTAGTGAGTGCTCATGATTTATACAATACGTTACATTTCAGATTAAGATTTAAGAGCACTTTATAAAAAGGGACCAGCTTGGTAACTAACGAACTTTTCCCAAGCCTGGGCTTCTGCTGCTATCGATTCTGCTCAGTAATCTGTTGGTCTTCTTGAGATCCTATTGATCTCAGACCTTCACTTTCTTCTTTTTGAGCAACATCTCTGCTTCTTACTTTTCCTTTCCTCGGCCAACTCCCTTCTGCTTTGTCTTTTAGATATGTCTTCTTTGCAACAGCAATCATCCTGTCATGAATAACCAAAAACTGTATCAGTCCATTTACCTTCTCCGTATGCATTCTGTAAGATAAACTATACATAGTGTTAATGCATGAAAAGAAAAAATGACGACACAAAGAAATCCTGTGAGTTTGTGTCTTGAAAACCGCTAAAACCACTGTCCAAACTAAAATCACAAGCCCGATAAAACAGATTATCTCAATCCAGGCCGCATCTGGACTAATTCGAAATCCTCTAATGAAAGTATGAATCATAACAATCTAACTGCCAATCCGAACCCTAAACTGCGCTCTTCATCTCAGAGAAACGCTAGACCCGACCAAAACCCAAGGAGAAACTTCGTCGTCCCAAAAAATAGAGTAAAAGCACACAACAATGGCGGGAAAAACCCTCACCGACGGGAAAAATACTAAGTATCGGGCAGACAAACTCTTCATCAGCGAATGGAACAACTGTATGTCGGGCGGTCAGTTCACAAAGCCGCCGCAACAGCGGAAGTCATACAGACTAAGGGTTCCACGGCAAAATAAAACATCGATGAAATAAAACACTAAAAATTGTCGTACAGGCATCAGAGATCGGAACCACTACCACTAAACACATAGGCATCAGCGATCGGAAGCTTTAACTACTATGTATTGGCGGGATAGTTCACTACGAAGCCGCAACAGCAGGAGACAAACTGACTACGGCCTCTGCAACAAAGAGAACTGTCGACAATGGGAAGAACTAAGGGCGAGTTTAAAGCTTAACGCAGCCGCCGTGTCGGCAACAAAAAAGACTAGCCCTCCGATCAAAGTTAACATTGTTCTGATAGCGATAAAGTCAAAAAGGAAGTTAAACAATAAAACCACAGCATCGGCGAAGATAAGAGCTATCCGTCGAAACGTTTGCCATCTGCCCTCTGAAACGGCGGCGACTTAGAAGACTAGTGCTTCGACAAATGATAAAACAAAAACGCCGACAGTAAAATAAAACAAAAGAGATAAAAGCGCATCAGCGAAAAACAGGACTAGCCATTGGCGTCATAGAGAACTAATGCCCCGATTTGTTGTTCAAATGACTTTCGACAGCGATCAAGAAAACAAAATCATCGAAAACGTTAAGTGCTCGAAAGACATTAAAGTTGTGCAGCGGTAAAATTAGTTTGTTTCATCTCCGAAACAGCGGTGGCACAGAGAACTAAAACCCCGACTCAATCTTCAACAAACCTCCAACAACGATAAAACCAAACCATTCGAAAATAAAAAAATGTTAAGTTCCACAGTCAAAAGCATTGGCAGTTTTGGATCATTCTACTTCCGAAATGAATGAAAACATTTGACCTCAATTCAACCTCAAAAATCCAAATTTGTAGCAGAGGAAAAACAGAGTTCAAGAATCCAAACAATTTCGGGTAAGATAAAATCAAAAGGTGGGTCCAAAATTTGAAAATTTGGGAAAAAAGTTGTAACTGCAACACCTCCATGGTGACTACTTCTGCGTGATTCTTCTATATCGAAATTGATTGCGTGACCCTCGCCACCCCAGTGACTATTTGCGTGATCCTCTTATCCTCCGCGGTGACTATCTGCTACATTTGCGTGATCCTCTTATCCTTGGCGGTGACTGTCTGCTGCAGTTGCGTGTTCTTCGTGGTGACTATCAGTTGCATTTGCGTGATCCTCTTATCCTCCGCGATGATTGCCTGTGACTGCTGACGAGATCTCACGCCAGTCCTGTAGTGTGGAATTTGGTCCTCTTCCATCGAGATCTCATGCTTGTCCTATAGCGTGGACCTTGGTACCCTTCCAGCCCACGAATGTTGCACCCGCGAGGATCTCCATTCAAGGGATCCTCTTCACTGTGACTGTCATCACGTGACTCCACCGTGACTGCCAGCAAGTGATCCCCTTTATCGTGACTACCAGGGAGTGATCTACCGTGACCTCCAGCACATGACCTCTCCACCATTACTGCCGACACATGATCCTCTCCACCATGACTCCCTGCAATTATTCCTCGTCATAGTGACTACACCGTGTCTGAATTTAGTTGATCCTCTACTGTGGACTGTTTTTTATTTAGCATGATCGTGAGCATGTTTTCCTTATGTAAACTATGGCTTTTACTCAGCATGACCGTAAGCCTTTTTTTCCTATGTGAACTGTGGGTTTCTTCCTTAGCATGACCAGAAGATTGCTTGTATGAACTATGGTTTCTTCCTCAGCATGACCGTGAGGCTGCTTAGTGTGGACTGTGGGTTTCTCAACATGACTGTAAAAGCATGACTATGTGCCTGCATCCTCACTCAGTATGACTGTGTTTGTTAACTAAGAGGTCTGGCTCAGTATGCTTTTGTTTTACACCTCTTGGGCTCTCTCTCAAGGTACGTAAATTGTTTGTTTAGTTGACTTGTCCCTTCGGTGACAAGATCAACCTAAAGTATCCGAGTATAAGGTTGTTTCAAATATTGGTTATGATTCTTTATCTACTGTACATTATTTTATCATGTTGTTACTGTACATGGCATTTGATGATTCTCGAGGACCAACGCTATCACAGTGACTATTTGAGAGTTAAGTTGCAAAAGATGAAAATTATGTTTTTTTTTTAACTTTTATTAAGTTCTATTAAACAGTATTGTTCTAAATCTGAGTTTATATGTTCATGCTTTAAAATTTACTATTTGTGTTAAAACTCCTCTAACCCTTGAATTTCAATAGTCATATCCAGTCATGGATAGAAGCAGCCTGCACAATCACCTACTAGTTTGGGAAGAAGTTTGACGACATTATTCATGCCTATGATTTCCCATCCAGCCCGCCCTTTCTGGATCATCACACAGGTTTGCATTTTCTAAATAATATATTCTTGCTTTGGTTGGTAACCAAAGACAATGCAATTTTTTTTATCTTAATAAAATGCGTAGGTGGTTACATTGGATTTTTTATTACACCTAACATTTTTTATATCATGCTTAGAGTAGGAAAATAAGCTCCTTAAAGCGAAAATTTACTTTCTACATTTTTGTTATGTACTTAGGTATAATAAAACGTTTATTTCATTCATTAACTACATTTATTTTGTTTGAATAAAGCAGCTTAATGGTTCATTTGGATTTTATATAAAACTTGTGCTACTAAGGTTTTCTTGTCAAGTTGAGATGTTTTTATAGATAATAAGAAACCAGAGATCATGGTGTTCTCGTATGCTCTCTTTGCCTAAGAGACTAGATCGAGCACACGTCCCACGGTTGGAGCCAGATGTTATCCACTAATTTTGCACTTAGTGGATTTCCAGTGAGCCGCCGAAGTCATGAACAAGCCAGTTGCTCATTGTCAGTGCTTGGAAGGTTCCACGATTCATCAGGACCAAATGTGGTCCCTTTTTTTTAATAAATGCATGTTCATACCTTAGGGGCGTTGTAATAAATGCTCTAACACGGTAAACTTTTTGTAAAGGACTTGGCCTCCTAGGACTTGGCTATCAATTTGATTATTCCAAGGTTTTTTTTCCCTTGTCAATTATGCAATGTTGAATAAGCGATGTATAATTTTAGAGTTTTTCACCACTCCTCCAAAGTCGGAATTTTCGTCTTGGTGGTTAGGCCTTAGGAGGTTATTAAAGTTCATGTGTCGATGTATATAAGCGTGTTAGGAATTGTTATTGAATTGTATGGACATGTACTAGGTCCCCCTAGAGTTTCGTCTGATTCCAAGAAAAATATTTTGTTTTCGTTTTTTAAGCCATTTTTTAATGGTTTAATTGAAAAAGTTCAAAATGTAAAAAAATGTGATATAGAGTTTGTTTTTGGAGTGGATGGGCTCGTTTTCAATCTCAGAGCACCTCCTTTACCCCAAAACTCACTTTTTCAGTGCTCCGGGTGAATGTATCGTCCCCTATGGCATTATTTCG
The DNA here is from genome assembly GCA_001517045.1 of Pseudotsuga menziesii. Classification (NCBI taxonomy): domain Eukaryota; kingdom Viridiplantae; phylum Streptophyta; class Pinopsida; order Pinales; family Pinaceae; genus Pseudotsuga; species Pseudotsuga menziesii. The sequence continues at coordinate 270,849 of LPNX010926499.1, forward strand.
CTAAAAAAGCTACAAAACATCAAAAAATGCTAAATTATGAGAAATTGCACCAAAGTCAAAAATAAAATAAAATAATTCAAAATCAATATTTTAAAAGTGGGAAATGACATGGCAATGGGTCCCATGATCATGCGCTCCCCTTCTCCAACAACATGGCAATTAAAACTTTGGTAAAAATGGAGTTCACGAATTGTTTTAAGGAGGGGATGATGTCACCCACATATGACTCACGCTAGCACCATGTGAGGATACGATGGTATGGAGGGTGGACCCCCTTCATGTGGTAGGTTTGAACCTTGGACAAATTAATATGATATAATTTCATATGGATTGTAATATAAAAGCAATCGCATGATTGAGGTGACATCACCAAATCGTACGAGAGGAGGGGATTGACACCAATAAGAAGGTAGAGAGTGATTTGGAGAGGTGGCGCTCTCCCATTGGAAACCAAATCAATCACATTTTTTGGACTACCTCTCAACTCAGTAAAACTGGAGTCCTTCTGCCAGTGTAGGTAGCCCCCCGGGATTGGGTTTTGCTATAAAAGTGAGGCCGCCTTCCTCATTTAGGACGGAAGCAAGGGACCTATGCTCATATAATTGTAATTGTTTATCTTTTTTATCAATAAAGTTGTCTTTGGAGGGCAATCTGTTGGTGCAAGAATTTTCATGGTGAATGCTTGGCTTATAATCGAGGTGATATCTGTGTAGCTTCATTACTGTTTATGCAAGTTTCATTATCTAGCTTAGAAGATAATATTCTAATCCATAGAGTAGGCATTTGAAGGTTCAATTTGCTTACTTATGTGTAGTATATAAGATCTAAGAGTTGTATTTTGTAGTCGATTATACTTGTGCACTTTTGCTCTTGTTTAATTTACCATTCTAGATCCAATCACTTGCTTAAAGCTTTTTGTAGCTTTGCAGATCACCAAACATGAAGTAGAGATCAGAGCTCGGTTGCATCTTATCTTTCTTCACTATATTTTTATGAATCTAACGTTTCTTGTTCCACGGGCTCTCTCCTTTCTCAAATTTGTTCAAGCTTGGGCTTGAGATCTTCCTTCTTCACCTCAAAACTTCAAACTATTTATTTCCAGTTACTTTTTTGCTTCACAACAAGTATATCTAAGATTTAAAGTTTATCATTTTATCTCTTGTAATATAGATCTAAGAAATTTTCCAAGTTTACTTTATCAAAAGCTTAGATATAGCCTTTTAGCTTTATTACTTAAGTAGTATATTCTTCCTATCATTTGCAAGTACTAGCTCGTATATTTTTATGCACTTTTTAGCTAACATACGAGCTATTTTTTGAGTTTTTTGTTTGCTGGTTTTTACATTTATCTTTCGGGAAAGAGGAGATTTGGAAGCTCTTGCAAAGATTTGAACCGTCAAAAAAACTCCTTCCAACCCCCTCTCTTTCTCTCCCATTTATTCTTTACCCATTCTTCTAAAAACTATTTGATCCTAATTTCCAAAGGACAAAAAGTATTCCTCCAAAAAAGATAATGTAAATAAAGTAATAAAAAGAGCAAATGGGATAACGGCTCCCACACCCCTCTTCCCCCATTTGGGGAAGTCTATATCGTCCTTTGATGTGATTGGTTTTTTCTTTCCTTCTTTCAGTTATAAGTTTTAGATTAGTTTTGCATTCGTTATCTAGCTAGATTTTATTTCAAAGGTTACTTTAGGATTTTTAGTTTTATATATATATATATATATATATATTTGTAGATCTAACCCAATCTTGACCTCCCGAGTAAGGCTTTGTCCTGAAAGAGATCCTTGACTGTAGTTTCCTTACATGCAAAATTGATGTATTGTTTAGAATAAATCACAATCACGCAATCCGTCCTTAAAGGGCTATATAGATTAATACATTTGTTACTTGCTTTCACTAAATGGGAACAAACATTTGCCTATACCGTGTATGCTCTACCCCTCGCAGTTTAGTCCGAGACTTGGGGATATCAAAAGTGGTATTGTGCATTAATTAATTCCTCACATCTAATTAATCAATTCACATTAATAAAATTTGCAACCCTCAAAACATTACGGAAATCTGGCGTAATGAGCCTAAGCAGCTAAGTCACCGGATTCAGCGATTTTTTGCCTTGAAAATAAAAAATTGCCGAATTTTTGAGGTTGCCGATTTTATTCATTCAGGTTCACCGATTTTATTTGTTCAGGTTCGCCGATTTTTAATGACGATTTTGAATTTTTAAGTCTGTCGATTTTCAAGCCGATTAAATTCGCCATAAATTCGGCGAATTTAATAAAAAACGTTCAAAAAACAATTTTTGGGGTTGGTTTTGTGCCCTTTGCGGCCGCAGGTAACCCTAGTCATGTTTATTTCCCCTTCGCGGCCACCATTCCTCATTCATCATTGTTCATTCTACGCGATTTGTAGTAGTGAAGATCGAAACCGTTGTGTGCTAGGTGCAACTGTGAAGTGTAGCAGGGTGTTCCATCAACGTTCCACACTATGCAGAGCAGAGTTGCAAACTCCATATTGTAGAGGGTCGACGCTGTAGCTACTAGCCAGTAGTTGTTGACTAGTTCGTGACTCCGTGAGCTGGAAATTTTAGCATAGAGTCTCGGATATCCAAACGGGCCACACTCTTGAGTGTTGTAGACACAAGCAGTCTCTAGATGGGATGGAAACCAGAATCCCATGCGACATGAACTATCGTAGACTGTAGATTGGGAGTGACACCTGAAACTCGAAGAGTGAGGGTGGACTAAGCAGTGAGGACTCTAGTTGACTGTGGGTCGTGTCAGATAGAGTGATAGTGTTGCACAAGAAGCGCGCAGGCCAACTTCCAAGTTGAATTTTTGCCATGATTTAATGAATATCATGTTTATACTTATTCAAGTTTGATGTGTTCATTATTTCGATGATTCTATAACTATCATGTTCTTTGTTGATGTGTTTAGTGTTCATATTTTAATGAACATAATGAATTTTATTGAAATTTTTCATATATTTTTTAATTTCTATATTTTATAGTCATTCAAACTTAATGGCGAATTTTATGTCGAATTTTATCGCCAAAATTTGAAGTGCTGATTTTTTGCCAAATTTGAAGGTCGTGGAATTCGAACACGAATTCGAACCAGGTGACTTAGCTAAGAAGTAGTGGGTAAATTCTTCGGGGAAAGCGGGAACAACTAGAAAGCGACCGTGGGGTCCCATTAGGCTACATCCTTGTTGGTGTAGTGTTGAACACCCCCCCACAACTCCATCCAGCCCACATTTTCTCGTGCGGAGCCACTCTTCTCATAATCCGGACATATTCCCAGTACCTCATGGTATATCGGGAATCCCCTTTTCCCCTTAACTCATTCATCATTCCTTAGAATATAAAATTAAACAAGATACACTACACAACATTATTTCCTTTTTGGCAACATTACTTTCAACTCCATTTTCGGCACTGGTTATATTATCATTGTTTATCATTTGCTTCAAGTCATTATTGCTGTGAATGATATTATCATGCTGGCGAATTAAATGTTTTAATATTGCAGTACTTGGTGATTTTATCAAAACTCCTAACAAACACTCTGATCTTTCAATCATTAACAAACAAGAGCCTTAGCAACTATTTCTTAGGGACTACCCCCCTTGGCTCTGTTAGGAGTAGCCTAAACAGACGAGTCAGGAGCAGGTGACCGTACCTGACTCGAGACTTGCCCCCAAGGACGTACTTAGCAGCTTGAAGATTTCTGCTGCGGAAAATCCCCGCAGGTGCATGAAAGGCGGCAACAGGGTTTAACCTAGGTGGTTGTGGGATGGAGTGTTATCCTCCCCACCTAGGTTCTATTCTCTTTAGTGACATGTTGAGCTTATAAAGAGTATATTGTTGTAATGGCTTTGTACCCTGTTGTTGAATTGTCCTTGTGCCTTGAAGATTCTAGGGTCTATCTTGGGTACCATCCTCGAAAGGAGGGGAAGTGCCCAGGATAATCACCTAGGAAGTGCCCAAGGATTTTCCCTGTGAAATAATAAATCATATAAAAGGTCTACTATTTAATTTCTTAAGCATTTAGTGCAACAAGTTGCAAAAATTGGATCCAAGAAGGTATGATGGAAAGGAAAGGAACACTATTAGCATGCTCTAGTCTCAACAACATTTTAGCATGCTCTAGTCTAAACACAATATTTTAGCTTTCTTCCACAATGGAATTTGACTAGGTTCTACAATCACCCAAACTTTTGTACTAGGTAGATATAAAGTTTTCCAGTCTGGTAAAATTAAATGTTGCAAATAAAAATTTGCATAGCCACAAGCACAATATGACTACAGTGAAGACTGGAAAGCTTTAAATGCAGTCAATATCAAAATCACAAACAATACTTTGTTTTAAAATAGTACAATTTCCTTCAATTGGATCATACCATGACAAGACAGACTGCTTAAGTAAAAGAAATGGAGATTTCTAGGTAGACCCTAAAATAATGAATTTTTCCATCTCAGAGTCGGGAGCTCTTAAATGAAATTTCAGGAAAGATTTTAACTCTCATCATCAAAGTAAGCTTACATGAAATCATATGGAGAAAGAAAACCAGAAGAAAAGTGCAAGAGACCAAAAGAAGAAGAGAGATATAGCAATACACTAATTCATCACAAAAGTTGCCTCCCTTAATCTTAATGTATTCCCTGTTTACCTCCAGGCTTCTTCATTTTACTTGCAAAAGATGAAGTAGATTACCCTCTAGAAGCCGCAGCAGAAACAAAGATAGGCTCCACTGGACTGCACTTTAAGTCTAAAACACTGCATTACAAAATAAGAAAATGAAGACCAAATATAATGTATGACAAGATGTAGATTAAACTTTAAAGAACTTGTATAATAGTAAAGGCAAATTCAAACCAAACTCAGAACCTTATCTGTGGACAGACACAAATATATAAAGCTAAACTTACTTTGGAAATGCTGCTCCGGTACTAAGATCACAAACAACTCGTTTTGCATCTACATTCCATGCCTTAATACCACCCTCTGCTGTGCCTATAAGCAGCTACAGTCAAGAAGAAGCTAAGATGAGTCAGCAAAGAAACAGACTAATGGTAGTTTCAATACAGATACAAAAGAAGTTATCAACCATATTCTTCTCAGCAGATGATGATATTTTAAGCCCTGATAAATAGCATACCAAACGGTCTGACTTGTACTCCCAGTCAAGGGACGTGATTTCAGCTCCACAATAGATTGTTGCATTTCGGGATGTTGGAATTGAAGAATCATATGTCCAAATCCTTTTAATTTGCATAATAAAGAAACAACTATGGTGTTAGCATGGAAATAAAAATATTAACTATCTGCACTTTGGCTACCTACTTCAAACTTCAAAGCTTAAATTCAAGATATAGAAGCACTTTCAAGCAACTTAGAACAAGCATAATTTATGTTAAATACAGCTCTGATCACCTAACAGTGCCATCAACTGATGCACTAGCGACATTTGTGCCTGCTGCTGAGAAACGGCATCTAGCAATTGGGCTTGTGTGACCTGAAAATATTTCCTGAAACAGTTTGTACTATGAACAGACATCAACATTTGTATAAATTTGTATGAATAGTATTTATCTGTTCTTAAAAAGAAATTGATCTAAAATAATATTTTTCATCTTGTGTCTACAGAAAGGAAAGATCAAGTTTAAGAAATAAAAGTGGTAGTAACTCAAAAGTTTCTTTCAGGTATGCTCACCAGCCCACCTGAAACTCTGCTGTAACTTCTGCAAAATCTTCTTCACTCCATGTTTCACCATCTAGATCTGCAAAATGTAATTCTATCTTTTAACTTTGACTATAGTAGTACAACTTTATATATGCACTAACTCACCAACTTTATTTTACAATGCATAATACACTCACAACAATAAAGATCCCTGAAAGTGATAGTAAGATGGCTGTCCATACCATTCACAAAAGTAGCAAGAGGCTTCTTGATTTTAGGGTTGAGTTTGTACTACATATCTATGAATTTAATTGCAGCAAATAATGCATTTTTTTCTCTCAAGGATTTGTTCCCCTCACCAAAAGGACAAGCAGAATGAAACGAAAAATAATTACAATGTTAATGTGCATGCATGCCTACAGCAGCAAATAGGGGTATGCCATGATGAACTCTAGCATTGCCAGCCAAATTTCCCAGAGTCCCTCCTTCACTGGTGAGGCTGGCATGGTCAATGCTATGACGTGATCTATCTATATAAGTAAATAGCTTGCATGTGGCTCCTTCACCATATAGTTATGGGCGTGAAAATCCTTTACCACAGAGAATAAAAAATTGTAGGATTCTGGTAATGATCCTAATTCGTCCCTCAAGCTTAGCTGGAGCTTGTGTTACCTTGGTATATGGCAAACAGAGTAAATCAATTCTATATAGCATAGTTGAAAAAATCAGCATCGGCAAAAAATTGGCAAGGGTTCCAAATACAACTTCTCAGCAACATCTGCGAAAAAATCAGCAAGCCAAGGAAAACATTAAAAAATACAAAATATATTCATTTTTTTCATAATTTAAACATATAAAGCACAGTTGATATTTTAGCAGCATCAAAAGCCATTCTCTAGGAGAATGGAGACACCTGGTTAGTTACCATGAATTTGATTCAATCTGGGACTGAAACTCAGCTTCAATGGACATCATCAAAGGCATGAGGGATTCGATGGTTTTCACATCCACAGACTTCACATCAACAAGGAGGAGGGCTCCACCATATACTCATCATATCAAGGGTATCAAGGACCCCAACACCACCAATAAACTTTAAAGTGGGAACAAAGACTTTTTCAAGAATATCATCATCATATTCAAGGTCTCCATATCATTTAAAACATATCCAATGGCTCCACTATATATCTTCATCACAATAAGAGTACCAACACCCAAAAAGAGGGATACAAAGACCTCACCACTAGTTTGAAACACCTTATGGGCTTCATATGCATGATCACAAGGCTACAACATGCCAATGACCATATACCATCCAAGGGCCATCAAACCACCATATGTGTGGGTTGAAGACCCAAACTTCCAAGGACACCAAGGACCCAATAAGAATGGGTTCCAACATACCACCATAAGTGTGGGTTCCAAGACCCAAGTCTCCACATGCAAGAGGATCAAGATCTAAGCTTGTGGACTCAAGGACCCGACAAGAACTCAACAACCTCAATACCATCCAATGCAAGCAATGGGCTCTAGCATCAACACATCAAGGGACTTACACACATGAGCCACAGCATCCATTCAACAACCAACCAAGAAACCAAAACAAGTACAAGCATAACAAGCAGCACAAAGACCAGTAACCAAAGACCAACCAAGTTCAGGGAACTTGACAATGGACTCAAATGGGACCAAGATACAACTTAGGGGCACTTGACCAAGTCAATGGGTGATCAAGGATTTTGCCATTGTTCCAAGGCCTCCAAGGGCTTCAAGCTTTGCCTTGGATAAGGTCAAAAGGGATCCTCTGACACAGACAACCACAAACTAAACACTAACCCTCAGAGGCTCCCACAAGGGGCACCAAGGACTCAACAAATGGCATCAATGACCAAACAACGTTGGCATCAATGACAACTTAATAAACATTCTGTCGATCTAGAAAACTTCCAAATGATTCAGAATCTCCTCCTTCAGAAGTTCTAGATTCTCCTCGTTCAAATGATCAGAGGGAGGAGGACGATGAGCGTTTAGTTCCAAATGTTGTTATAGAACTGGAGAAGCCAACCGAAGAATTGTGTGAGGCTCCTCCTTCTAAAAGAAGACTTGCTTGGTTTTGTGAAACTCTACAAAAAGCAGAAAAACATAAAGCTCCTTCAGGAACTTTCATAGAAAGTAAGAAGCCTCAGAAGTACTCTGGTCTTATAACTCAACTAGGCCACATCATTGATGCATAACCTTCCACTTATGAGGAAGCAGCTAATCAGCAGGTATGGAAAAATGCAATGACAAAAGAGTACAATTATATTATGAAAAATGATGTATGGTAAGTGGTCCCTGTTGCCCACCTATTTCGACTAGGTGGCAACCTCATGTACATTGAAGATGTACATTCTGTGCAGTTTGTACCATGGAAAATCCTTGGGATTTTTCACTCAGCAGGGCATTTTTGCCCCTTTTTTCACGAAATTTTTGCTTCCCTGCGTGGGATAATTAATGTAATTCTATGTACTAGTGTGAGTCATATGCTATGGATGCCACACCATGGACCTTATTATTAGGGAAGTCCCCTTCATCGAGTGTTTTTTTTTCCTTCCGATTAATCTTGTTCTTTAACAATTTTAATTGGTTGGGTTTTTCACTCAAATCCTCCAAAGTGGTGAACGAGCGTTCTAATAATCGAGTCCATGGGATGGTTAAGGGTTCAAGATGTTATTCATGACCATGCTAGACATCTCCTATAGTCTTGAGGAATTTCGTTATTTTTTATATTCTTGTTATTTTTTTCTAATTAATTAACTTCACCATTTGGTGGTTAATTAATTGGGTTTTGATAAAATAATGTAATTTCTTGAACCTTGGCATTTTGTAATATGGGCTATGAATGCAAATAAAAATGCTATGACACCCTTGAAGCCATTGGTTCAAGTCCCATGTCATTCAGACAAAGGGGTAGGAAGTTAAACCAGTTTTGGTTAACAGGGTATTTTTCCCTAGGAAATTAATTTAATTTATTCGGGTGAAAATTAAATTATTTGAATTTGAAGGAAAAAATCAAATAAGGCCATGGTAATTAAGTTTGGGGGGTGGATAAGCATAGTCAATTTTTATTTTTAAATAACCCCCCCCCCCCTATGGTCAAAATAATTTTTTAAAGATCTCCGAAGTGGGGCGCCCCTCTTGTTTTTCCAAAAAATAAAAGATAACAAATAAAAAGATAAAAAATAATAATAATAATAATAAAAGATAAAAGATAAAAAATAAAAGATAAAAGATAAAAGCTATAAAATAAAAGATAAAAAATAAAAATAAAAGATAAAAGATAGAAATAAAAATAAAAATTTGAGTCAAAGGAACTACTCCCAAGGTGGGTGCCTAGTCATGAAAACCCTAGATCTAAGGGTTAAACTTCATTGTGACATAGATCTATCTTTTTGACCATTGATTTGAAGAGACGCCCTTGCTTATGATTGGTGGATGGCTTGCAAAGTCAACAAACCTAGATCTAAGGGTGGAGCAGAGCTAGAGTTTAGATCTATGTTTTGGACCCTTGATTTGGGAGTGGGTTTGGGATATTTTCAACTATAAAAGAGAGGCCCCTCCTCTCATTTTATCATCATTCTTTAGAGCATGGTTATGCTGCCAAAATACTCTAGCTTCTCTCTCTCGTCTCTATTCTTCTCTCTCAAGTTTTCTTTGGCTATTGTAATGTTGTTGCCCTATTGGGGTTTATAATACATAAGTCTTTGGACGATCTCTATCTTTTTTTGGGTGTTTGGTCTCTTCTCTTCAAGTTTGAGGTAAAATACTTCATCATTTTTTATGAGATTTATTTATTTTTACATGCATAGATGCCCCTTGCAAAGGTTTTTGCAAAGGGGACTTAATAGTAAATGGTTATTTGTTGTTGCTTATGAGTAATTTACTTTAGATCTACAAGGGTTTTTGTAGATCCATTTGGGTTACTCACCTCTTACTTGTATTTTGTAGATTTTTCTCACATTTTTTGCAAATCCAAGGGTTTGAAGGAGGGCCTCCAAGGCTAAGCACTAGATCTATATTTATCAATCATAAATCTGATATTTTGCAGAGTTTTAGGTGGTTGGAAATGCATGTTGCAGCCCTCTAAACTTCATTTTTCAGTCATTTTTTAACCCAGATTTTTGCCCTTGTTTCTAGTTTTTTTTTGTACTGACATATTAACTAGTTTTATTTGAGTTTCCTGTCATTTTCCAGCAAGCTTTTGCTTGCTGGTTTTTAGCAGGTTTTACACAGGTGAAGGGGAGGTGCTGCCCAAATCAGACCAAAAACACCTCAACTTTCAACCAGTTCAAAAGGGTTTAAACCTTCATCTTTTCTCATCATTTTCTTATTATTTTGTAAGCCCCAGGAGAGTCTTCTCGTGGGTATTCTCTAAAAGCTTTCAAAGTAATTTGTAATCATATTGTAATTAGGTAGGAAGTAGATCACTAGTTGTGTTTTCATTTTCAAGTAGATCAAAGCTTGCTGGTTTTTAGCAGGTTTTACACAGGTGAAGGGGAGGTGCTGCCCAAATCAAACCAAAAACACCTCAACTTTCAACCAGTTCAAAAGGGTTTAAACCTTCATCTTTTCTCATCATTTTCTTATTATTTTGTAAGCCCCATGAGAGTCTCCTCGTGGGTATTCTCTAAAAGCTTTCAAAGTAATTTGTAATCATATTGTAATTAGGTAGGAAGTAGATCTAGGAAGTAGATCACTAGTTGTGCTTTCATTTTCAAGTAGATCTAATATTTTTCTAGTCTTTTTTTTAATCTACCTTCTCCTTTAGGGAGAATGATGTGTGGTCAGTATATTTTGTTTAGATTAGTTTACTTTCAAGCATTTCTTTTCCAAATGAAGCATTTAGTTAGATCTTTACTTTCTGTCACCTAGTTTACTGTTTTGAAGGAATATACAACCTAAATTGTCCGTGTATCCTCTTCCCTCCGTTATCTCCCTTTAGAGAACTCGAATCAGGGGTATGAAAAGAAAAAAGGCTTAGGGGCTTTAGGAAATATAATTAGCTCACATTTCTTTCCTACAAATCTTTAAGTTTCTGCAAAGTAAATTTATTCTATTATCCATAGATCAAGTACCGGCGCCTCCCATAAGGGATAAAGCATAGGTTGACTCAATTGATTGTTTAAATTGTAATTTACTTGCTGCACTTTATTTATTGTAGCTCACATTTATTTCCTGCAAATCTCTAAGTTTCTGCAAAGTAAAATTATTCTATTGTTCAGAGATCAAGTACCGACACCTCCCATAAGGGATAAAGCATAGGTTGACTCTGTTGATTCTTTAAATTGTAATTTACTTGTTGCACCTTATTTATTGTAAGTCATTCCGTAATTTACTTTTGTACTTGCTTTTATAAATTGGAAATTAACCAACTTATTTGGCCCCTCCTCCTCTACTCAGTCATCGCCCTCCGAGGTCTTTCTGAGAAAAGACGGGTGGTTGAATAAATTTTAGTAATAGGCATCCACTTCCATATCGTTCTCTTCAACTAAAAACAGGTGACCTTGGAAGCTACGGGTGAGAGACCGTTGGAGGTCTCACGGCGTTCGCGTCCTCCTTGTTGAGCACCGGGCACTTGGGGTTTGACCTATGGATCTACGGGTGGACTTGTTTCCACTTTGTTGAGAGCCCAGCACTCCTTTGATTTGAAGAATACGAAGTTGGGGTAGTCACACCACCGAATCTAAAACTTAATCAAAGACTTCAACTTTAATAAAATTTATTAAAACGAACCAAGAGACATTGCAAAACGTCTTACCCACATTTATGTTTATGTATTTGTTTCAAAGTCCTTGCTTTTCAAGGCTTTCATTTTACAAGTACATCTTGCAAGCATCTCAATTTCATTTCAGTACCTTGCACTTTCAAGTATAATATCGTTAAAGTACTGTGGCATGCTTGAGTAAAACATTGTTTAATCTTGTAACTTGAAATCAATCTGTCGTTTGATCTTTGGCATAATAACATGTTCATCCGGTGTATATCTTGTTTCCTTTCAGCGATCATTGTATATTTCTTTAACCATTCTTTAGCACTTGTTCATGTTGTGTCATTCATTTACATTGTTCATATTGTTAATATTGTAGATCTTGCTTAGCTTAGACAACTGTGGATAATCATTCTTACTTCTTTTTTGTAAGTTTGTAACTTGTAATCTTTTTGACTCCATTTAATCTAGGCACTGATCTTGTAACCTTGTAACCTTAATCAAATAAAATCCCTTTAACTAAATTCTTAATAAACCTTCCTGAAGGGACTACCCCCCTTGGCTCTGTTGGGATTTGGCATAAACGGAGGAGTTGGTAGACTGTGTTGACAGTGGTCCCCAACTCTAACTTGCCCCCAAGGACACACAAAGTGGGTTGGAGACTTCCCCGTGTCATAAAGTGTGTATTAGGCGGCAACAGTCCCTATTGCCACCTTTCACGCACCTCGGGGTTAGTTGGCATGGAAGAAATCTTCAAGCCACTAAGTGCATCCTTAGGGGGAAGTCTCTAGTCAAGTACTATCACTTGACCTTGACTCCTTCGTTTAGACAAATTCCTAACGAAGCCAAGGGGGTGGACCCTATTAGATGTTAAGGTTGATTAAGCTTTAGGTGGTGGTTTGTGGATGAGTAAGTTGTTTTTAGGAATTTTTATAACTTGAAAACTGGAACAAGAGATTGCAAATAATATAATTGATACAACCAGCATAAATCACATAAGATTTAAAAGATCATTCAACACACAATAACTTAAAAGAAAAGATTATAAAAGTAATAGACCAGTGTTAAAGAGAATGGAGTCAAATTGTGTTGCTGAATAGTGAAATGTTTTGCAATGTGTCTTGGTTCGTTTTAATTTAATGAATTAATGAGTGGATAAAAAGAGAAAGGGTACTTCAAATATACCTGACGGTACGAGGAGTGTATCCAAATTTATAAGGTGTGGCTCCACGTGAAGAAATGTGGGCTAGATGGAGTCACGGGAGGATGTCCAACACTACACCAAACGAGGGTGTAGCCTAATGGGGCCTCGCGGTCACTTTCTAGTGCTTCCCACCTCCTCTGTGAAATTTCCTCACAAGAGATAAAGAATGAGGCGTTGGATTTTTGCCTTGGGCAGTTTATTGAATATGAGACTAATTAAACTAGTCACTTAGTCTCTTTCAGGTCTGATCAACCAGTCAAACTGAGTTGCAGAGATCTAGAGCATACAGAAACAAGTCTTGTTAATTTTAAGGATTTTTTAACAGTGTTTGCTTGTTTATTAAATCCCCAAGAGTCTCTGTCAATTCTTTTGAACCTTACTCAGAAAAGCAAGGGGGGTTGATTACTGAAAAGTAAAATACAGAAACTGAAATGTTTTCTAATTACTACACTACTGAAGTTGTGGGTTAGTATTTGTATTACTTTGCAACGAATGAAAATGAAATTGATAAATAGCAAAGTATACAGATCTGCAAGGAAAAGTAAAATCTAAATTAAAAAGAAAAAACTACGAAAATGCACACCAACGCAAATCCGCCAGGGGGGATGGGGAGTGGGCTCTTAGGAGCCTACTCAAACACTTTATTAATGCTTAGTACAATGTAGAAAAGGGAAGTGCGCTTTGGTCCTTGATAACCGGGATCCAAACACTTTCAAATGGACAGCTTTTTGACAAGAAAAAAGAAGGAGAGCTCCGTTAAGCCTTGAATGGTCCAAATTCTTGAAAATCGACCAGAGCTTCCTTCTCTTTTTCGTCAAACCTGCAAAAATAGCAAGGTATTAATGCTAAAATATGTTCAAAAACACTTTAAGAGTGTCTTTGAACATCCATCAAAAAATTCCTAAAAACTTCTAAATTAAATCTATGATAAAAAAGCAGAGAAATAACTAAGGAAAGCAAGCTTTCCTTGGGATCTTGGCTTGCTTTTAGGGCATCCAAAGTGATGTACTTTGATTGCTATATATGATCTTTTGAATACTAAAAGAAAGTCTTTTTAAACAAGCCTTTAGATCTAATTTAAAACAACTTATAAAAAAGAGAGATTTTATATGTCAGATCTGAAAATAACGTTAGCTTATTGAACAACAGATCTAAGACATAAGAAATAAGTAACCAAAGAAAGAAATGATTTAAATGGAGAAAGAGAAGAAGAGGTGGCTTGGTGCCCGAATGATCAACCGTGGAGCTTTCCGGTGGAATGTCGAGGGACTATGCCTTGAATATGTTGGAGAAAATGAAGAAGCAAACTAGATCAACACTTTATCCAAACTAAGATACCTACAACTAATCAGAGGCTTGCCAAGATACTTGTGAGATCCGATTAATATAGAGAGAGAAACTAAAACAACATGCCAGTAAACTTATTAGACATGTAAGATCTATATCTCTAAACATGCATATAAAAAAGAATAGGCCAATAAACTTATTAACTAAACTATTTTCCTACCAATTGACAGCAATCCTTCGAGGCCAAATCCACAAGATCATAATAAGCAAAACTATGAAAAAATTACTAGTTACCTCAATGAGACATGGCAATGCTCATCCACACAATAGAACACGACACCATCTAGCCTCCAAAAACTTTTTAATTTCAAGCAAAACAACTATAACTATTACAATCAACAAGCCTACTCTCTATACTACTCGAACTAGTTTGGAAGAGGAGAGGATGCTTTATTTTACAGCCAAACAACCCAGGGGGCGCATCCATCACTAGTAGATAGAGTAGAGTTCATGAGATATTCGAGGTAGCTTGATGGAGTTGATTGAGATGAGGGTGTGCCACATCTCCTTGATGATATGCACCATCTCTTGGAAGATCCTTCACTCACATAAAACGTGACACATATGCATGGTGCGTCACACATGAGGGTAGGGCACATCTCTTTCCTTAATACACTCGCCACCACTTCAAAAATATTCCAATCAAGTTGCTACCAATAAGGAATGACTCACCTTTACCATGAGTTGACTTTCCAACATGTCAAGTTTTATTTCCCACATAACCCATGCGACTTCATGAGATGGTGGGTGCATCCCTTTCATAAGATATACTCGCCACCTCTAAATTATGTCTCGAAATCAAGACGTTATGTCTCCCACACAAGTCACTTTTGTCTTTAGATGAGGTCGCCTACCACATGAGACAAAATAGCCACCATTTCCAACATGTTTAAACATGTTTCCTGATTTTTAGATTTTGTCATTTTGTGTCCTTTTTGGCATTTTTTTGACATTTTGTTGCCTTTTTAGAGAAAAAATGCCTTCAAGTGATAATTTAATCACCCGAAACATAGGAAAATTGGGTTTTGGGGCAAAGGAGACCCTCTGAGTCTGAAAACGAGCAACCCCATGGCAAATTCGACCTCTAGACCACACTTCTATCACAATTTGAATTTTCCCATTTAAACTATTGAAAAATAGCCTAAGTTTGCGGGAAAATTTACTTTTCTTGGAACTTAAAAAAAACTAAGAAGGACCTAGTGCAATGTTCGTATGACTCAAATAAGTGATTAGCATGGTAATAGACATAGGAACCTAGACTTTAATAACCTTCCAAGGCCTAACCACCAAGGCGAATACTCCAGTTTTGCAAGTTGAGTGAAAAACTCGAAAATTATAAGTCGTTTGTGCAACAACCCATTATTAACAACACGATTTTGCAAGCATGGCATAGCCAAATCACTTGCAAGGTGTGGGCAAAATGAGATTGAAATAAAATAAAATGCTAACTGGCACAATTTTGCAAGGATGGCATAGTCAAATCACTTGTAAGGTGTGGGAAAAAATAAAGAAAAAAATAAAAACAAAATGAAACTCTAACTAATCTAAACCCACGCAAATCAAATTATGGAATGCAAATTATTGGCGTGGGTTTAGATTAGTGATTTGGCGTGGGTTTGTTGCATTCAAATAAGTTTCACATCTAATAAAAACTCATCATTAATAAAATCAATCCCTTGAAAACATATGGAAATCCGGTATACACGAAGTTTGTCATTTGTGGGCAAATTCTTCGAAAAAGGCGGGAACAACCAGAAAGTGACCACGGGGCCCCGTCAGGCTACACCCTCGTTTGGTGTAATGTTGGACACACCCCTGTGACTCCATCTAGCCCACATCTTCTTGCTAAGAGCCACTTCTGTCAAAATCCGAACACGTCCCCTGTACCTCAAGGTATATCGGGAATCCCTTTCCCCTTTAATCCACTCATTAATCCACAATAATTTAAAAGTTACCAAGAGACAATTGCAAAACATACACTCCAACATTACAGCACATACATTTTTTTACTCCATTTAATCCAGTACTGGTCTTTATTTTTCTATCTATATAAGCTTTGCTTGGATAATTTATGTGTTGATGATCTTATAAAGGCTCTTGTGTTGTTTATGTTGTCGTAATTTCTTCATCTTACAACCCTCTTGTTTCTTTAGTGTTGTTAAAACTCCTAAGAAACTCATTCATCTAAACCATTACCACTAAAGCTTAATCAACCTTAGCAATCAAATAGGGTGTACCCCTTTGGCTTCGTTAGGAGTTTTCCTAAACGGAGGAGTCAATTCAAGTGACAGTACTTGACTCAAGACTTGCCCCAAAGGACGCACTAAGTGACTTGAAGATTTCTGCCCACATCAACCTAACTCCCCAGTTGCGTGAAAGGAGGCAACACGGGGTACTATTGCTTATGGGCTCATATACACTTCCAACAGTGGAGTAATATTACTTGGTTACGCTGACTCTGATTGGGCAGGGTATACAATGGACCAAAAGAGAACATCTAGGTATTGCTTCAGAATGGGATTTGCCATGATCTCTTGGTCCAGCGGGAAGCAGGGATCCATAGCCCAAAGCATAGAAAAAGCTAAATATATAGCAGCCAGTGATGTCTGTCGAGAACTAGTGTGGCTTGAAAACTAGGTGCTGACTTGGTTGGTGAGAACCTTGAGCCAACCATGTTCCATTGTGATAACGAGAGTTACATGAAACTCTTAGACAACCCAGTGTTTCTTGACAGATCGAAACACACTGAGATGAAGTATCACTTCATCAGAGATATGGTCCAGAGAGGTGCCATGAGACTTCAGTACATTCGTACAAAAGAGCAGATTGCAGATGTGCTGACCAAGCCTCTATCATTGACCAAGTTTGTGTACTTCTGAGACAAGCTTGGTATTGCAGAGAATGCCTCTCTGGCTGAGAGGGAGTGTTGATTTTTAAGTAGCATCGAGAGCCATTCTCTAGGAGAATGGAGGCACTTGGTCAGTTACCAAGAATTTGATTCATTCTAGGACTAAAGCTCAACCTAAGGCTGAGCCATTCTCAAAGAGAAAGGAGGCACCTGGTCAATTACTAGGAAGTTGATCATCTTGACTCAGTCTAGGACTAAGGATCAACACAAAGCAGTTTGGGACTAAGGCACTTGGTCAGTTACCAAGTAGTTGACATTGGTCAACCTAATGCAGCCTAGGGTTGAGGCACCTGGTTAGTTACTAGGTCATCACTAGAAGCCCTAGACTAGGTCTACGCAAGTGATGTACTCTTCTCCTTGGTCAGTGGACTATGGGACCTTCTCAAAGGAATGACCACCCCTTGTTGAAGTACCTAGCACATGATCTTCATGTCTATTACACTGCACATGTACCCAATGTACCTTCAGATGTGCCCCAGGGAGAGAGAGAGGCCATTTTTTTTACTAGGAAGGGTGTTCTTTAGCAGTGGTGGTCATGGTCGAGCCCTTTGGTCCTTCCTTCAGGATTATTATGGCTTAATGGCACTACTAACAGCCCTTTGTTGGGGTTTTTAACGCTGGGGTTAGTGTCCGAGGCTCCTAGGGGTTGATCGCTGGGTCACATGACCCCACACCTTGTTTCCTTGCACCGGTGGCCTTTGTTTCAGCTGTGAAACCTTGGTCTCCCTTCACAACCACCTCAGACACCCTCCTGGTCCTTCAGTTGACTGGCGCACTCTTCCCTTGGCCTTCTTCTACAAAAGACATCATCCTTCCACCCATGTTATACTGCTACTTTGAGGAGGGCGCTGAGGTATTTATAGCATTTTCGAGGTTAGATGGGGCATGACTCCCTCCCTCCAGCTCACTCCAGCCTTTCGTTTGAAGTGATTTGTTTATTTTTAGCAGTTTTAACTTTTAGGAACCTAGGGAAAAATACCCCAGGTAGCCTACTTTAAGCCTACTTTAGGCCATTTTTGAATTATTTTATATTATTTCTATTATAATTTTAAGTTGACAATTTATAATTTCAAATTGACATTTTAAAGGCATGTCGGTCTGGATATTTTAGTAAAGTGAGTGTGAGAGGCTATAAATAAACCTCTCCTCACTTCATTTGAACATAAGACAAGTGGGATAAAACTTTATGTTACTTATTTACACTTCTTAGGACTCTTGGATGTGATGTGCACCTCTTTGGGAGAAATTATTTTCTTGTTTGAAGGAAAATCTATTGAAGTTCTTTGGTTCATGCTCTTTACCAAGGTGATGCTATAAATGTTTGTTTAACACATGCACAAGGAGGTATCTAAGCTCTTTTCTTAATTTCTCTTTGTTAAATGTTGATAAATGATGCTTGTTTATAGTTGAATGGTAGCCATTATTGCTTCATTTTGTTAAAACTAGGTCATTTTTCAGCCTTTTGTCACCATAGTATTGTGAAGGACGTCCTCAAGGAGTCCTCTAAAGCTTGGGCTTTAGGTCTCTGAGTTGTGCCCTAGCTAGGCTTCCTTTAATCAACTGTTGTGGCCGTTCGAGAAGGCCCTAGCTTGCCAAACTTTGCAAAGACCTCTTAAGAGGAAGCTTGGTCACCTTCCTTGATGCCCTAGGGTTAGGGTAAAACCTTGAAACCCACCTTGACTTTATTATCATACATTTTCCCTTCAAATCTCTTGCATTTGCATGTGTAATAATTGCATTTTACATGGTAGATTAGGGTAATTTTAGGTCTGCAATTTTATGTTGAAAAGCCTAAAACAATCAAAAAAACAAAAAAAAAATTGGCCTTCCTAAAATTTCGGTCACCCTTCCTATAAATTCGGCCTACCTCCCTAAGCCCTTTGATATGCACTCTCATTTTCTTGCATTTCCAGTGTCTTTTTCATGCGTAGCAAATCTCACTTTCAATAGTTTAACTGTGCAGGGAAAAGGGGCGCACTACCTCACTTGGGAAAATCGTTTCGACTTGGTACTTCGTCAACATTGCTTCAAATTGATCGAGACAAGATAAATCATCATTTGCAAGGCATCTACAAGATTTTTCGGGTACTACTCATAATCTCTTGTTTTAAATTTCTATTCCATTAGTTATAAAATTCTATGGTGAACTCTCATTTTAAAACCCTCGATTTTTAGATTTATAGAATCTGGTTTGCGGTTGGCTTTAAAACTTAAAACCCACCTCGGAAATAAATTAAAACCCCTTAGTTTAAATTTCATGATCATCGGACTCCATTTGCCCATCTTAAGCACTAATCTGCTTCTTAGGGGAAGACGCCCTCCTTGGGAGGAGTGGGTATTTCAGAAACCGCAAACTGGGTATTGTTGGTTTCGCTTTCATTTGCTTAATCTTACATCCAGCAATCAATTTGAGTATCCAATTTCGTTTAATTTCACAGTTTTTCTCTAGATCTCATTTTTCTGCTTAAAACCCTAGGGTAATATTGGGGCTTTTCACCTTGATGCTTGAAATCTCCCAGTAATTGTTTTAAACTCTAATCAACTATCCCACTAAGAGATTCCACCAAGTTTCCCTAGGTCATCTACTCATTTTCCTTATTTTAGGGCTATCTTGGTCATAAGGACGCCCCCTGGGCTTAGTATTTTCACCAAGTCCGAAGTGTCGATATCCTTGACTGGCGTGACATCTGAGTTCTTTCAGAGGTCTTGGATATCGTAGGTCGTAACTTTAGTTGCCTTTCCTCTGTTGTCATAAATGGGATCACCTTACGAAGAAGCTACAAGATTCATGATAACAGGATTAACAAAGCTTGTCAGAGTAGCCCCCCCTCTCCATGACACCAATATCAAGGTTTCCAAGCTCCTGCAGTCATCCAGCTTTCATCTCCCATATGGAGGAAGTTCTTGGTACGTGTTAGGATTGTCATTGATGAGATTTTATCATGGGTTTTATCTAAAGACAAAGGCAAAGGATCGGGTATGAATTGCCTACTTTGTTGGTTACATTGGTGGTATGATTACGCTAAACTCTTTTGATTATCATGTTTAGGGTAGGTAGGGTTATTTTTGTTCGAGTCTAGGCATATTATTGTTACCTTTGCATTGCATTTGATGTTCTTTCATGATTTAGTTAGTTGCATTTTATTTTTGTGAGCAAGGCAGGACGGAAGTGTCTGCCTCAAGATGCTTTTAATCCCCTTGGATATTTGATGTGTGTGTAGGTCTACAGGTACCAAAAGATTCACAAGTTCTCAAGCACTCTCGAGAAGAGCACTCGTCTCGCAGTTGGAGCCAATGTTACACTGTACCTGCACCTTCAGATGTACCCCAAGGAGAGATAGGCCATTTGTTTAACTAGGAGGGGTGTTATTCAGCAGTGATGGTCATGGCCAGGCCCTTTAGTCCTTCCTTCAGAAGTACTATAGCTTAATGGCACTGTTAACTGTTGTTTGTTGGGGTTTTTAACCCTGGGGTTGGTGTCTAGGGCTCCTAGGGGTTTATCACTGGGTCACATGACCCCACACCTTGTTTCCTTGCACTGGTGTCCTTTGTTTTAGCTGTGAGACCTTGGTCCCCCTTCACAGCCACCCCCAAGGTTACAAAAAACGAATCGGTGATCGAACCGGTTGACCCTGAAAACCGGACCTGGACCGGAACCGAACCAAAACCGTTCCACCAAAATACAAAAACTTCTTAAATTTTAAAAAATTATATATATATTCATGTGCAACCATGTGAATCCAAACCATTATACACAAATTTGCAAAAAATGCTCTTGGGATGTGCCATACTGAGCATATTTCACTAGAACCTTCCCCACTCAACCAACTTTTAAATTTTTTTTTTTAATTTAAAAAATACCTTGTTTAGTGTTGTACAGTTATGTAAGGAACCGATCAAAACTAGACCAAAACTGGTAAAACATATCAAAACTGGACGGTTCCGTACGGAACCGGTCAAAACCGGTTTGACCCGGTGAGGCTCCAAAACTGATCAGACCGGTCGCTTTTACCGATTCTGGTCTGGTTTTTGTAACACTGCCAGACACCCTCCAAGTCCTTCATCTGACTGACACATTCTCTCCTTGGCCTTCTTCCACAAGTGACGTCATCCTTCCACCCAGGTCGTATTGCTACTTTGAGGAGGGCATCGAGGGATATACAGCATTTTCGGGGTTAGATGGGGCATGACGCTCTCCCTCTAGCTCACTCTAGCCTTTCGTTCAGAGTCATTTGCTTATTTTTAGCAGTTGTAGGCACCTGGGGAAAAATACCCCAGGTAGCCTACTTTAGGCCATTTTTAAATTATTTTATATTATTTTTCTTATAATTTTAAGTTGTCATTTTATAATTTCAAATTAACAATTTAAAGGCATGTCGACCTGGATATTTTTGTAAAGTGAGAGTGAGAGGTTATATATCAATGTGGAATACATTGCCGATATATCACGATGTTTAAGCCAAAATGATATATCATTGACAAAAAAATCGCGATGTTTACAACATAATCGCGATTTTTTTTTAAATCAGAATTTTTGCCCATTTTTAAGGGAAAACATCGTGAGTCGATGGATAACATCGCCAAAATCGTGTACAATCTGGTATACAACCCATTTTTTTTTTTTAAATTTGTCATTTTGCTTGCTAGTTGAGGGTTTTGGATAGCAAAGGAGCTTGCTATCATTTTTCTTGCAGCCAAGGATTAGATTCATTGTGTTTCTCCTTTTTGCGCCGAGAGGCGCTCTACAGCCCAGTATGAGGGAGATCTTGTAACGCTCTGTGGAAGATCTTGTAACGTTTGCCGATATTATGTCGTAACGTTTGTTACTAACAAAATAATAAAAAATAAAATTTTAATTATCCGCCAAAATAAATTCAGCCACAAAAAAACCTAATATGGGGGAGATGTTGTAATGTTCCTACCTAACAAAACAATAAAAATTTAAAAATTTAATTATCTGCAAAGAGAATGTCGGTCAAAAAAACAACACAATATGGGGGAGATGTTGTAATGTTCCTACCTAACAAAATAATAAAATATAAAAAATTGAATTAGCCGCAAAAAAATGTTGGCCTTGTCCTAAACAACCCATGGTTTTCTTTACATATTTATGTGGCAATGTGTTTATTTGATGTTGTTGTTACTTTAAATGTTTAAAAATTTGAAAAAATATGAATATTTTTGTACTTTTTTAAAGTGTGTCGACATTTACTGATATTTATCGATATTTTCCCTGATGTTGCTGATAAGTTGTGTTCCAAACCCTCGGCAATATTTTCGCCCACATGATGTCTTCCACACTTCTATATATAAGCCTCTCCTCACTTCATTTGAAGATAAGACAAGTGGGATAAAACATTGTTACTTTTTTACCCTTCTTAGGGCTCTTGGATGTGATGAGCACCTCTTGAAGAGAAATTATTTTCTTGTTTGAAGGCAAATCTCTTGAAGTTCTTTGGTTCATGCTCTTTACTAAGGTGATGCTAGAATCGTTTGCTTAACACATGCACAAGGAGGTATTTAAGCTCTTTTCATGATTTCTCTTTGTTAAATGTTGATGAATGGTGCTTGTTTATGGTTGAATGGTAGCCATTAATGCTACATTTTGTTTAAACTAGGTTATTTTTCATCTTTTTGTCACCATAGTATTGCGAAGGACATCCTCAAGAAGGAGTCCTTTAAAACTTGGGCTTTAGGTCTCTGTATTTTTCCCTAGCCATGCTTCCTTTAAACAACTCTTGTGGTTGTTGGAAAAGGCCCTAGCTTGCCAAACTTTGAAAAGACCTCTCAAAAGGAAGGTTGGTCACCTTCCTTGATGTCCTAGGGTTAAGGTAAAACATTAAAAAGCACCTTGGCTTTATTCTCATGCATTTTCCCTTAAAAACTCTTGTAATTGCATGTGTAATTATTGCACTTTACATGGTAAATTAGGGTAATTTTAGGTCTGCAATTTTATGTTGAAAACACTAAAAAAACAAAAAATTGTAATTTTTTATTTTTGGCCTTCCTAACATTTCGGTCTCCCTTCCTATAAATTTGGCCTACCTTCCTAAGCCCTAAAATCCTAGGGCGAAATTTATGGAAGCCCTAAAAACCTAAAAATAGTCAAATCCTAAAAACCTAACATCTAAAACCTAAAAGCTGCCCTAAACTACCCTCTAAACCCTACAGACTTCTTCCTTCTACCCTCTTCTACCCTTGGCCCAATTCAAAATCCCTAAACCTGCCTACTGCTACCTTTTTCTTACTGCTGTTAACCTTAACAGACCCCTAACTAGACCTAAAACTTCCCTTCCTAACCCCTTCCTCTCCTCATTTATCCTGGTGCTACCTAGTCTTATCTCATCTCTTCACTTAAGCCTCAATCCAAGATCAAGGGCGAGCCTCTAAGGCCTCCTTTTGCAGCCCCAAAATAGGGTTGTGGCAGCCCTAAGACAGTCCGATCCCATTGCTCCTACAAGTCTGCAATTTATTGCGGACTGTCCCTATTTCAAGAGTCCTCTAACCTGTTGCAAGGAAACACTTAACAACATTAAAGAGGGTTAGCAAGGAATCTGGGTATCCTCGTAAACAAGTTCTAAACACTGTTTAGTAGAGGTTTTCATAAGGGACTGAAATTGCTACTATTGTCGCCTAATTCACACCTTGGGTCATGTGGCAGAAATCTTCAAGCTACTGGTTGTGACCTTGGGGGCAAGCAAGAGTCAAGTGTTGTCACTTGATCTTGACTCCTTCGTCTAGGCTCTCTCTTAGCGAAGCCAAGGGGGGTGGTCCCTAGTAAAATAATCTAAGGTTGTTTAATCTATGATAGCAAAACAATTGATCTAGGAGATGGTAATACAAATACTCTAACCAAGATAATCTGCCAATAAATTAAATCACCAGCTTATGAAAGAGCATTCCATTCAACACATTGATTATAACTTAAATACAAATGATAAATAAACAATTCCAGATAGACCAATGCTTGCAGGTAGGGGGTTGCTAGTGATGTCTCAAGAAGTATTGCAGTTGTCTTAGTTGGTCAATTTTATAATTATTAAGTGAGCGATTAAGGAGTGGGTTAGTTGTTGATCAATTTTATTAAAAAAGTGGTAATGATATGATTATTAAAGGGAAAAGGATATTCCAGATATACCCGAGGGGTACGAGGAATATGTCCGGATTTACTTGGAAGTGGCTCTCACAGTGACGTGTGGGCTAGATGGAGTCGTGAACTTGTGTTCAACACTACACCAACAAGGGTGTAGCCTAACAGGGCCCCACGGTCACTTTCTAGTAGTTCCCACTTCACTTGAAGAATTTTCCCACTACCGAGTAATTTCAAGTAAGTGTCGGATTTTCACTTTTGGGATTAGTTGGAATGTTAGACTAATTACTCGTCACTCCAATCCCTTTATGATTGTCCCACCGATCCAGCAAATGGTCTGCAGTGTTCACAAGAGCATACGGGAATTGAAGCCTTGTTTATTTTAAGAGTTTTAAACTTTAAATGTGAATTGATTAAAATATCAGTACCAATACTCTCGTTTCCGAGAACACGATTGAATTTGTTATTTTTAATACAAGAAAGTAAAGACTTGAAAAAAATGAAAAAAGAAGCGAATCCCCCCTTGGGGGGATGGGGTGCAGGCATTTTGGCTTCCCGCTTGCTTTTCTTTTTACAATGATTACAAGAAAGAATATTTGTGTTCCTTTGTAGGATAGGAAACACAAATTTACAAGATCTGAGGCCTTAGAAAATTGGCCACATAAGTAGTAAGAGGAGGTTTCTCCGAATAGCTTAGATCTTCAAAATTTCGCCAAAGTGCCTCTCTACTCGATCACCTTTTGCTGCAAAACAACAAGTAAACATAACCCAAAGCTGCTAAATAATCATTTAAGAGCATAAAAAGTTTAACAAAATTTTCAAGTACTTTAAAGATCGAAAATTTTAATATTCAGATTAGTACTTGTTAGAAGCTAGATCTTATAAAATATTTATTTAAATTCATATCTGAATTGTTAAGTGCATATATAAATTTAACTAGCACACCCACATAGTTTGTGGCTGGATCACACCGATAGAGATCAAATGGTTGAGAGATAGCGATGGAAAGGAAGACATTTTGAATTTTTTTGTTATTCCTCATATTCTTATAGTTTAACGGATTCAACTCTAAGTTATCCATGCCTAGCTACATGCTATCATCGACATTCTTCCTGTTATCCATTTATCTGTACGGTTTTCACAAGTTTTCAGCCTCCGGTTATAAGTTAAAAAATGTCTCAGATTATTGCCAAACTCAAAAAATTTAAAGGGGTAGAAATAAACATAAATTTCAGACTTAAAACACTGTTGTAACTTCAATCTTCTCACTGACCAAAAATAAATAAATGCACACCATTCAACACATAGTACTCAGAAATTTTAGGCCAATGGCCCTAGAAAAACCCACAAGGGGAAAACCAGTCAGAGAGAGAGAGAGTTTATTATTTCTTCAGGGAAAAATCAGACAGTCTTTTTACAATCAAAATACAGCTTATCTCAACCCAGCAAGCTGCCTCGTTTTTGGTGCCAAAGCTGCCTCGATTTTTGTGCAAGTTTCTTCTCGAAAACAGTGCCAAAATAACAGCAAAAACTCAGCCTCAATTTATGTGCAGAAATAAATATTTCTGCCCTGGATTTCTGTGCCTAAACAGCAACAAATCCGTATTGTACGAACATCATTAAATGCTTCTGTACGGGCTCGAAAATTGTGCCTGGAAAACATGCATGTTGCCTCGGGAACCATGATGTCCTTTCCCTCGATTTATGTGCCAAAGTTTGACCTTGAAACTCGTGCCCAAATCTGTATTGTACAGAATCTGTACTCCCCTCGTTTTATGTGCCTTGCAATAAATGCAGTCGTACTCTCCTCGAGATCTGTGCAAGCAATAAAGGCAGTCTCAATTTTCGTGCCCACTGGAAATCACTTCAGTTGGGTGCCTCGAAATTCGTGCCCTCTCTCTTCAGCTCCCTCTTCTTCTCTTCAATCTTCTCACAAGAATGAATGAATGTGTCTTTTCCCTTGCTTTTGTTTGAAACCCTAGGTAGGTGAGGAAGCATCTAATCCAATGGCTAAGATTAGATTACATCTAGAGATGAGAATAAATGCTCCATTTAATTTCTCATAAAAATGAATTTCCCTCACCCACTTAAATTTATCAAACTTAGACTTTAATCTCTAAAGTCTCATTAAATGCTCCACTTAAGTCATTTAATGCAAGGGTCACTTTATTTCCCCTTTAAAGTGACTTAGGCTAAAGTCACCTAGGGGAACACTTTCCTAGGTACAAAAAGCAACACTCCCTCTTATCGAGGAAGGTGTTCTGCAACACTCCCAACTTGTCCCTGAAGAAGACAAACTTGCCCCTCCCCAAAGATTTCGTCAAAATGTCTGCAACCTGTTCATCAATGGAAATGTACTGTAAAGATACTGCACCTCTTTGAACATAATCTCGGATGAAATGATACCTGATCTCAATATGCTTTGACCGGTCATGAAATACTGGATTCTCAGAGAGCTGGATGCAACCCTGATTGTCGCAGTAGATCATCGAAGGCCTCAGCGCCTGACCAAATAAATTCACCAGCAACTTGCGAAGCCATAAAGCCTCGCAGCTGGCCTGACTGGCTGCCATATACTCAACCTCTACAGAACTCAATGCAAACAGACATCTGCTTCCGACTGAACCACGACACTGCTGCCAAGCCCAAGCTGAAACAACAACCGGAAGTGCTCTTTTGGTCTGCCACACTGCCTGCCCAATCTGAATCTGTGAAGCCAACCAACCTGATCCCATCCGACCTCCTGTAGTCCAGACCAAAATCCATTGTCCCTGCTAGGTATCACAAAACATGTTTTGCAGTTACCCAATGCACACTCATAGGCTCAACCATGAACTGACTAAGAGTGTTAACTGCAAAACACAAATCTGGTCGAGTGTTGACCAGATACATCAATGACCCAATGAGCTGACGATATAAAGTAGGATCCACCAACTCTCCCACAAAAGCATGAAGCTTCTTCCAGTTGGTGATCATCGGTGTCGAAATCGGCCTGCAATCCTCCATCCTAAATCCCCTCAAAATATCAATCGCATATTTTCCCTATCCCAAGAAAATATGTCCAGGCTCCTGCCAAACCTCCAATCCCAGAAAATAGTGCATCAACCCAATATCTGTCATCTCGTACTCCGTAGCAAGATCCTTCTTGCAAGCTGCAATGGGTCTCTCTTCCCCTGTGATAAACAAGTCATCAACATATAGCAAAAGAATAAGCGGATCATCTCCAACCATGATGAAGTAGAGATTTGGATCTACTTCACTCTTCTGAAACTCCATCCTCTGCAAGTAAGAATCTATCCTGGAGTACCAAGCTCTAGGAGCTTGCTTCAGCCCATATAAGGCTTTCTTCAGCCTACAAACATGAGACTCTCTCATGAATCTCAAAGCCCTGAGGCTGCGCAACATAAATCTCCTCCTGTATGATTCCATTGAGAAATGCGGTCTTCACATCCATCTGATGGATCTTCCAACCCATTTCCGCCGCAATGGAAATCAAAGCCCTGATAGAAGTATACCAAGCAACCAACGCAAAAGTATCATCATAATCAATACCCTCAACCTGTGAAAACCCCCGCGCTACAAACCTGGCCTTGTACTTCTCCACACTCCCATCCGCTACATGCTTTAGCTTGTAAAGCCACCGAGAAGTCACCACTGACTTCCCCTCGAGTCTTGGAACTATCTCCCACACATCGTTCTTCATGATGGAATGGTACTCATCCATCATGGCATCTCGCCAAACATGATGCTGGGAAACCTCCTCAAAAGTAGAAGGCTCAGAATCACGTGTACTAGCCACCAACAACATGCCCAATCTGTCAGGCATCTTAATGGCCCTCATCGACTCCCTGGGTGTCCCAACCTTTAGAGCATCCTTCAAGGTCTCCTGAAGCCACTTACGCTTCTTCTTCCCTGAAGGTTCTTCCCACACTGGCTTGTCCTCATCTGAAGAACTACCAGAGCTAGAAACCCCAATAACCTGTGAACCAACAACTGCTGTGCCAACTACTGGAGAACTCTGTGATCCAGAAGATTTGTACGGTGTACCTGTAATCATAGACCCGTCACCTGTCCCTGAAGACCCTGCTGGCTGAACCACTAAAACTGGTGAACCTGTGCTTGCACTGAGTGGTCCTGTAACCCCGAAAACCTGTAATCCTGACTATTGCACTAATGGAACCTGTATAACAACCTGAGATGCAGGAACCTGCTGCTCTCCCTGCTCTGACTCTCTCAACTTCCTGAAGGCCTGCTCCTCCTCAAACTTCACATCCCTTCTCACAACCACTTTCCTCTGAGAGGGAAGGTAAATACGAAAGGTCTTCGAAGTCTCATCATAGCCCACAAAAATGCCCTTCTCTGCAGTGGGCTCCAACTTTGTCCTCTTCTCAGAAAGGACATGAGAGTAAGTCAAACTACCAAATATCCAAAAATGGCTAACCTCGGGCTTTTTGCCTGAAAAACACTCCTCAGGTGTCATGTTCCCCACAACACGATGGGGACTCCTATTCTGAAGATATACAGCTGTGTAGCAAGCCTCAACCCAGAGAAAGAAAGGAAGAGAGTGGTCTTGTAACATAGCTTTGGCCGCTTCAACGATAGACCTGTTCTTCCTCTCCGCAACTCCATTCTGCTTTGGAGTACAAGGAACTGTCAACTGTCTCTTGATACCCTCCTGTCTGCAATATCCATCAAACTCCTTGGAGGTATACTCACCCCCGTTATCTGATCTAAGAACTCGGATCTTTCTCCCTGTTTGGTTCTCCACAAAAGATTTGAACTCTTGGAACCTCTGCAAGACTTCCTCAGATTTCTTGCTCTTAAGAAAGTAGATCCAGGTCTTCCTGGAATGGTCATCAATGAATGTCACATAATACTCGTATCCTCTCAAGGAAACAGAAGACATCCGTCTGCACAAATCTGAACGTATCAAGTCAAGGATCCCTACTGACTTGCTATCACTGCTCGAAAAAGCAATCTTGGCATACTTTCCCAAAGCACACCCCTTGCACACATCACTCTACCCTGTGCTAAACTCTAGTAATCATGTAACCATATGTCTCAACAACCCCAAAGTTGGATGATGCAAGTGAGCCATCCTCCTATGCCAAAGCTCACAAAGCTCATTGTTGTTGCTATGTGCCAAGGCATGCTGAGGCTGAAATAAGAGCCTATACAGTTTCCCGCATCTAACTCCAATGGCAATTGAAGCAGATGGTCCAGCAGTCTTGGGAAACATATGCACATGTCCATCTAGGAAGGACACCCCAAAACCCTGATCCTCGATCATGGAAACTGAAACTAGGTTCTTCTTCAGCCTAGGTACATACAATACATCTCTCAACACCATGGGACTCATGGACTCCCTCTGAAAGGTAATGGTCCCACGCCCAACAGCTCTGACTGCTTAGTCATCTTCCAACACCACCTCCACATCTGTCTCTGTCTGTGAAAGCTCGGAGAACATCTCATGAGCACCTGTCATGTGGCGCAAGGCTTCGCTATCAATATAGCAAGTGTTGGAAGCAGATGCACTGTAAGAATGGTCTGTCACCAAGGAAAACTCTCTCTGTCTATCAGCATCTGCACTGGTGAGAATAGATGCTCTCTCTCTCTCAATATGCCCAATGCACAGTGAAAACTCACTCTGAAATCTTGTGGCAAAGTCATCGAGCTCCGCTGAAGCTGTTGTCTGCTGCTGCTTCTTCTTCTTGTTCGGACACCGCCCAGCATAGTGTCCCATCTTGTGACATGCAAAGCACTTTGCAGTGCTCAGATCCTTCTTTTGCCCATCCTGCTGCTTGGCCCCACCCTTCTTGGGACCCTTCTTGTTCTTCTTCTTCCCCTTCGTTGTCAAGGCCACATCCTCCTCATCCTGCCTACTAGTAGAAGCACTGCACTACAAGAAACCCCTCTGAGTCTCCTCATGAACAAAATCATCATAGACCCTATCCCATGAAGGTAAGTTCTCCCTAGCCACCAAACCTTGTACAAACATAGCCCAAGGTGGAGTCACCCCCATTCAAGGTTGTCCGCACTAGCTCAGGACCAGTAACAACTACCCCAACAGATGCAAGCTCATCTCTCACCTGAGAGATCCTAGTAAGATAAGCCATACAAGCCTCACCTTTGACCATATTGATATTCTTCAACTTCTCCCTCAGAACCATCTTCCTATTCTCATTAGAACTCTGAAACAATCCGGTCAAAGCACTCCACATCTCATGTGCATGATCCTTCGATGAAATGTGTGGAATAACATGATCTTTAACAGCATCCAGGATAATCCTCATTGCCTTAATATCCTTCTTGTTGAAGGCAGCAAATGCTAACGAATTTATTGAAGCGGGAATCGCAATGTGATTAGCTGTAGTATTTCTGACTACCTCCTCCCACAACTCATTCTCCTTCAACACAAGTAATATCTGGGCCTTCCATGGGACAAAGTTCCCTGCCCCATCCAGCCTATCCTCTGTTCTCAAACCAACGGAAGTCATTTTTCTCAAAGAACAAGTTTCAGCAAAATAGTACTACTGTCACAAGAGTTTTTCTGAATTCTGGAAATGACTGTTCTGACTGCAAAAATTTAGTTTTCTGCCCCACTCAGCTCTGATACCATGTACGTTTTTCACAAGTTTTCAACCTCCGGTTATAAGTTAAAAAATGTCTCAGTTTATTGCCAAACTTAGAAAATTTAAAGGGCTAGAAATAAACATAAATTTCAGACTTAAAACATTATTGTAACTTCAATCTTTTCACTGATAGAAAATAAATAATGCACACCATTCAACACACAATACTCAGAAATTTTTAGCCAATGGCCCTGGAAAAACCCACAAGGGGAAAACCAGTCATAGAGAGAGAGTTTATTGTTTCTTCAGGGAAAAATCAGACAATCTTTTTATAGTCAAAATACAACTTATCTTAACCCAGCGGGCTACCTCGTTTTCTGTGCCAAAGTTGCCTCAATTTTTGTGCAAGTTTCTTCTCAAAAACAGTGTCGAAATAACAGCAAAAACTCAGCCTTGATTTTTCTGCCCTCGATTTTTGTGCCTAAACAGAAGCAAATCCGTACTGTACTGACAGCATTAAATGCACTTGTACGGCCTCGAAAACGTGCATGTTGCCTCGAAAATCGTGATGTCCTTTCCCTTGATTTATGTGCCAAAGTTTGACCTCGAAACTCGTGCCCAAATCTGTACTGTACAAAATCCGTACTCTCCTCGTTTTTTGTGCCTGCAATAAATGCAGTCATACTCTCCTCAGGATCTGTGCAAGCAATAAAGACAGTCTAGATTTTCGTGCCCACTGGAAATCACTTCAGTTGGGTGCCTCGAAATTCGTGCCCTCTCTCTTTAGCTCTCTCTTCTTCTCTTCAGTCTTCTCACAAAAATGAATGAATGTGCCTTTTCCCTTGCTTTTGTTTGAAACCCTAGTTAGGTGAGGAAGCATCTAATCCAATGGCCGAGATTAGATTAGATCTAGGGATGAGAATAAATGCTCCATTTAATTTTTCATAAAAATTAATTTCCCTCACCCACTTAAATTTATCAAACTTAGACTTTAATCTCTAAAGTCTCATTAAATGCTCCACTTAAGTCATTTAATGCAAGGGTCACTTTGTTTTCCCTTTTAAGTGACTAAGGCTAAAGTCACCTAGGGGAACACTTTCCTAGGTACAAAAATCAACATTATCAACTATCAATTATTTTTTATAATCTTTTTTTATCTCACATTCTTCTAGTTATCTGCCATGAACTCTCGGTTATCCATTCATCCGCTACTAGTTATCCATTCATCACCTACCAGTTATTTTTTATATTCTTTCTTTTTTATAATTGTTTATTTCAAATTTTGAACGACTGCCATAGAATCAATCTCGACAATACACTTGCCTCGTCCTCATTCGTACATGAAAAAGCATAGGCCGTAGTCCACCCCAAATCTCAAATAAAAACGTTTATTGACGTAATTAGTATGTGATATACTCTGATACACTAATGAAATGAACAATGACGAAGGAACTAGTAACCGAAGAAAGATTTGAAATTTTATGTCGAAAAGGTATCACCAATGTTGAATCGTAAGCAAAGAAAGGAATGAGGATGTCCACAAAGTGTTGTTGGAGGGATGAAGCCTTTTCTACAAGAACCATTGAAGGAGAAGTAGAGCTAACACACTCATCCAGACCTCCAGCTTAGGTAACCTGTAAAAATCTACAAAACTTGCAAAGGGGATTAAAAGTCGGTGTTACCCAATAACATATACTTAAAGAAAATATGAATTCAAGCAAGAATAATCATAAATTCATAAGCATTCTATTACAAATAAAATAACAAGTAATCATGAAAGTATTACTTCCTATCTTACTAGAACACAGTTCCCTTCAAAAGCCAGCAATCCCGAACATATACAAGCTTGCAGAAAAGATACAGATTACCTCAATATTGCATAAAACAAACCACATCCAAACACCATAGACCACACTCGCATAAACCTCCAAATCCTTTTATTAACAATGATGAAAAAATTAGAACAGTATACAAGCAGAGGTTCCACACTTCCTAATGAAAATCAAGGAATGAGTGCTTGCTTAAATAGAAAATTACACAAGCTAGAGGGGGCGCACTTCCTAAAGGATGCGCTAGGGTTGAGTGAGATGGCAATGAGTTGGATTGAGGTTGGAACAGGCAGCAAGTAATGGCAACATCACTTGTGTGATAAGGAAACAACCCCCACTTCATGCTTTGTCCAACCATGAAAGCTTTTCCATCCATGCCTTCACCCCCACTTGGAATGCACCCCTCTTGGAAAGAAAACTTCTAAAACTTGAAAACACTTTGAAACGACAAGTTTTGACTTTCCAAAATTGCCCGGGTACTTGCCACTATACTGTTCCAAGTCACAAAAACTAATTTCGGCAAGTTTCTTTTATTTTTTTTAATTGCCGAATTTTCTAATTAACTAATTTTTTTGGTCTTTTTTGGGTTTTTCAAGTAATAATTAATTTTGAAGATAAAAAATTACTCGAAAACTTAAGAAAGTAGGTTTAGGGGTTAAGTGGGTGCTCTAGGTTAGAAAATGAGCACCCCCATGAAAAAAACAACCTCCAAGCCCCACTTTTATGACTTTTTGAACTTTTACAACTGACTTATTAAAAAAAAGCCTGTAAAAACAAAAACAAAACAAAAATCTGGAAATTAAAAGAAACCTATGGGGGACTTAGGACATGTTCATAATGACTCAAAATAATGATTAGCACGGTAATATACATCGAAACCTAGGTTTTAATAACCTCCCAAGGCCTAACCACCAATACAATTATTCCAGCTTTGGAGGCTTGAGTGAAAAAGTCGAAAATTATTTATCGTTTACAAACAATAGATAATCAACAAGGAAAAAACACCCTAGAATAATGCATTGATGATTAAATCCTCTGAAACCAAACCTTTTACATAAATTCATCATGCTAACTCATTTTATTACATTTCCCCATAGGATATGAACATGTTAAAAAAAATATAAAGGGCCTAAGAAGGCCTACATGGAGTTCTGAACTTGAAATTTGAACAAGTAACTGTTCATACTTGGCGGCTCACTTAGAAGTCCAACTTAGTTGGTAACAACTACTAATGCATGCTACAGGATTTTTAAATCAGACTTCATATATGAGGTTAAAGTGTTCAAATTAGAGTTGGTTGATATCTAGAGATGTTAAGCACTTGTTGAATATCTTAATTGTTTAAAGATCATTGGTTAAACATCTCACAATCATTGCATTGTACTAGTGGATTATCACTGTTGTATAAAGGCTTCCATAATAGGCCTCTTACCTTGATGTATCATTAATTACAATTAATGACACAAGGCTACTATTGAATAAGACTGATACCATTTACTTGTATAAGCTTTTGCATTTGTTGTTTTGTGAGTGATTTCATAATTTAATGAATGATCATTGGACTATTTACTGTGGGGAAATTACCGTCTTTTATTATTGTTGAACACCGTTGGAATGATCACGCGTTCACAATAAATGTTGCGTAGATAATGCTTTGCTAGTAATATCGATACACTTGTTTTACATCTACAACATTTACATTTGTCTCGTATGTTTTCTTCATTCTCTAGTTGACTCCTTAAAGGCACTGGTCACTAATATTGTTGTAGAAGAAATAGTCATGCTTTCCAAGTGTCTTGCAAAAGGGCTCTCCCCTGGAGGTTCCGACTCTCCGAAGTAGTTCAAGGAACGTGACCGAGGTGACATTGAGTCACTTTCCTCATATGTGTCATGGTAGAATGTGATGCTTCGGGTTTTGGAATTGGTGCAGTGCTAATGCAGTAGGACCATTCGATTGCCTTTGAAAGTCGAAAGCTCAACAAAAGGGAAGGATTAAAGTCTGCATATGATAAGAAGATGTTTGCTATCATACAAGCATTAGCTAAATGGCGCAATACCCATTGGGTAGTAAATTCTTATATGTGCTGATCACAACAATCTTTAGTACCTACTTTGACATAAAACCTTATCCACGGAGCAACAGAAGTGGATAGAAAAGATTTATGCTTTTGATATGGATATATTACACAAAAGGGGAAAGAATAATGTAGTTGTCGATGGGTTATCAAGAAAAGATGACGAGGTAACAACATATGCAGTATCAACCATAATCCCTGAATGGTTGGATGAGATACAAGTAGAATATGCCAAGGATCCAAAAGCTTGTTCCATCGTAAATAGCTAGAGACAACATTCAACATTTGAATGGAGAGATTACATTCTTTGGCACAAAGGAATAATTTATCTCACACCAACTTCGAAGTTCAAAATAAAAATCTCAAAGGAATCACATGACTCACTTGTTGCAAGATATGAAGGTGTCTTTAAAACTTATTACAATGCACGTCAATCATTTTACTAGAAAGAAATGAGTAAGAAGTGTGAGAGAGAGAATTTTGGCAAAGAAGACGAAGGAGCACTAACTCGGGAAGACAGCCCTAAATTGCAGAGGAGAGAGACAGGAGACTTTGGCAGAGGTACACCGTACAGTGGCAAGCTGCCTTGGGAACCGTGTCATCTCACAGGTTTTTCTCAATGATTTGTTGGGTGTTTCAATTTTGCCATCTAGGGCATAAAACGATTTTCTGATATTGTAAAAGCTTTGTATTTTCTTAAATAAAAATATCCTCTCACGTTGCTAAACTCGGTTTTCCCATCTTGGGTTTTGTCCGGGGGTTTCTACCCAAAAAGATTGTGTCGTTTCTATTGATGTGATTGATTTTGTGAATGGTTCTCGGTTTTATATTCCGCTGCATACTGTAAAGAAGTTTATGTGTGGTTATTTCAGTTAAATTTAAATATATTGTTTTAGCCCTAGTTGTGCTTTGAAGGAAAATTTACAGCTCTACCCTTGCTTTGAGGACAAATCAATTTTTACGGAGTGGGCAATGTAAAGTGATATTAATGTAAGGGCGAATAACATGCCTTTTCCATTTGAAAAGGCAAGGGGAACCATATTTAATGGTCACTGTATTTTGTAATGTATCATGATATTCAATAATTTAAAACATATATCTATTTCTATAACTTGTTTGTTTACCAGACAATTGCAAGTGAGCATATATCAACTAAATTTTATTATAATTTAACTGCATATATAAATCATCTTTATTAATTATTTATCTTGAAATTAGATTTATCTAAGTGGTGGTTATCTCTAGTAATCTAAGCCATTCAAGCTTTTATTCAAGCTCACTTATTATTTATTCTTTGTTTAGTTTTATAAATCTGAAGTTGTTCTTGCATGTTAATTTCTTTACATTCTGATTTCTCAAATCATTATGTTAGATTTTGTAGCTCAGAGCTACTTCTGCACTTTTGTGCCTAGGTGCAGTGGTCCAAGCAAGGTGTCTCACTTGAGTGACAAAGTGACTTTATGATATGTTTTTATAAAGTTCAATTTAGTTGTACTTTATATTATTTTTGGGGTTAAGTGACTTTTCGAGAGAAAAGTGATTTTTATATAGTTCCTATTATCACATGTACTTTTTCAGCCAGGCTTCCATGATGCAGCATGCAGACTTGTCTCTTTCTATTCCGAGCTACTTTTACATGGGGTATCTGTTGGCAAGGGGTTGAGGATCAGTTAGTTGCGCAGCATCACAGATGTTGCGCAAGCTCAGAAGACGCCACGCAAGACAAAGATAGCGCGCAAGGTGGAAGATAGACTACTTTTGAATGTTTTGTGTCACTTTTTGTATTTTTGACCATATTTTGTGGATATTGGTCATTAGTTGGTAGAATCAATTAGGAGTTAGTTAGAAGTGGACCATGAATGTAAAGACGCAAGCCTATAAATAGAAGAAGAATTGTGAATGTAAGAATCATCGGTTGTAATCTGTCTTAGTTATGATTCATGTTCATCATAGAGAATCTGAGACTGAGAATTGAATTGTTGTCTATTTTGGATCTATGATTTCTTGCGCAGAAGTAATATGAAGATACGAGGGTTGATCTGAAATACTATTATCTTTTGCATCTTTCTGTCTTTTATTTCTGTTTCTGCAATCCAATGGTGAATATGTGTGACATGGATCTATGAAGCAATGTTTACTGCTTATGAATGATGTTATCTTCTTAGATCTGTTTGTGCGACAGTATGGTTATTTATGTTACATGATACTTCTGCTATGAATGAATGATGCGATCTGTTGAAGAGTATGAATGATTAAACAATTGGTCAGATATGATAAATAAGTTGTCATCTTCTATTTTGCGAAAACTTGGTTCCGTCAGCCCTCCCTCGAACATCTTGAGTGAGACTTCATCCACTTCGTGGATGTTGCTGGACAAGGTAAAACCTGTCTAGGTCAGTGCTCAGGGAGATCGCAGCGAGTCAAGTGTCGACAGAGTGGGAACCCCTGTCGACTGAGTTTTGTTGGTTGGGTGCCCCAACAAAACCCAAGCCGACTAGGTTTTGTTGACTTTTTTTGTTAAATGGTCAAAAATACAAAAGGTGACACAAAATATTCAAAAGTAGTCTATCTTCCGCCTTGCGCGGTGTCTTCTAAGCTTGCGCAGCATCCACGATGTTGTGCAACTAACTGATCCTCAACCCCTTGCCAACAATATCAGCATGGATCTCTACAACTTCATTTCACTTGAAAGCCTTGTTCTTGATGTTTTCCTTGCCAAGACTAAGACCCAAGAGTCTATTGAGGTGATTTTGGTGATGATCTAGTTCATTTCAGCAGAGTAGCAAATCAGGAGTTGGTACACACACAGCCAGGGGCTTATCAATTGGAGACAGGTATACATGGTGAGATCGGGTAAATTTCCTTGGTTTAGTTGTTGCTCTATGATATATCTCAGATACCTATACTTGCCATGTTAGGATGATCACAGTGACCTATGTTATATGTTCTTTATTGCTCTAATCTTTGTTATGATTGATCAAGGAGTCCAATGTGAAGACTGTTGCCCATGCCATGCTCAAACAAATGTAACCCTTAGTGCTAGGTTGGTTCCATTACATCTCTATCCGTCCATCCAGTTCATCCATATTTGCTTCTTCCCCATGACTATGACTAATAGAGACTTGTGAAATTGAAGACCTTTCCCCATTTTGACTACTATGTGTGACAGACTCCACATTATGTGTCTCGGGCTATGAAGTATGTGTCTTGGCCAGTGTGGCTAGGTGTACAGGGTTGTCATCCTTAAGTCCTCAAAACAAGTGCTCCACAATAACAATGTTGTTAAACACTAAAGCATCGAAACGCTCGGTAGTCAGTGGCCAAGAGATCGAGCACCCATTCCTTGTATAATGTAAGGCTCGGTTTGCCCTCTATAGGGGCGTCAAGGAAAGGCGAACCCGTCGGGGCTATGGACTGCTCGCGGGTAACGGGTACCCTAGTCATTTACTGGAGCCATGTTACCAACTATTTTGTACAATAGTTGAACTTCCTATTGAGCCGCCATTTATCGAGCATGATGAATGCTCATCTCCACAGTTCAAAAGTTCACTATGCTCCAGAGTTAGCCAGTTTTGGGTTAAACTTTTTATTTTTTGTAAATACATGTTCATACCCCCTTGGGGAAATTGTAAAAAATGTCCTAGCATTTAATTTTTTATAAAAGGCTCGGCTTCCCGGACTTGAGCATCAAGCCGACTAGCACAGAGTGTTTTTTCCCGTGGTTATTATTGGTTGTTGAACAAACGACTAATAGTTTCTAAGTTTTACACTCACACCTCCAAAGTTGGGGTAGTTGTCTTGGTGTTTCGGCCTTGGGAGGTTATTAGAGCCTTCGTGTCAATGTTTTTCAACATGCTAGGCATTCTAATTGAGTCGTATGAACATGTATTAGGTCCCCCTAGAGTCTTGTTTGATTCCGAGAAAAAATATTTTTTCGTTTTTAAGCCATTTTTTAAATGGTTTAAATGAAAATTTTCAAAATGTAAAAAATGAATGATCCGGAGTCCGTTTTTGGCGTGGTTGGGCTCATTTTCAATCCCGGAGCGTCCACTTTACTCCAGGGATTACTTTCCACTTTAGTCGGGCAGCTAAAACACCCCGTGGAGCATTTTTCAGCTAAAGATGCATCAGAAAAGCATTTTAATGCTAAATTTTGGCAAATTGGCACCATAGTCAAAGTTTGAAAAAGAAGAAAATTTAAAAAAATATTTAAAAGGGTGACTTGGCATGGGTCCCCCTATGGCTCACGACCCTTTTTCAAACTTCAGATTATTTTAAAAACTTAGTATTAAGAGTGGGTTAATTGCATATGGCTCACGTGAGGATGAAGAGCTCACACTAATGTAAAATGGTGTGTGGTGGTGATAAGTGGGATTGGGTGGACCCATCCACTTAATAAATTATAAAATAAACCATGGAATATTGTATCCATTACCAAGGCATGCGAATTGATTTATATGAGAAGTGACGTAAGGAAAGGCTCACGCTAGCATGTAATGGTGTTGTTGAAGGTTGGCGAATGGGATTGGGGTGGACCCCTTCCCTTTATTATATTTTTTTAACCATTACCAAAACAATTATTTGCAATCGCATGGTTATCGTGTTGGTTAGAAGTGAAGGTTAACGTGAGCTTATAGACTCACACTGGTGGTGGGTTGCGTCTTGTATGGAGGGTGGACCCCTCTTCATGAGGATCAAGGGGCTTGCATATCTTATGTAATGTTTTGGATTCGAGCCTCAAATAAAATTAATCCTCCATCATCTATATCATACATCCACGTGGAAGGAAACTCACGTGTGAGGGGAGAAGGAGACGCCGATATGGATTGGTGAGGTTTGGTGATGTGTCGGCACATGTTGGGTGGAGAGGGCTAGTTCCTCTTTACTTCAACTCCGGTTGTAGCTCAGTTCCTCTTCACTTCAATGAGGGTTCAGCTCAGTTCAGGTTCACTTCAACTTAGTTACATGCTGAGTTTATCTTCAGTTCATAAATTCCCCCCTGGGGCTTGGTTTTTGTTATAAATAAGAGGTCTCTTCTCCCTTTTGAAGAGGGAGAATTTGTGCAAGTACACTCTGGAGAAATTTGTAATATCTTTTGAATTTGAATAAAGCAAGAAGACTTTGGAGGTCCATGTGGGAGTTCTTTGTATGCTATGCTTCATCTTGTTTAAGGTGATACCATTCTTAGCTCATCTCTTTTGATTCTTAAGTATATGATCTTGTGATTAAAAGGCTAACAATCTAGCACAATATTATTTGATCTATGTTTTTCTCTTGAGTTTTGTGGCTTTCAGGTATTATCCCAGGTGCAAGAGCTTTTGCTTGGTTTATACATTCATCCTACAAGTTCCCAAAGGATGCTTCTACTTCAAAAAGCCAAGAAACAAAGCTTGCTTGCCTCATCCATCAAACAAACTACTTCAAAAAATCTCTTAGCTACATTGGTTACTACAAAGCGGATCTACTACACTCACAAGTTTTATCTTTTGATTTGCTTTCCAAATAGTGCAATACTCTCAAATCTTTCATATCTCTAGATCTTGCATTATGATTGGCTAAGTAGATCAAAGTTTCACACTTTGATCTACTTGCTTGGGTTTAGATCTACTATTTTCAATCTTTAATTTTTACTAGATCTAAGATCCTAGCTTCATTACAAACTTGTAAATCCATTATTTCCTTTTACTCGGCTTGTTACTCTTTCATTTTCCATTTTTGTTTTTTTTAGTGCCAAATATCTCTAAGTTCTTTGCCCAAGACCATCATCCTTTTTGCCAAGCATTTGTCTTGAGAAGTACTTTGGGATTTGTTCCCAATTGCCACATTATTTTGCGTGCCACTTATCTTTCTCCACTATCTCTCGCGTATTTTCAGCTAGCTAGAAATTTCAAGACTAGTGCTTCAAAGTCAATTTTTTTACTTCTTTTTGGCCTTAGAAAACGTGCACGAATTTTCTCAAAAAACATGCAAATTTTCCACTATTAGGCTTGCTGGTTTTTATGTGTTTTTCATTAATTTTCAATTCTGGAAATTCATTTAACAATCAGAAATTTCTCGAAAATTTTCCAAAAATTATTTTTTCAAGTTTTTGTACTTTTTCTCGAAAAACATGCAAGTTTAAGCTTGCTGTTTTTTTATTGATTTTTTGCAATTTTCTGCTATTTTCCAGTTCTGGAAATTAGCCTAAAATATTTAAAAATCATTAAAATTTTATTTCTCAAAAAAGTTCAAGTCATTTCATAGAAAAACGTGCATTTTGCATCATAGAAGGCAAGCTTTTCCTCTCATTTCCAAGGGTCTGATTTTTGGTCTTGTTTTCCTGTTTTGGGCTCTTATTTATCTCATTGGGCACTTATCATCTCATTCACTTTCATTTGTTCAAATCATAAGTTGAAATTTGGTTTCCTAACACTCTCACTAGCTGTTGTTTAAAGCTCTTACTTACAAGTGAACCAAGAGCAAAATCACGCAAGAAAAGAGCAAGCAAAGCTAGATCCAAAAGACAAGGATCTGAACCCAAAACACCTTTATCCTTTGTACAAGTCATAATAAGGCCTCAAATTCTCTTGTTTAGCCACTTTCTTCATTTTCAAGGGTTAAATTCCCTTATCTTGTAAAATATTAATGAATAAGGCTAAGTGGGATAAAGCCTCCCATAGTTTGTGTTTCTTCCCTATTTGGGAAAGAGTGTCTTGCTGTGTTCTTTAGCTTAGTTTCATTTTCAGTACTTAGATAAGCTTTTCATTTTGCTTTCGAACACTAATTGCTAGCTTAGATTTACTTTCCACTAATTGTTAGTTTCATTTTTTGCATTTGTTATTATTATTTAAACCATTGTTTTAAAACTCGGACTCGGACTCGGAATCGGTCAAGGGTCAACTCGGACTCGAAATCGGTAATGAATAGATAATGACTCCGCCGATTTAAATTTAATGACTCGAATTACTCAAAAAAATACATAAAATTTTAAATTTTAAAGAAATACAATATTTTAATCGATGCTTGCAAAGCATTAGAGACAAAATATCCAACGTCTACTCATGCATATACCATATAAGTGTGAATATATCAAGATGTCATCGAGTGTACTGTGCAATACATATCAAGAACAAAAAACATAATCAATGAGGCCTAAATGGCTTGTAGAGTCCAAAAAACAACATGCTATGATGCCACTACATCATATGTCAATGATCATACATCTCTTTTTGTTTAGCCTTCTCCTCTTCAAATTCATCAAACTGTTGTTGCAACTCCAACCTAATCTCAACAATAAACTCTAAATCAGCTTCCCATGGGGCAATATTTCCTCTAACAACAGCCAATTGTTGTTTAAATCTATTAATGCCCCCTCCTTTAATCCATGTCTTGCAACATTTGCAATACATTTTCCCTTCAATGACATCAGCATGGATCCATGCCTCATCTTTTCCTTTTGGGGCCAATCTAGAATCTAAATGCAAAGCAAATCTAAACATGCAAAGAAAAAAGAAAAAAATCTTATTATTTTGGCAACAAACAATAGAAAACAGGACTGATATTTGTCAATTTAATGAGAAAAAAAAGAAACAATGGCTACCTAGAAGCTAACATACATCTAGGTAACAAAAAACCGGTCTCCAACAATCCAACTCTTCCAATCATGTTGATTGTTCTTCACTGTTGGACACTCCTCCAAGCCTCCATGAATCCAAACAACAATAATGCCAAATGCTCACAAACATCTTACAACATAAATGTGAGGCAAATAGAGGGGCAAGGGGTCATCTTATGGCCTCAGGTTATGGTTAGAATAAGAAAAATATTAAAAATAAAAAATAAACATGTTATTTTGGAGTCTGCATTATTGTGGGTGTCTGCCACAACTAACTCGACTGACTCGGGTTACAACTCGGTCAATTCGACCGACACGGCCAACTCAGACCCAACTCGGCCGACTAAGTATAAAATCGGCCACCCGAGCCGAGTTGCAGGCCGAGACAGCTCGGTCGGGGGTCAACTCGGCCAACTCGGACTCGGATGGTTTTTAAAACACTGATTTGAACCATCACTCGTGTTCCTTGTGTATGCTTTATCTATCTTTAAAAGAAACCAAAGACTCTTGAACTTGTCATAAGACGAATCAAGAGCACTCTCTCTCAGAGAGCATAAACATTGCACTTTTACTGCATTTTAGCATATAGATTAGTTAAAGTCTCTTCAACCTCTGTCATAAGACAAATCAAGAGCATTCTCTGTCGGAGAGGTTCATCTGTGTGCTCTAATTAAAATTCGCAACTCATCACTCCCCTTTAATAAAATTTGAATTTATTCGTTGTTTCATTGCCGGAGTATGCTCTGACCAGCCTAAAAAAAAGCTGGAGTACACTCACAAATGGTATTGGACAGATTAATCGAGCAAGATTCAACATAATAAAACTTTCAACCCCATAACCAATGAACCGACGTTGATTCGATAAATGCTCAGGTAGTGGGCAAATTCCAAGTGGGGACGCCGGACTGCTCAATCTGGACGCTTGCTGGTTAAATTCTCTAAACACCTAACTTGTGAGCCAAACCGGCATTGACATGTCTCGAACGGAGCCACTGAAAGTATTTCCGATTAGATTTCCATAGACACCTAAAAAGAAGATTACTTAAAATACTATAAAATCAACCAAGAACAATTTCAAAACAATCACACAAACATTATATCGATAATTGTATCTGCAGCATCCCAAACACTCATTGACTCCATTTGGCACCGATCTTCAAAACTTACATGTATCACCCTGATTTGGACCATTTGTCATTTAATTCTTAAAGTCATTATATTGTGGATGCTTATTTAAATTCCAAGTCGTCATATATTGTTTCATCTTGATATTTGTGTTTTGTAATTTCAACGTGGATTGTGTATTTTATTGTATCTCTAAAAACTCCTAAACAACACCCATCCGCATCACAACACCAAAAACACTTAAAAACATAGAGCCATAGAAAATTCTTTCTTTGGGACTACCCCCCTTGGCTTCGTTAGGAGTTAGACTAAACATAGGAGCTGGGATTCAGGTGACAGTACCTGGCTCTTTGCTTGCCCCCAAGGCCACACCTTTCCCACTCAGAGAAACAGCAGTCTAAAATATTTCTATTGACGGTGTGCATTCGACGGACAACAAGCCTAGAAGGCTTTCCAGGGCACCTACTCTTGTAGGTTGGCTACTATCTTATAAAAGTTATGAAAGTCATTGAAAGGTTAATGGTCAAAGGATGAGCACTCACCCCTTGTAAGGT
The DNA here is from genome assembly GCA_001517045.1 of Pseudotsuga menziesii. NCBI lineage: Eukaryota > Viridiplantae > Streptophyta > Pinopsida > Pinales > Pinaceae > Pseudotsuga > Pseudotsuga menziesii. The sequence goes on from LPNX010926499.1 coordinate 314,584, forward strand.
GTTCGGCTCAATGGTCCCCATAGGGCCACAGGGTGAGACTAGTCAGGAAAGACTGGGTCTTTGTCAGTACTGGAGCCTAGAAGGCATCCAGGGCACCTGCCTTTGAAGGTTGACCTATATTTGCAATAAATTTGCAAAGGAAAACCTGCTAGAGTCTGAAGGGAAGCATACCCAAGTACTTCACCCATATGTGAGATACCTCCATCCCCTTTTGCTATCTGTCATACATGTGTCGCCTTGGTAGAGTTTAGTAGTTGTTAGTCGGATAGATCACTAAGTCAAAGTCAGTCAAAGTCATGTCCCTTACCTTAGCCTGGATTTTCCATCACCACCCATCTATAGCATAATTGGTTACACCTTTGTAAGTATGGCATGAGCAAGCAGACTTCCAGAAGACTCTAAGATCTTTCAGAAGCAAAGGTATATTTTATTAGTATTATTATGTTTGGTCACTATGATTATGAATAACTGATTTAAGTTGGGTTCTGATATACACCATTGGAGCATGGCTTACCTTCGAATGTTGCAGGATCATACTAGTACAGTATCTCATCTTGATTTTGGGTACTTTAACCAAGTCAACTCAGATGACCGAGTCAATCACGTTTCCCAAGGCAGTGACTCAAAAATACAACATGGTCTATGGTCTATATTTGTTCGAAACATGCCCAGGACCAATACTGCAGTTTCAATTTTCAGAGTTTGGCCCTGGTTCTCCAGAAAAGTTATTATTATCACTTAATTATTGGTCAAATGACCTATTTTTTATTCAGATGGCAGTATGTTTGGTTCTCCTAGAGCAGAGCAGTAGTCACTTATACCATTCTTCTATGTCTCCAGATCATCCAAAACAGTCAGTTTGCCCCAGATCTCAGCCTGGAGTGAGTTATGATGGATTTATCAGTTTTCAGGGAATGTACCAGCAGAAAATGAACTAGAAATTCACTGAAAAAATCGATTTGGCCTCCTGTGTCAAGGAAACGGTGTGGAACTTTGACAGATAATGTTTCTTAGCATCCCAGACAATCCTTCAACAGCTTTCAATCAACAGATGTCCATATTATTTAGTTATGGCTCGGCCAATGAGGAAAAACTCCCCATGGGGCGCCCCCTCTAATTGGCTATTGATGTATTTCATGATTATATCTTATGATTTGAAGTTGTAAAGGGACCTAGGGTGAATTAAGCCCTTAAGTGACCTCCCTCGATGTATTGATGTATCACACTTATGTTATATTTTGAGTTTGACTTAGGATGGGCGTCCTTGAGCAAAGTGCGCCCCCTTTGGTTGACTCGGTCACTTGATCCATGTGAATAAGTTATGTATTGATCTCCATCGTTGATGATCTTTTATTCTCAAGCGTTGGATGATAAAGTTAGTTATGTTTTGTGTCTCTCTCAAACTATTTAAGAGAGGTGATCCCCCATTGTAATTCATGAGCTTTGGCACCGGAATATCAATAAAGAGATTTTTGTCTAGGATTACTTTTCTATGTATCTTGTGGATGTTCTGACCTGATGACTGGCAATGCTATTCTTCCATACTGAGCTTCATTCAGGATAGATCTTGCATTTTTCTTTACCCATCTCATCTGCAGGAAAAGGAGGCGCGCTAGGAGAGAGAAGGCGTTTTGTGGGGCAACTCACCTTCGTCTCAGCTTTGGGGTGTTTGGTTCAGGGAGTATCTTCTTCTTAATGATTTTTTATTCCCTTTTCCTTTCTGTATTTTGCAGATCTCATTCGTTTGTCTGATCGGTTGATTTTCTCTAATCTGGCAAGTTGAAGGGGGCACAAGGGTGACTAACTGTAGCATAACAATATCAAAGATCTTACTCGGGAAAGTTCATTTTGACGGAAGATTGGCATTCTTCATCATTTCTCAATCCATCTACGAGTTCCAGGTACGTCTCACAGGTAAGTTTCTCTTCTTTTATTTTCTGTACATGCATTGCTCATCATTCCATAATATTAAAACCCTCGTTTCATAGATCTATCAATTGTAGCTTGCGGCGAGCTATAAAATTAAAAACCCACTTTTGATTTAACATAAAACCCCTAGATTTAAATTTTCGGCTTAATCGAACTACATTTGCCCATTCAAAGCACTAGCCGGTTACTAGAGGAAAACGCCCCCCTTGGGGAAAGTGGTCGTTTTCACAAACCGCAAACTGGGTATTGTTGGTTTCATCTCCAATCGGCTAATCTTGCACCCAACAACCAATCCGAGTGTCCAACTTTACTTAATTTCACCATTTTTCCCTAGAACCCAATTTTCCTGCATAAACCCTAGGGAAAAATTGGGGCTTTTCACCTGAACGCTCTGAATCTCTCAGTTTTCGTTTCAAACTCTAATTAACCATCTAACTAAGAGATTCAACCAAGTTTCCCTCGCCAATCTGTTCAATATCCTTAATTTTAGGGTCTCTTGGTCATCGGGACGCCCTCTGGCTTAGTGTTTCACTGGGTCCAAAGTGTCGGTATCCTCGACTGGTGTGACATCCGAGTTCTTTTGGAAGTCCTGGATATCGTAGGTCATGACTTTACTTGCCTTTCCTCTGCCGTCCTGAATAGGATCATCTCACAGGGCATCTACAAGATTCGTGATAACAGTTCCATGACTTAAGTCATGTGAACTTGAGATTAAATCACAGCCATCGATCTTGTAGGCCAAGATTTGATCTTGACTGTAGAAGACAAAAAGTTAGGGCAGTTACCTTAAAATGGAAAATAAAAGATGCTCAAGTGAGACTAGTGCGGCACGCATTTCAAGAAGAGAGAGGGGGAAGTGAGCTTAAGAGAAGAAGAGGAGCAGCTAACAGGGGCACACTTTCCAAGGGTATTTGGAGGCACACATCCCAAGGAAAATGATCAGCAATTAATGTTGTTCTGTACAGCAATGAAGAAGGGCGCACTCTTTGAATAAGAAAGAGGGCATGCATTCCCAGGCAAGAAGCAGCCTTTATTTCTATCCATACAGCTGTTGTTGTAGGGGGGCGTACTGCTGTACAGCGAAAGAGAAGCACAGAAAACGAGGCTACAGATTGGCACTGTTTTCAAGGTGTTTTACTGTTTCAGCTGGGTCGTACTATGACTGTACAGTACAGCAATATTCACTGATAATCGAAAGTGCTTTTAGAGGAAGGAGGTTGCTGTAGAGTAGGCCGTATAGGCTGTACGGTTTTTGTGGGCACATACTATCTTTTATGGTGTTTAAGTTTTTACTAAGTGCAACTTCTTTCATTTTTCATGGTTTAGTCTTGTGCTTGGTTAGTCTAAATTGATAAACTATTCCAATCTAGACCTTAAGATAATAAATCATTAATTCATTAGGGAAACCCCCTAGGCTTTGGATCAAAGAGTTAGGCCTAAAGTGAGAGGTTGTGTGTGTTGAGGTGAGGTGACAGTGATACCCAACCTTTGCTGCCATATAGGTTGTGCTAGTGGGTAGAGACTTTTCCCACTCTCGTACAAGTTGGGTGGTAACATCTCGCAATGGAAAACTACTTTTTCCAGGTTTTGGACATTAGAGCTATTGGGCGACACTACACTAAGCACATTTTTTTGTTAGTCGCTATTGTTCTAAGGTTTTTTGTTTTTTGTTATTGTTCTAGGGCTTCTGAATCAATGCCCTCCTTCAGGTTCTCGCCCCTTTTACCCATTTGGGCTTTTCTTCTACTTCAATGTATTCCTTGTACATCTAGTCTGATCTCATTTGCACTTTCCCATAAAATGCTCTTCATCAAATATGCTTTAGGCACTCCTAATATACACTCTGGACATTGTTCTTTTGCATTCCCGTTGGCCACTTATGGACATTCATATTTGGATTAAATTTAAATATGGCTTATGATGAATACAATAGGCATGCAGTTATAGCCAGTTAGCTTGAGTGGTTGAGAGCCATGAATAGCACACAGGAGGTCTCAAGGTGAATTCCCCAGGTTGGCTGCCTTTGCCTAAATGGGCCTCACACGATGTTTTGGCTGGGTTAGGGGCCGAAAATGCGCCAAGCCATTTTACTCTGGGTACCATCCTGTGAATGAGGGGAAGTGCCTGGGGGTTTTCCCAGGGATCTATATTCCAAGAAAAAAATTACAATGACTAAAGAAGCAATAGGTATATCAATATAGATCCATTTAAATTTTAAACAGCTACATGTACCATCAGCATAAATATAGCGATTAACAAGGGATTGATTGAAACAACTTCCCTAAGTTGCATGAATCATACAGAGGTGAATAGCAAGATTAGGATCTGTGGATACCATGCTATCGATTCTCCAAGTTCAAAAACTCAGAAGACAGTCCAGGCTAACATTAGATATGCTACCTTGGAACTGTATGAACATGGTCTTGAGTTTCATGCTCAATTCTGTTTATGAAACTTTCAAACAGATAGCTGGATCTAAATAATTATGAACAATCTGTATGATGTATAATTCTAAAGATAATAATCAACCGTTTCTCCTTCCCTTGCCCGAAATGCTAACTTGTCCCATCTCCATGACCAGGAAAAAAAAAATTGAAAGTTGAAATTGGCTCGTGCTGTCCAGCAACAGAAATGGATGATAATTTGAGTGATGTATGGAATGATAAATTGATGGCTGAGATTCTAACAGCATGAAATTGTAAGTAAAACTATGAATATTTTCACATACTATTTTCATGTTTATACTGTAACCATAAAAATACTGTAGTATTTATAGTATAAGAATAGGCATTTCAATAGATATGGGAATGGCTAGATATCAAAAAATCAAAATATCTTAGCATAAAATGCAATTCTATTTCATGATAGCATGAATTTACATAGTGCAATTCCCTATTACATGGAAAAATATTGCTTAATACAGACAAATGGATACTGTACCTGATTCAGGACTTTCGCCAGCTGGATCTCTTGCTGATAACTCTGGTGTCTTTGCATCACGTACAGTTAGATTATTAAAAGCTTCCTGATCTCGAGCCAGGATAGACATATCTGAACTTGAAGCTTGGTAAGCAAGATGACTGGATTGTTTTCCAAGTTCCTTCTCATCTAAACTGTAAGTCAAAGCTGCAGCACCTGACTCAGATTCCTCCTTCAACACTGAAGTATCTTGAGCATGTCTACCTTCAGGGATTGGTTTTCTGGAAGACTCTTGAACAGTTCTCATTTCATCCAGCCTATTAGCCATTGTTGCTGGTGGAATAAAACTAAAAAGGAGATTATGGACGACAGTTATTTTAAAAAGACATTCCTGCTGGAATCCATAATGGACATTGTAAAGATCAGATGCAACTTTAAAGAAAATGGGTTCATGACCTTTACCTCTTTAACTGAAAAATTTCTGCCTCCTTAGCCTGCAAAGACGTTCGTAGTCGAGAACATTCAGAATTCAGATGCTCTATCTCTTTCCTTAGAGATCTGACGTTGATCTGCTCAGAAGTCACTCTTAAGAGAGCAGGAAGGCTTGGACTTGTCAAGGGTGCAAGCAGCTAGAGTGTGATATTTGTTTGTATAAATGTTGACTTGCACTAATAAGATAAAAGGGATTAAGATACAGGTGACCCAAGCCCCAGAGGTATAGCAATTCTATCTCTGCATTTTTTAGGACACCCCATTGAAAAACATAATGACACGACCACTAGAGTTAATCATGAATCTTAAAAAACGACTAGTTTCATTGTACCGCAAATATAGAAATCCTTCTGATCAGCTTATGCCTCAACACACTTTTGACATGTAACTGCTTCATCATTACTCAATTTCGAAATTATGCATAGCATGTGTACAAAGAACCTTCAGAACAAAAATGTTCCGAAATTTTTCTAATCTTTTGCAGAATTAAAATATTGCTACAAGGATGCATAGCACCACCTGTTCTTTAATTATTTCAGTCTGTTTCGATGCAATTCCTCAGGTACACAATTGTATGCCGCCCATAGAGGTCCACCAGTGAAAGTAAAAGTGCCATTGCAGTGTCCTTGGCAATTTCGGATTCTGTTACAGTTATACCACTTGGGAGTAGAAAATGAATCTTAGAGATGGAATAGGTAGACCCTTGTCAAAAGTAAGATCATTTCTAGCTTTCCATAATGATAGTGGGTTTAAGAGGTAGATTCTGTTGATCCCTTATCAGGATTCAAAAGTAAGATCATTTCTGGCTTTCCATGTTGATGGTGAGTTTTACTTAATTGTGTGGGGCAATTCAGGGCGTGTGGCATTTCAGGGCCATGTAATGCCTAATTGCTGAAAAAAGAAGGATATCTGAAGGCTTGGCTAAGATGAAAATAGAGCTATAAGGGCAGTCTGTGAGCCATTATGCAAGAAAGGCATGATTATGGTTTTGAAAGTTTGAAACAAAATGCTTCATTTTTTTATCCTTCTACTTATCAACTGCAAAAAATGTCATCATAGATTCATAAGATAATTTTGATACTCTCCAGGAATTACCCAAAAATATCAGGTCAATGGGACTCAAAAGTACAATCTAGTAGTGACAAATTGTGGGACTGCCAAAACAACTCCTAGAACCTAAAAGGTAAAGTATAACATAAATCAGCTAAACTGCTGATAAAGAGCTACACATCATCATAAGTAGGTTCACGATGATAGCCTGGTCAGCTAGCTCAAGTGGCTGAGTGCTTTGAGCTTCATGTCGGAGATCCAGGGGCCAATCCGCTAGGCTAGCTCCTTTATTGCATACCTGACTTGATTTCCTTACCTTGTCAGGCACTGTAATCAGTGCTGATGCATTTACATTAGGTAGCTCTACAAAATGCGGTAAAGTGCCCTGGGGTTTCCCTACAAGGTTTTCCTTGGCTGAAAAAAGTAGGTGCAAGATAGGAGGGGGTAGAGGAAGCCCCAACAACCACATCTAAAAAAGAGGTGGAAGTAAAGGGGAAAGATGAAGACGTCCCTGCTATATCCATCAATCACATAGGAGCCAAGAACTTGTCTAATGATGTCCTCATGGGAGAGCCTAGCACTAAGAGGACCTCAACATGAAACCTTAGGAAGGAGTCAAGAGCAATTTGCTAAGACTCTCCAAACACTCAATGCTACTAGAAAGTACACAATGATGATAAACCTATCTCCTAAAGGAGGGGGTGGCGAGCAACTGGCTTGTGTTGAGAAAGGGAAAGGGAACTCCTCAAAAGCCACATGAGGGTGGGTCTACTAATTGAATACCACAAAGGGATTTGTGGTCTCACTGATCTGGAATCATGTGTCCTGGGTCTTTAGTTAATACTTGATGCCCCCAAGAAATGGGACAAAGGGAAAGAAGGAAGTGGTTTGCTTGATAGGGTCTATCTAGGGAGGTCATTGTAAGAGTTGTTTCTGGTATCCTAACACCTCCCTCATAAAAAGAGCTAGGCATCTCTAGTCTACATACAGAAAGATGACAGAAAGAGGTCCCTATAGAGACAATGGAACCTCCTTTTGATTTCATAATGAACAGAAAACCTAAAGTTGAGGTGCTCCTCTAACTCAATCTCTTATAGGTGCCACAACCATAAAGTCCTCTCTAACAGCGAATTTGATGATCTATCTCGATTCTCAATCCAATACGTGAGAGCAAGCCTTCAACAAGCCAAAAGGAATCCTAAGGTTGTGCACCCAAGTTTTTGAGTGTATACATGTTTGACAATAAGACCATCGCTCGATTGTGTAAAGTGCTCGAAGTCAAAAACCATTGTAGGATTGAGGCCTTTTGGGGGGTGGTTCAATTGACTTGGGCGTACTCTTTGTAGATATCCTCTCTAATCACCATATCCAATTCTTGCTTGGGAAAAAAAGGGTGATCAAGGGCATCCAAGGTGTACCTAAAAGAGTTAAGGTGATTAATAAAGATGCCAACATACTAAAGTGACAATGAGGCCTTAGAGAACCAACATTGTCTCTACCCACAAAGGCCTAGGGATGCAATCTACTCTGACGAACAAAGAACCAAGACGAGGTACTACTCCCTCCTTGGCACCAAATCTCCCAAAATCGATACCATGGGGAGGAAGAAAGTAAGTTTGAAACTAGTCTCAAGGCACAAAGGGTGGACCCCAAACTCTCCATGAATGATGGCTTGAGGAGTTATCCATTTGCAACAAATCGTATGCTCTAATAGGAGACTCTAGAATCTTGCAATCCTGCCTAGTAAATCGTTAACAAGTCAGGTCCTTAGATCTTAGAACCATAAAACATGATAGGTTTAATGATCGTGTCCAAAAGTAGCATCTAGATAAGACATCCTAAAAGTGTAATTGGAAACACTACCACTCAAGCAAGTATAGTGAGTCATATACCCTATCGAGTCAAGGATGAAATTTATGCCTCAAACTAAACCCAAGGCATGAAAAATGTACCCCTAGTGTGTAAGTCGTGATTTGTTGCTCAAGGAAAGTGAGTCGTACCCCTTACTGAGTTGAGGCTGAAATGTATGAATCAAACTAAATGTACAAGACATGGTAATCCCAATCTCACTCCCTCTTTAGTAGAAGTGCTAGCCAAAGAGCTCTTGGACACAATGAAGATCATGACCATAGTTTTAATGAAGTTAATAACCACCAACTGTGTAAAGCTCACAAAAATTGGCCAAGGCATGGATCTGTCAATGAAACCCCTCGAGGGAGGAGGTTAAGAGGATCATGTTGTCACCAAATAGGAGCAAATCTAGTTGAGAATATGTGTGTAATCTTCACTTGTGGCCATGTGCCAAGCTGACCATGGTTAATTGTGGGTTGTTGCACCCATTATTAGACTTATCATAATTTATTGTATTTTAGGGTTAAGCCAACCTAGTCTCCTCCTTCTAACTAGTGCCTTAACCCTAGTGGAGTGGTATTTCCCTCATCTGTAAATCTTCTCATTCAAGTGAATTCATTTGTTCTTTTCCTAGGGCACATAATTTCTCGATCTACTTGTGATGACTTTCTCTTGCTTATGGTTAAAGTATGTTATGTGAAGTCTTCTTGTGATCTATGTTAAGCACTTGGATTAGGGTTTGTTACAGAGATCACTATAGATCTACTATCTCGTATGTTCTAAACATGGTATCAGAGCTAGTGTGACTCTTTCTTCTTATCTAGTATTGTTTCAAGGCTGCTACAAATATGAAATTAGGGTTCTTTTAGCAATGTATTTTTGGACATCAACTATTTCTAGGGTTTTTCTTACCCCTATCTCCACCAGTGAGCTCCTTCTTGTTAGATTTATCTTTTTTTAGCAATTTAAGGGATGATCGTGCTATTTTGTGCCCCATTTAGGGCAGTGCACTCCTTTCCCTTACTTTCAGTCCAAACCCACCATTGATTTTTCAAGCTAGAGCTAGTAAAGTGTGATCCATGTGTTACCGCCTAAGTTGTACTTGGTGGTTTTTTCAAGCAAGCCGACAAAGTAGAACAAGTACACTTGTTCATGATCAAATTTCAAAAGTCCACCAGCATTTTTCTGGGAGTCTATTCAAAAAAATTTGTAACACATGTTCATACCCCCTTGGGAAAAAAAAAATTTTATAAAAGGCTCAGCTTCCCAGACTTGAACATCAAGCCGACTAGCCCAGAGTGTTTTTTCCCTTGGTTATTATTGGTTGTTGAACAAACGACTAATAATTTCTGAGTTTTTCACTCTCACCTCCAAAGTTGGGGTAGTCGTCTTGGTGTTTCGGCATTAAGAGGTTATTAGAGCCTTCGTGTCAGTGTTTTTCAACATGCTAGGCATTCGAATTGAGTCGTATGGACATGTACTAGGTCCCCTAAGAGTTTCGTGAATTTTCGAGGAAAAAAAATTCCATTTTTAAGCCCTTTTTAATGGCTTAATTAAAAAAATTCAAAATGTAATACGGAGGCCATTTCTGACATGGGGACACTTGTTTTCACACTTAGAGCATCCACTTTACCCTAGGGACCACTTTCCACATCAGTCGGGCAGCCGAAACACCCTGTGGAGCATTATTCAGCTAAAGATGCATCAGAAGGGCATTTTAATGTTAAATTACATTATTTTAGCACCAAAGTCAATGTTTGAAAAGTCAAAAGGAGAGCTGGGTGAGATGGCAAATGGGTCCCCATGGTTAGCGACTTCAATAAAACATGAAAGGTGACTTGAATTATTGATAAAATAATGAGTTTAATATCATTTGGAGACCCCACCACAAATTCCTAAGTCACCTTCACGTGAATAATTCTGCCCTCTCTTGAATTCGCGTGGTATGTGATGTAACATGGCATTCTTGTCTCCTTTAATGGGTTACCTCATCCCATGTTAAAAGCATCACATTTAGATATTTTTTGGAGGCTAGCAAATCAATCCATGTTAGGATATGTGCCTTCCTCTTCATTGTTGGCGACTTGGTTACTTGGCATATGGTGATTGGATTGTGATGCCTACCTCTAATCCACTCTTATTTAACTTAAAGCAAATCTCTCAACATATTCATGAACTCAAAGCTCACGCTTTGTCATCTCTAAAATTAAGGGTGTGCATCTCCATATAAGCTCACAGCTAAGGTAAGGTGGTATTTATTGGATGGATTGGTGGGGATCAAATTGAGAGGTGGCACCTACCTCCTCACTTAAACTAAAGCTCAATTCCATGAAGTGGACTTCAACTCCATTCTTCTATCAGTTGGTGATCCATCCCCTCTGGGTCTCTTTTTTCTATTTAAGCAGGGCTCCTTTCCTCATTTTGGCATGGTCAGAGGACAAAAGGAATGCTATAGCTTGTATTTTATTGTTTACCATTTGGAATAAAAAAGGCTTTGGAGGCAAGATCTATGGTGTAATGTTTTTCATGTGTGGATGGTGATTGTCAAGTGCTTATGAAGTATAATATGTATTATTGGTCTTTGCTTTTTGTTGGTTAATTGTGGGTCTTGAAGGGGAGCTCCCTCCCAGTGGGGTAAGAGATTATTCTAGTTTGATTTATGCTCTTACTGTTCGCTTGTTTCAGATCTCTTGGAGTTGCATGTATTTTAAGTTTAATTGCATGCTTTCTAATTGTCTTTTTCCAGCAACACCTATGTTTTAACCATCTGTTTGTGCAAGGACTTCTAAGTTGCAGGTGATCTCACTTGTAGAAGGGGTTGAGCTAGTTTGAATCTTCCTCTTTGAAGACATAGGCAAGCGGTGTTCCACCAAAGCAGACTCCATGGCCCAACATTCTCAGGCTTCCAGCACTCTTTCTATTTTTCTTTCCTTCATTTTTTAAAGAAAAATTAAATCTTTCTCGGTTACGGTTACTCACATGCTTAAGTAGTTTAGTTTCTCTTTCAAGCAATATCTGAAGGCTAATCTATTTAAACATGTATCTAGATCTAGAAACATAAAGTAATATTTTCAAAGTAGATCTAGTTTTTATTAAGTACTTGTGCATATTTCCAATCTTTCAGTACTTAATATTTTTATGTTCTTAACGCTTTTTTTGGCACATTTGGTGCATTACACGTGGCTGGTTTTTCACTTTTATTGCCAGGACAAGGAGAAGTGCTGCCAAAAAATCAAAGTTCTAAGTTGTTCAAAGACCTCCCGGAGCACCACTCTTGATCTTGTCTTACTCATAAAACCTGTAAGCCTTTGGATCCAAATCTGTAAGGACCATTGGCATCCACCTCAAGCATAGTAAATACCATAATAAAAATTTTGGAGTAGGCTCTTTCAGAGGGAGCCCACTCCCCATCCCCTTGGGGGGATTTGCGTCGGTGCACTTTTTTCATGGTTTTGCTTTTGTTAGTGTAGTTTTGCTTTACAGTTCTATATACTTTGTCATTTCCAATTTCAATTTTGTTGCAAAGTAACACAAATACTAACCCCACGACTTCCCGAGTTACTCGAAAGGGGAAAGAGATGCTGGTAGGATTAATTAGAAAATCCTTGTGTTTGTACTACTATTATTTGTTTTGTTTAGTAATTTACACCCCTTGCTCTCCCGACTAGGTCTTTAGCCTGAAAGAGATTCTTGGGGATTTTATTAAACAACCAAACACACTACAAAGTGAAAATCCTTAAAAGTTACCGAGACTCCATTGTGTATGCTATGCACTAGCTACGGTTCATTCGATCAGCTAGCTGCATCAAAAGCAACGTGGGTGACTAGAATAATTAGTTCTCACATTTCAATAAACCTCCCCAGGAGAAAATCCAATGCCTCGAATTAAGCCGTTGCAGTGGCAAATTACCCAAAGGAAGCAAGAACAATTGGGCAGTGACCTCGAGACACAGTTAGGCTACACCCTTGTGGTGTAGTGTTGAACACCGTCTCAGAGTCTCCAACCAGCCTACATATTCCTTGCGAGTAGCCGTATCGATTAAGGGTTTTGCACATACTCCCCCCGTACCTTGGGGTATATTGGGAATCCCCTTCCCCCCTAAGTTAATTCACTCATTTTCTCACATTAACATAAAATTGACCAAGAGCACTTGCAACATTTTCCTTTCAGCAAAGCAACAGCACTTTATTTGTTGACTCCATTTGGCACCAGCTCTCTTTTTATATAATCATATGTTTCAATCTACTTTGATATATTATAATATTATATATTGATTTTTATGTTGTTGTACTTAAATTCCATTGCAAATATCTTGTGTTAAATATTTCCTTTCATCAAAATTCCTAAATAACTCAATCATCACCATAAACACTAAAGTCTTAACAGCCTTAGCAATTAATAGGGTCTACTCCCCTTGGCTTCGTTAGGAGTGGGCCTAAACGAAGGAGTCAAGAACAAGGTGATAGCCTTGACTCAAGACTTTCCCCCAAGGACACACCGAGTGGCTTGAAGATTTCTGCCACATCCCCCCCCAAGTGTGTGAAAGGCGTCAACACCATGTATGGCAAAAGGTCTGAACTCAGAAGGACTCTTCATGATCCCATAATAGGACCAAATCTTCTTTCTATATATGACATCACTAACACCAACAAAAAGGTGAGTTTAGACCAAATCGATGTGTTATTAGAGACATAAATGATGATTTTAAGATGATTGCTTCCAATAATTGTGATGAATCGAAATAAGTATAAGTTGGTGAAATCTTCATCTCCTTCAAAACGATGTGGATTATTTGCAATGGTTTCCAATACAAACTAACCAACAAACTATGGCATCAATGCTTTGGTCAGGCCAACTTTGGGACCTTGCATCATATGAGTTGTATAAGGATGGTAGATGACCTTCTAGTGGTTCAACCACCCAATGGTGTCTACGAAGGATGTATGCTAGGAGAACATCATCATAAATCCTTTCCCAAAAATTTAGCAAGGCAAGCCTCTCACCCTCTTGAGTTGGTTCATAGTTATATAGGTGGGCCTATGACCACTCCTCTTGGTGGGGCTAAATATCTCCTAACCTTCATTAATGATTTCTCTCACTTCCCTTCATAGTGGAAAAAATCGCCGATTTTTCGGCGATGTCCCGAAAAATCGCAATTTTTTCTGCCTGAAAAAATCGGACATCGCGAAAAATCAACAAAAATCGAAAAAAATTGAGAAAAAATCGGGGAAAGATCAGGAAAAATTGGCAAATAGGGGAAAAAATCGATAAGCAAATTTTAACCCTATTAAAGTACAAAATTTTCATTTTTTAATGCTTGCCGCGGTTTGTCGATTTTTGCCGATTTTTTCGCCGATGTTGCCGAGAAGATGTTTCCTGGACCCTCGCCGATTTTTTGCCGATGCCGATTTTTTCCACTATGCTTCCCTTAGATATATATTGTTCTTCCAAAGATGAAGCCCTTGAGAAGTTAAAGGAATTTAAATCCGTGGTGGAAAATCACAACAATCAGAAGATCAAATCCATCGAGACTAATAATGGAGATAGACACTTCGATGATAGACTTCATTCGTTTTTCACATCTCATTGCATTATTTGGCATAAGCTAGTGTCTAAACAAGATGAAGTGGAGGAGCATCAAAGGAGTAGAACAATTAAGAAAATCGCTCATTTTATGTTGCATTCTCATCAAATGGAGCTTAAGTTATGGGGAGAAGCAATGTTTTGTGCAACTCGTATCATTAATCGGATGCCTACTCCAGATGTTCAACATATGACTCCTTTTAAGAAATGGAGGAAATGGTATGGTTAAAAATCCTTTGTTGTGCATTTAAAGTCTTTAAATACCATGCATGGGCCCATATTCCCAACGAAAAGTTCAAGAAGTTACAACCTAAGAGACAACACTACATTTCATTGGGTTACAATGAAACTTCCAAGGCATATTACTTGTACGATCCTTCCATCAATAAGGTGATTGAAAGGAGAGTCTTTGAAGAGGTTCTTTCCCATGGTCAACTAAGATATTGTGGTTTACCCCACTCTAATTGTAGAAGATTCATCTCTAAATGTTTCAATAGATCATTCTCTTTCAATATCTAATGGCCCTTCTCCTTATGGTGCTTCTTCCAACACCTCCTCTACAATGACTCAATCAACAATCCATGATGCAGCCCATATCGATGACTAGTTTGGTATTTGGTACTACTAGCATTGAAGACTCTTCTAGTCAAATGGCTCCCTCCAATATCTTATTGGTTGAGCTACCTCATCACAATGTCACTACCAAAAAAATTGTTTTGCTTACCCACCAACTAGGTCACAATCAATGCGTAAGTGGGCCACATCTACTCTGTAGAACACTATTCCTCACCTTCCCCCTAAAGGAGAGCTCAAACATTGATGGAGGCCCCCTATTTCACAAGGCCTTGTTTCCAAGGCTAATGTTGATCCTACTACTTTTAATCAAGCAAAAACTCTCCTGAATGGAAGGATGTTATGGTTATCGAAGATGTTGCTCTAATGAAAAATCAGAGATGGGATCTAGTTCCCTTACCTAAAGGTGAAAATCTGGTTCGTTGTGAATGAGTGTATAAAAGTTAAAACCGAGTATGATGCAAATGAAAGACTCAAGAAATGTAAAGCACCAGTAGCTGCCAAAGGTTTCTCCTAGAAAGAAGGAAAGGCATTGAGTATTCAAAGACATTTGCTCCAATTGCCTATATGCAACCCATTCAAATCATTATATCTATAGTTTCTTCAGTGACTTGGGAAATTCATCAAATTGATGTCAAAATTACTTTTCTCCATGTAGACCTTCAAGAATAGATTTATAAGCAGGAACCACAAAGCTTTGTCCAAAGTGGTCTTGTTCCCTTGGTTTGTATGCTTGCGAAATCTCTCTATGGCCTTAAACAAGCCCCTCACCCTTAGTATGAGAAGATTCACAATTTCTTCATCAGTCATGGCTTCACTCACTACAAGGTTGAGCATGATATTTACATTCACCATCATGATGGCCAAACTCTTATTGTTGTGCTATATGTGAATGATCTCCTTTTGACTACACATCCATGATCAATGATCTAAAGTAGTAACTCAAGGACTCCTTTGAGATGACCAATTTAGTATTGCTTCGTTCCTTTTGGGGCCTTCAAATTTCCTAGACCTCTACTGGGATTTCTCTTTCTTAGTCACAGTACACCTTGGATCTCTTACAGTGCTTTGGTATGAAACACTCCGCCGAACCAAGTGGTGCTCCTATTGCTTCTAAGATGAAGTTTCAAGCCTAGTGCCCTTCATCCTTGTTTGATGCATCTATTTATCAATCTCTACTTAGATGTTTACTGTATCTTACTCATACTTGGCCATATTTGTCCTTTGTAGTCAGTATGTGTACCCACTACATGCAGGAATGTCATGAGAGTTATTAGTAGGCCAGTAAGCACATTCTATGTTATCTTAGGGGCACTACTCACATGGGCATTCTCTACACAGCAAGTATTGACATCTGTCTTCTTTTCTTTTTCGATGTAAACTAGGTGGGTGATCTTGATGAGTAGCACTCCACCTCAGTGTATTTGTTCTTCATTAATTTTGGGGTGGGACTCTCTACTAAAGTTGAATATCCCAATGCAGTTCATGCCACAAAGCATCTTTCTTGCATGCCGATGTTCCTTAGTGACCTAAATCTTTCTAAACAAAGTTTTTTCATCCTATTTTGTGACAATCAAAGTACTATTGAGCTTATTCGTAAACCAATCAATCATCAAAAATCCCAAACACATTAAGATTCCGATGCATTACATTTGGCACCTCCATGCTCAAGGCAAACTTGTGTTAATCTTTGTTCCCTCCGTTGATTAACTTGCATATATCTTCACTAGATCTCTTCTAAAGCACGCCTTCACGCATATACAAACACGTATCAATGTATGTGAGCTTCCATTAAGAGTGGAAACAAGATGTGCTATAATATCATTTCATGTGACCCCATGTTCAGATTAAGTGGCGATGTTGAGAACATGTCTAAACTTCACTTGTGGCCACATGTGTAGCATACCCCTAAATAGAATATGAATAGTATACTAGGAAAAGTAGGGTAAGAAGAATAAGCTTGATATTAAAAGAGCAATAGATTTCATTTATGCTCCCTATTACCCGTAGACCAGTAGGGTTGACTTGACAATTACATTTGTTTGTGATTCCGTCACAAATAGCTTGACAAAGAGGAGATCTGTGGATTTTCCATAGATCATTGGTCAGAAACTATTCCAGCATTCTGAGATGGATCTTGTGCCTTGGATGTGCCTAGTCTGGTGTCAAATGTGCCAATGCTATGACATTTCTCACCCTCATTGACACTTGGGATGTTTTATGTTATATTGATTTGATCATGGGATGTTATTTTTATTACCTCATAGTGGCTCATAACACTTAAAATTGTTACTCATTATTAAGATGTACCATGAAGTTATCATAATGTTGTCTTCAATAAGTGTGTCATCCTGAAGGTTAAGTTGTGCCCCTAGTGAACTAAGTAGGTGTTACATCCATTTAACAACATTCCTAGCCATGTTTAATTTCACTAGCCCCTTCATCCATTTCCGCCAATTCCCCCTTTGTAAGTGACCTATCATTAGTAATTCTTCAAGGTCTCAATACTATTCCCATTTATGAATGGCTAAATCAAAGTTAAGAGTCTGGTACTCTAACGTTGATGATGAGCAATGTCCCAGGTTATCAAAGCCAAATCTAAAGGAAAGGGACTAAGCCAAAAAAGGCTAATTAAAGAAAAGGAAATGAAGGGATCGCAAAATAGAGGCACTGGGAAAGGCTAACTCATGATAAAAAGCGCTCCCTTTCATAAGGTACACATGTGGAAGAAAGCAATAGAGCTTTATGATACCTTGTATTAAGGTCAATCTTAATGAAGTATTTCGACCCGTTGATCCAAGAGTTCATCAAAGTGGGAGTGATTCTTCATTGTTATCTTGTCAAGACTCTGTAGTTAGTGTCACAAGGTTCGAGTTCAAGTTTGGGTTTGATGACCTTCAGGTTCGATTCGGGTTGAAATTTTCCGATAAGGTTCGAATGGAGTTCGGGATAGGTTCATCTATATAGATTTTTCAATATATATATATATATATATATATTATGAATTATAACATAAAACATTTAAAAATAAATAGCAATGAACCTTTAAAGATCAAAGACTAACTTAATCATGATAAGATTTAATCGCCAATGCTATTAAAATTAAAAAATAATGGAATTGCAAATCGCAAAAAAGAAGTAAAACATATTCTTCAAACTTCAAAGCTTAAAAGATGTCTATTAACAAGCGTCCTTTGGCTCACGCAGACTCCTCTGCCTCCAACCAAATCGTTGCCCTTAGTGCTCACTCTTCGAGTCTTCACCTTGTGGTCCCGCATCCTGTTTTGCAAACCACCATCGCACTACCTCAGGCTACACTAAAGTTACCTGGACCCCTGTCGCCTTAAACTCTCACAAATTGAAACGTTGTCTCGTTGCTTATTTTGCAGACATGCAGACTACAGTCACTCTCAAAGAGTCATGATGGTTGTTTATGGATACGATTGTCCCTTGCAAAGCCCCAAAAAGTGAAAAACAACCACAAAAAATGCATCCGATTGTAAATCCCTAGCAAAAAAGTAAAAAATGAGCCTCGGACCTGATGAACAGGGTCGAATTCGTTAGGTTCGGTGAACTTCAATGCTGAACAAGTTTGGCTTGAGGTTCGGCTTGAAGTTTGGCATTCAAGTTCATCGAACTTCAATAAATTTTTCAAATTTTTTTAGGTTCATCGAATTCTGAACCTAGAGGTTCAGGTTCGACGAACCCTGTGACATAGTCTGTAGTCAATGTAATGACAAGAGTGATCTTTCTACATAGCTAAAAATTTGGGTGCCACATGTAGATGAGTAAGGTTGGTTGTGGACATCAATCAACTCTTTACATGTCACATGATCTTGTCGTTCTCCCAGAAAGATCATCTATAACCCCTTGTTGTTGAACGCTAAGGGGCAAACCTATTATAGTAGATTGTTATGAAGGTTAACTTGCAAAGACTTCTTTTCTTCCATAAGTACCACATTTGTTCCATCATCCTCACCTAACTTAGGACTCTTGGTAATACACCTTACTCTTGGTAATGCGCCTTGACTTAGGGGATTTTACATGTAGTAAGAATTAATGATGGTCACAACATGGTTAGCTTAGTGTTTTCATGGTAAAAATAAATAATTCATTGAGCCATTAGAGGGGTGTAATTGATAATTATTTCATGTATTTTCTTCATATTTGGACATGTTTCCTAGTTAAAGGTGGGTTGAATCCCTTAGAACATGGATACCCTAATGTTTCTCTATGATTTGTTATGACACATGTTGATGTTGCCTAGGCTTATAATGAGGAGCACCCTTCTTGCTCAAAAACATTTTGAGGCACACATTGTCACAGGCTTGGTACGCACCCACTTTTCAGTGGCCTGCCAAGTCGTGTGGCACTTCCCAAAAGCCTCTCGAGGACTTGGCCAACTCAGGTGCACTCCGGCATACTATGCCTATCAAACCTGCAAAATCTTGTTACTTAGCCACATTTACGATTATTGTTGTGTTATGTTAGATGATTCAAATAAACCAAGTAAAACATGCACAAGAGACAAGAGACCATAATTGCAGGTGTCAAGCACTCCCAACAAGACGTGCCATGATATATGTATATATCATGAACGGATTATAGAGTTACAACATGTGGAGGCACCCAACCGACGGCACTCCTACTATGGCACAACAAGCCTCTTCGCAATGGGAGAAACCTTGAAATATTACATACAAGAGAAAAGCCCCACAAAACCAAAGACAATACTTCCCAGCTGAAACAATGCTCACCCCTGCAGCCTGCCAACTGCTGGCACCCAAAAACCTTCACTTTTCCTCAGAGCTCTTCATTGTGTAACTCCTTCTATTGGATGCCTCTTTGGTTGAGCCTTGACACACCTTTATATGCACTAGGCGTGTCAACGGGGTGACCCTTGCATGGTCACCCACCACGACACTTGCCTTAGAGCCCAAGCTAACATGCTCCCACGCTTTCTTATCACACAAGCCTTGGACGACTCCCACTAGCCGACGCCTGCATGCCACTTGACTTTTGCTTGCCTTGTCGTCGAAGTCTTGGATGATGCCCACAAGCTAACGCCCACTTTGTTGTCGATGCGCCCGTCCTTGCTGCAAACCCTCTTGTCAGTCCACTTGCCATTGTGCCCACTTAGCTAACAATGCCAACATGCCAAGTCTTCAAGTCGATCACCCACTTGCCCACTTGCCTTGGTCGTTGCCCGCGTTCCCTTGAGGTGCAATGCCTGTTGCCGCCTAATTCGCACCTCGGGTCACATGGCAGAAATCTTCAAGCCACTGGGTGGGACTTTGGGGGCAAACAAGAGTCAAGTGTTGTCACTTGATCTTGACTCCTCCGTCTAGGCTCTCTCCTAGCGAAGCCAAGGGGGGTCGTCCCTAGTAAAAATAATCTAAGGTTGTTTAATCTATGTAAGCAAAACAATTAATCTAGGAGATGAAATGATATAAATACCAAAACTAAGATAATATGCAAAATAAATTATATCACCAGCATATAAAATGACATCCCATTCAACACAACAATCGATTTAAATATCCAGAAAATAAATATACGATACAATGAAGACCAATGCTAATGGAGTGCTTGTGTAAAAGTGTTGCTAGTGATGTCTCGATAAGTACTGCAATTGTCTCAGTTGGTCAGTTTTAAAATTATTGAGTGATTAGGGAGTGGGTAAATTGTTGATCAATTTTAATAAAAATGTGGTAATGATCTGATTATAATAGGGAAAATGGTATTCCAAATATACCCGAGCGGTACGAGGAATATGTCCGGATTTACTCGGAAGTGGCTCTCACAATGACGTGTGGGATAGATGGAGTCGTGGGGTTGTGTTCAACACTACACCAACAAGGGTGTAACCTAACGGGACCCCACGGTCACTTTCTAGTAGTTCCCGCTTCACTTGAAAAATTTCCCCACTGACAAGTAATTTCAAGTAAGTGTCGAATTTTTACTTTTGGGATTAATTTAAGTGTTAGACTAATTACTAGTCACTCCAATCCCTTTTTTATTGTCCCACTGATCCATCCAATGGCTTGCAGTGTTCACAAGAACATACGAGAATTGAAGCCTTATTTATTTTAAGAGTTTTAAGCTTAAATGTGAGTTGTTTAAATCACAATACAAATACTCTCGTTTCCGAGAACACTGTCAGATTTGTTAATTTTAATGCAAGAAAGTAAAAAAAATTGAAAAAAATTGAAAAAATGATGCGAATCCCCCCTGGAGGGATGGGGTGTGGGCACTTGGCTGCCCACTTGCTTCTCTTTTTTACAATGACAACAATGAAGAAGTAGTTGTGTTCCTTTCTGAATAGGAGACACAAGTTTACAAAATTTTGGGGTTTAAAACTACCCAAAGAAAAGGTAGGAAGAAAGGTGGCTCCTTGATGGTTCAAATCCGAGAAATTTCACCTGAATGCCTCTCTACCTAATCATCAATGGCTGCAAAACAGCCAACTAAGTTATGCTAAAAATGATAGTTTCATCAATTAAAACATAAAAAAAATTAGCATAAACCGAAGTACTTTCAAAAAGATAAAAATTTAAATTTTTTACAAATACTTGATTGAATTTATATCTATAAAATATAACTTTGAAATCAGATCTGAACTGTAAATGTATATCAAATTAGTTTGTAATTTATTTTATAGCACTAGCTTGATTAACAATTCTAAGTAACCGAAAAAATCTTAAAATTTATGTGATGAAAAGTGAGAGAAAGAATGCCCCAAAAGATTGGAAACTTTGGGCAGTGGAGTCCTCAAGTGGAGAGCGGAGGGATTTAGATCTTCTTCAAATGAACGTAGAGGTGTGATGGAATCAAACAAGAACCAAAACTCCTTTACGCTAGATGTCCCTGCACAGTTTGAACAATGACTACACCAAAGCGTTATATCCGGGAGTACCTATGCAAAAGATTAGAATGCATGCATACAAACAAGTAAAGCATACAACTCTAAGATCTATTCACATAAATAACTCAAAGAAACAAATAAGAAACTACTTATTTATCCTCTTCTACCAATTATCATTAATCCTTCAAAGACCGATTCGAACAACAAAGAATGTAGCAAGAAACCGATACAATTATACTTCATGTAACACCAAAGATCACTACACACTGATGCCCGACACAAGTATGCCTCCAAAGCCTTTATTTCATTCAACAATGATCAATAAATTGATTACAAGAGATACAAGAGCAGAGGTTCCACACACTTTCGATGGAGAGTGAAGAGAACTTGCTCTTATTTATAAGAAAAACCCAGCAAGAGAGGGGGGAGCACTTGCTCAATAATGTACTAGGGATGAGTGAGTGGGCAGTGAGTTGTTGTGAGGTTGGAACAGTGGTTAGAAAGTGGCAACATCACAATGCTTTGGATAGAACTTGCCATAACTCGTACTTTTTCTAAAACCGAAAGCTTTTCCATCCTAGCTTGTTGAAATGTTACCTAGTAAAGTGATTGTTCACCTGGTATTGCCTTTGGGTGGACAAGGTCACTTAAATAATGGACCCCTTGTCATTAATGATTAATAAAGTGTGATGTACTTTGTGTTTGCAAAGTGACTTTATTTAATCATTAAATGTCATAAAGTGAGATGTACTTTATGTTTGTTGATAGGTAATAACTCCCAATTGATTATTATTCCAATGCAAATGCCTATATTTATACAAATCATATGACGGTTGGCTTTCACCTTCCACCCATCCTTTTCGGCTTCCTACTATTTATTTATTTATTTACAATAATCCCTACGAATTATATTCTAACAATCCCCCTCTTAATCCGAAGGGGTGTTCGTAAGTCCAAGCATGCTTCTGAATCTTTCAAACTTTTCTCGTCCAAGCGCTTTGGTGAAGATGTCTGCAATTTGATCATTTGTGGAACAATGTCGAAGATGGACTGTCTTGGCCTCTACATGATGTCGAATCAAATGATACTTTGTGTTGATGTGTTTGGTTCGATCATGGAATCTAGGATTCTTAGCAAGCTTGATTGCAGAAGTATTGTCGATCAATAATGGTGTGGAGTCCTCTTGTTTTTCTTGCAAATCTTCAAGTATCTTCCTGAGCCATACTATTTCTTTCGTTGCTTCAGCTGCAGCCACATATTCTGAATCTGTTGTTGAATCTGCCAGAACTGACTGTTTGCGTGATCTCCATGAGACAGCTGGTGATCCAAGACTCATAGTGTATCCAGAAGTTGATACTCTTGTCTCCTTATCGCCATCAAAATCTGAGTCTGAGTACCCAATAAGTTTGAAGTCATCCACTTTAGAGTACTTGAGTCCAACGTCTTGAGTCCCCTTCAAGTATCTTAGAACTCTTTTTGCAGCTGACCAGTGTCCTTCACAAGGTTTATGTATGAACCTTGAAAGTATGCCAACAACATAAGAAATATCTGGTCTAGTTGTTGTAAGGTAGATAAGACTTCCTACAAGTTGTCGATACTTGGTCGCATCCTCAAATTCTTTTCCTTCGCTTGATGTGAGCTTCATTTTCTGTTCCATTGGAGTAGAGATAGGGTTGCATTCTGTCATGCAAAATTTGTTTAGTAGTTCTCCCACATATTTTTTCTGGGATAGGAATATGTACTTAGGATGTTGAGTGACTTCAATTCCTAAGTAATAGTGGAGATGTCCCATATCTGTCATTTCAAAGATCT
>LPNX010926499.1:339240-423397 GCA_001517045.1 Pseudotsuga menziesii
ATGTCAGTGTGCCCAGTCTTTCCACAACGCTTGCACTGCAAATCTGATCTTTTGGTGAAGTTATTTCTGCCCCCTCTGCCTCTGAAGTTTCTTCTTCCTCTGCCTCTCTTGCTGCTTTCTCCTTTGGGATGATCTTTAGATTGGTCTTTGGCGTGGTTCTTTGCTTTTTTAGCAAAGCAAAGTGATTCTCCAGAATGCTTGGTTGTCTTCTTACCAAAGGATTTCTCTCTGTCAGCTATCTTTTCTACCAGGGTGTCAAATGTCAGTGATTTGAACTTGTCACTAGCTTGCAATGACTCAAGATAGTTGGAGTGAGTAGGATACAAAGATTTTACAAATGCTGCAAGAGGAAGATCTGGTTTCATACCAGAGGCTTGAATCTTGTGCATTATGGCTTTGATTTCAAAGGCAACTAACATGGGATCATTGTCTTTTACTTCAAGACTGAATAGTTTTAACATTAGTTGAATAACTTCCATTTCAGAGTGTGAATCATACAGTTCTTTTAATATTTTTAGTGCTTCAAAACATGATGTTGCAGGCAATATGTGCTGGCTCACCTCTTCACTGACAGTGGCAGTGATTACAACTAAAGCTTTCTTGTCTTTTGTTCTCCAAATGGCCTTCTCTTTCTCTGATTCTGGAGGTCTTGGGTCTATGGTTATGGGCTTTCCAGCTTCTGTCTCTATTGTGCTGCCTTCGCAAATGCCGTCCCAAAGGTCATTGTAGATGAAGGCAGATTTGATCTTCCTCCACCATTCTGAATAGGTGTCTTTGCCAGTGAGAGTGGCACCAACTATAGATGCTATAGATTGCATTTTTTTTTCAACTGTTAGTGTAATTTACAAAGAGAAACAGAAAAATAATAATAACCTTGCAGGTCTACAGTCTCTGCCAAGGTGAATACAATGCAAGCTTCAGGTGAGCATACACAAGCTTCTTCAGTATACAAAATATATCAATCACGAGCTTCAAATATACAGCAACATTCCTTTTTTTATACAATATGTGGAGGCACCAGAAGCTAATATATTAGTGTGCAAAGGATATAAGTGCACAAAAAAACAAGCACCAGACTATATACTCCTGCAAAATCAAGAGATTAGTAGCAGCAATAATCTTCACATTCAGCTCCACGCAGCTCCACTCAGGCAGCTCTTCAACTTCGGTCACAGCAAAGGTCCAAACAGCTCAAAACGTAGACAATGGAATTAGGGTTTATGAATCAATACTACTCCAACGCAGCCAGCAGTCTCCAGCATAAGTATTATGCAGTCTGATATCAATCACACTCCAACGCAGCCAGCAGTCTGATATCAATCACACTCCAACACAGCACTCACCTTACCAAATCAAAACACAGCCAGCACATCATTTACTGGAGGAGAAATCTCCACGCAGTCTTCAAGTCGCAGGAAGGAGATCACAGATACCCAATGCAATCTTCAGAACATCTCCACGCACAATTCACAGCATACATTATACCATGCAGTCTTCAACACAGTAGATGTGTGATATCAAAGCACCGATACTACACACTCAATGATATCAAGCCACGAGAATGCAGTCAACTAAGTCAAAAAATTTAGAGATTAGGGTTTACGCTCCATGCTTCCGATCCAGCTCCACATTGTAATTAATGCTCCAAATTCACAGCAGAAATTAGGGTTCGTATCACATCAAATATTGCTATTGTTCCATCCATAGTACTGCATGCAAGACGACTTCCATCTCGATTCCATGCAACAACAATACACAGCTACATTTTTCAAAAGTATAATGGAAACAAGAAGTCTCACGCAGGTTTCCACGCTGTTCTTCACGGAGTATGCCCACAACGTGTCTGTCTGGGCTGCAGGCCTTAAATTCAGAAGAGCTACGATGAGAAAAGGCGGCACTCAAAGATTGTATGGAGAATTTCGGAGACACTACAGACCATTTCCACCAACCTGGTGAAAGGATAATCGCAGCTCTGATATACTCAAACTCACGCAGCAGAAGCAGGAGATCGCAGAATAATATGGTCTCACGCAGAAGAATACTCATTCACCACGTTCAAGGGATTAGGGTTACACTTCCAGAGTCTTCAACGCAGCAGTAGTCTCATGAGAATGAGAATAACGCATACAATGAATGCACTGGCAGGAGGGAAGAGCAGAGGGCAGACTGGAGGTCTGGTAATGCATTGGCAAGCATACAGGCTACCAGGACTGAAATTTAACAGCAGGAGTTATGGCAGGAACCCGCTCTGATACCACTGATAGGTAATAACTCCCGATTGATTATTATTCCAATGCAAATGCCTATATTTATACAAATCATATGACGGTTGGGTTTCACCTTCCGCCCAGCCTTTTCGGCTTCCTACTATTTATTTATTTATTTACAATAATCCCTACGGATTATATTCTAACATTTGTAAAGTGACTTTATGATTAAAGTTCATAAAGTGAGAAGTACTTTATAATTCAAAAGTGACTTTATGATAAAGTTAAGTTGTGGTTATATCTTAAGTTTCACTTTAATGGAAAAGTGAATGGGTTTTTAATTAATGAGGGTCTCTCATAAAGTTAATTTAATGAATGACTTAAGTGCACATTAATGTCATTTATTAAATCATAATGGAGCATTAAATGAGAGCCATTGATCTAAATCCATCTTAGCCATTGATTTGGAAAGTTGATTACCATGAACAAAAAGGCAAAGGGCAAAGCAAATGGAATTCATTATTCACTTCACTCATTGAGATTTTGAGGAGAGGAGAAGAGAGAGCAAGAGGAGGGCGAGTTTTCCAAGTGAAGAGCATCAAACCCTTGTTTAATTTCCGAGAGAGAAATTGACTGAATAAGAGCACGATTTCCAAGGGAGCACTCAGCATTTATTGCAGCCATTAAAGGAGGCCGTACAGCAGCCATTAAAGGAGGCCGTACAGCAGAAATTAATGCAGACTGTACCAGCATTTATGACAGCCGTACAGCAGCAAGAGGGCACGGAATTCTAGGTGTTTGATCAGCATTTATTGCAGACCGTACAGGCAGAGAATTCGAGGCAGATTGCTGGTCATTTAATGCTGGCCATACAGTGCAATTAATGCAGACCGTACAACAGCAGTGGGCACGCATTTCTAGGCAGATTTGTGGGCACGCTTTCCGAGAGGGAAAGCAAAGATAAGTACAAGCTGTTTGTATTTAATTTCTGAAGCTTAATAAGAAGAATTCTCTTGCACAGGTTTTCCCCGGAGGTTGGGGTTTTTCCTGGACTGTTGGTCATTTCTGTGTGTTGATTTTTATGTGCATGACATTTAATTTTCTGAGTTTAAATGCATGACTGAAAATTAATTTTCTAAGTTGGTTGAGAAATTGGGAAAAGTAATTTTTAATTCCAAGTGTTTTATGTCAGTCAAATTTAAAGTTTAAATTTGTGCATTCTGGGTTGGGCATTAAACTGAATGCAGAGAAGCCAAAAGGCTTGAGACCGGGTGGGGTTAAAAACAGTGGTTATAAATTTGTCGAAATTTAACATAGCTTGTGCCCCCCACTTGGAGAGATGCGCCCCTCTTGCCTGAGGAAACTTCCGAGCTTGGCTTCTCTCTGAAATGGCGGTGCTTGACTTCCTAAACTTGCCCAGGTACTTGCCACTTTACTTTGCCAAGTCACAGAAACTGATTTTGGCAAGTCTCTCTTATTCTTTTAATTGCCAAATTTTTTAATTAACTCATTTTTTTGGTCTTTTTTGGGTTTTTCAAGTAATAATTAAGTTTGGAGATAAATAATTACTCGAAAACTTTTGAAAGTCGATTTAAGGGTTAAGTGGGTGCTCTGAGTTAGAAAATGAGCACCCCCATGGCAAAAACAACCACCTAGCCCCACTTTTATGACTTCTTGAACTTTTACAATTGATTTGTTAAAAATAAGCCTGTAAAATCGGAAATATATATATATATATATATATATTTCCGGAAATTAAAATAAACCTTTGGGGGACTTAGGACATGTTCATAATGACTCGAAATAACGATTAGCATGGTAATATACATTGAAACATAGGTTTTAATAACCTCCCAAGGCCTAACCACCAAGGCAATTATTCCATCTTTGGAGGCTTAAGTGAAAAACTCGAAAATTATTTATCGTTTAAAAACAATAGATAATTAACAAGGAAAAAACACCCTAGAATAATTCATTGATGACTAAGTCCTATGAAACCAAACATTTTACATAAAGTCATCATGCTAACTCATTTTATTACAATTTCCCATGGGGTATGAACATGTTAAAAAATAAAAAAGGGCCTAAGAAGGACTGCATGGACTTCTGAACTTGAAAAATGAACAAGTAATTGTTCGTCTTTGAAGGCTCACTTAGAAGTCCAACTTAGTACAACTTAGTTGGTAACAGCGCCCAACCAGCTGAGCTCCTATATGCAGAAGTCTCTAGTTGATGGACTTGTCGTGCCAAACAAGCATTGTTGGTGTCCAAGCTTGCCATGCTCAACGCGTATGGTGTGTGGGCGAGCGCCCATGCTACACTCCTCATGAATTGGTCTTCCAACCCGTGCTGCTCTTGCCATGATGTTTTTGTTGTGTAACCGCACCGTGCTGACGGGCTCCCCTATGGGTGATGCACTCGCACGTCCAGTGTGTCGAGTGACTTCTCCTATGGGTTGAGCGCTCGTTTCGTAGATGCACACCCTCATGCATGTCGTCGGGCTTCCACATCGCAGACCAACACTTAGAGTGAACAATGACTAAGTGTCATGCCATCCACAGATCCGAAGGCACCCAAGTCAAGTTCCTTAGTTGAGTGAGGTGCAGCAAATGCCCAGGGAAATTAGGTCGTTACACACATGGTACCTAGAGGTTCTAAGATGGGGTCGCCCACTTCCTATTTGATGGATGATGACTCTTTATTACATCAAAGTTAGTTGGCACTTGATTTGACCATTGATTACATCTTGGACCCTTGACACAAGTTATGGACGAGTTGTTACATACTTGACATCCTTTTGTCCACCTTAATGTTGAAATTCAAGGTTAATTTCAAATTTAACAAGAATAAATATACTTCAATGCATAAACAACAAAAGGTTAGATTCATAATAGTACTCATTTCAATAAATTTTATCTGCGATAAAATTAAACATAATTTTCATCTCTTTCAACTTTAATACTCTGTTGGTCATTGCGCTAAAGTTAGTCTAACTTTAACGCTCAGCTGGTCACTGCATTAAAGTTGGTCATTGAGATGTTTCACCAAATGCCATGTACAGAAAAAATAGATAAATAAGAGATAACAGTACTAAAGAATCATAACCATTATTTAAATCAACCTTATACTCAGATATTTCTAATTTGATCTTGTCACCGAAGGGACAAGTCAAGTAGGTAAACAATTTATGTACCTTGAGAGAGAGAGTTCAAGTAGAAGTAAACAGACCTCAGGTTCTTCAATCAAAGTAGCAGCACAGTCATACTAACAAGAGACACATAGTTATGTTGTTGATACATTCATGTGAAGATAGATCACGTTGAGCAGGGAAAAAAAGAAGTCAAGCTGGTGTATACACAATCAAGATAGGAAAGAGACCACGAGAAATCGCGTTGGTGTAATCACGCTGGTGAGTTCACGATGTTGGAGTATCAACACAGACTCAGTCACGTGAAGCAGACAGAGCACGCGGAGCAGCAGAGAAGACGTGGCATAACCCCAGTCCACAACCCGGTCCCATGGAGCAGACAAAGCACGCAGAGTAGAACCCAGGCCCGCAGAGCAGCAAAGAACACGGTGGAAAGACCTAGTCCACAACCCAGTCCCGTGGAGCAGACAAAGCACGCAGAGTATAAAAGATAATACCCAGTCCCAGTCCCAGTCAACTGCAGCAATCGCAGCTAAAAGTTACGCAGGTCAACGGTATCCACGGGTGAGAACCCAGTCACGCAAGGTGTTATCATGCGAAGAGACAGGGTTGGCGTAGCAAAGGAGGTAAGACCCAGGTATGCAAGCAGCTTAGAAATCACGCAGATGGAACCGTTGTGGAGGAAGATCATTCACTCAGGAAGGGTCAAGCGGAACAAACAAAACAGTCACGCACGAGGAGCACGCAAACAGTGGTGGGGGTAGAACAATCACGCTGGAGGAGCGATTCGCTATCAGCAGCAGTCATGCATGGGCAAATAAAAGAATTGTCGACAGAACAACCGTGGACAAGAAAGTGAGACTTCGCTTGAGGATGTCCCGAATGATAGAAAAACTTAGTCTTATATAGGGTGGGTACGATAAATAAAAATCATCATAAAATACTTTAAGTGTAAAGGTAAAACAATGAAAGGTCCAAAGGTCATTATATAAAACCATAAAATAAATGTTAATGGTTTTATAATAAGGTCAAAAGGTAAAAGGTCCAACATAAAGTAAATAGTTCAAAAACAATAAGTGGGTCAAAGGTCCTTTTTAAAACATAAAGTAACAATAACAATAAATGGTCTAATAGTCCTTTAAGAAAACCATCAGGTAAATACACTTAGGATAAAATCCATAAAGTAGGAGTCATCATAATCAAAGGTACACACAAGTAAGAGTGCCAGGACCAAGTGTCAATTAAGAGGGTCACAACAACCCATATACCCACAGGATAAGGTGAACCATAAAAGGTGGACAAATGACTCCTTTAGGGATCAACAAAACCAGTAAACTTTTCTCTCTCTCAAGGTACATTGTTTTATATATTTTGTCATCACTGTATAAGGGAAAGATCCAAACGAATGGTACAATCCTTAGGTCCTCAAAATTGCTCCTAAGGGTTAGGTGCTAGGGACATCGTCAAGGGGTGGCCAGTCCTTTGAGAAGAAACCTAGCAGTAACCGATTAGGAGAGGGGACATCATTATCTTCCATTCTTAAAGAATGGCTTTTAGCCCTAGGCTGAGTTTCAGTCTCACACTGAATCATGTTGATCAACCCCCGGACCCTGACCAAGTCCTCCATTCTTTCGGAGAATGGTTCTCAGTATTAAGCTGAGCTTAAGTTGATCAACTACCTGCAAGACTTACATGGACACCGCGTCCCTAGTCCCAGACCAAAATATTTCTCTGCCTCTATTTGCAGGATCTACTTGGACATCACGTCCCTGGTCCCAAACCAGAATACCCTAGAGGCACATAGGGGCCCTAACCACATGCTACGGGCTTGGCCATGGCATCAACCTGCTTGGTCCCAAACCAAGAACCCCCAGTAGTCTCAAAGAGGATGGAGACTACTGGGGGTCCAAGGGTACCTTCTAGGGTCTTACTCTGCCCTAGTCAACTGACTAGGGTGCCATCCTCTCTGAGAATAAGTCTCATAGCTGCACTAACTTTAACACTTATTGATGGGGCGTCTCATACGTGTGTCCCATTTGAGGAGTTTGTTGCATGATTTGATGGAGCACTCTAGGGTTCTAGCCCATGGCACATGATTTTGGTTAGGCGCCCTTGGTGATGGATCCAGTTTGTTAGAGGGTGCCTTCTTTTGTGTGGTTTCCACATGGCTTGGCACCAATTTTGAGGACGATCTTAGATTGTTAGAGAGATCTAAGGGTCAAACCCTAGATCTAACTTCTTTATCATTATTTGACATTTTCTAGTGGTGTGCCCCCATCTTTGGCAAGTTTGTTAGGGTTTTGTGTTAGCTTTTTGTAGCTTGGAGGGACTTTTGCATTTATTGCACCTAGGATGCAAGAGTCTGAGCAAATGTCTCACTTAAGTGACTTTATAGTGATTTTATAAAGTCAAGTTGAGGTCTTTTATTATTTTATAGGGAAAGTGAAAGTGACTTTATAATATTTGAGTGACTTAAATCATCTTAATGAGGGAATAAGTCACGCCAATTGATCTTGTAGACCAAGAGTGAATCTCAGAAATTGAGATCTAGGGTTAGGGCAGTTAACCTAAATGAGTTTATAAAATACAAGCTTGAGGAGACAAAGGAGCACGAATTCCAAGAGAGAGAAAGCTTGAACTAGAGGAGAGGAGGAGCAAGAAAGGGGCGCAAATCCCAAGAGAGGGAATGCATCCCAAGGAAAAGTTTCAGCATTAAATGAAGCATAGCACTGTACAGCAGGAGAGCTGTACAGTACGGATTTAAAGAGGGTCGTACAGCTGGTTATGCACAGAAATCGAGGCTGAGTTATGAACAGATTTCAAGGTGCTGTTTTTTCTGAGAAAAGTCAATACATCCTTACAAGAAGGTGCTCTAGCTGTGCACAAAAATCAAGGAGAGTTTTGCTTCCAGGAAGGCTGTACTGTTCTGGCTGTACAGCTGAAATTTGGGCACAGATTTTGAGGCAGACGTTTGGTCTGTTTTTTTGTCTTTGGCACATTCTTCGAGGTGGACTGTAGGCACTGTTTGTGAGATAAGTACAGTGATTTTATGCTGAAAAGTACTGCTATAATTTCTGTGTATTGTTCCTCTTGAGCTCATAGTAAATTCTTTCTTGCGATTGGTTTTCCTTACGGGGTTTTTCCAAGGGCTTGGCCCGAATATCTTGTATCAAATGTGATGTGTGAATGATGTCTACTGTTCATTTATTTCCGCAGCTATATTTCAGATTGCTTAGTCAGTTGTGTTTCTGCTCATAAAGTAAAGTTGAATGTGTTTGGGTTTAATGCATTACTGTTGAAGCTTTATTGGAGGCTAAAATCAGTGTGTAGGCTAAGTGTTTGATGAAAGTCCTAGCTGAGTTTGCTAGGTGAAATCTTAACATTTTGGAGCTTGGTTAATCTAACCACCTCTTATTTATGCTTTTTTGACCATGTCTAGAGGAGATGACCCTTATTTGGGATAGCTCTAGGGTTTTAGCCCAATATATTGTTATTTTATTTGACGGTTGTTGAGCCAATGCTCTATATAAGACGCTCCCCTCTCATTAGTAATATTTTGTTGATTAATGGGGAGGCAGGTGCGGGGGGGATCCTTCTCGATCCCAGAGGACAAACGGCAAAAACTTTCGCTTGGGGGCTGGGTCATAAGAAGAATAATGAGGCTGAGTGGATGGCGCTTTTTCAGGGCCTCGATTTGATAGATGTAAGAGCCATTCCAAAGTTGTTAGTCTTTGGGGACTCACGCCATGTCATTCTCAAAATGATCACCAGCTACTCCTCAGGCTCTATCAACTACAGAAGACTGTTCGACAAAATCACTCTTCTCATCACAAGCAGCATCAAATTCTTTCATATTCTGAAAGCAAACAATGCTCAAGCAAACGCCTTGGCTAACACCGGAGCCTCTCTTCCCCAAGGTCACATCTCAATTGACAACTCCGCTCTTGTTCATAATCCTATTCCCTAACCTCTTGATGCCGCTCACCCACTTAATAAACACCCCCACGCCTCAACCCACTAGGGATAAAGTCATGAATTTCGTTGGCAATCGTATTGCATGCCACAGCGACAAGTGGACTCCTCCCTCCCTCCTTTTATCCTCGTCCTTCGCTGCATTTACTATCACTTACCTCAGGCTTAATCATCTGCGCAGCTCGCATGCATCAGCCCATCTCCCCCTGAGTACGATGGCTTCCCCTCGAAGTTTTATATGCTTTCCTTCCTCCGTTGGCAATTCTTTGCTTCCTTTGTTTGCGAATCCCCTCTCTGAAGAAGAATTTTCTCTCACCATCTTGGGTTACGGTGGAGGGCCTCTCCTTTCACCCACCCTTCCTCTACTGGTTACCTTTCAGGTACCGTTTGATACTTAGGTGGATTATATGCACAGTGGGGTTACTACTAGAGGTTCGGTTCAAGCTGTCTTTCTGAGCTCTCGTCGTAACCTTCTCTTTGCAATCGGGAGACCTTCCCTCCCAATCTCAGCGAACCTCAGTTGTTTGTTGAACGACGGCAACTATCACTGGCATTTCCTTTCTTAAGGTAATCTTTTCCTGGGTTATCAGGATTCTCATTTGGGGAAGTTGAGATAGGTATTTTGCTCTGTTTTCTTAGAAAAGTTCAAGACTATAACAGTTTGGAGGCTCCCCCACTGCTAGTTTTTCGCCTTCCTTTGCTTCTGTTCTCAGTAAGTTGTCCAGGCACAGTTTAAACAGCAGCCTTGATAGTGATATCGGTCAGTCTATTCAGTTGGAAATGGATCGTAGAAGGAACGAAGTAAAATTCAATGACCTGAAGATCAACATACAAGGCCTGTATGAAATCGTGTCTATTGGAATTACTGATAGCAGAGAGGTTGCTAAGGAGGTCAAAAAACTTGTTGACGAGGTAAATTACCTCTCATACCAGACCAGCAACCATGATGCAAGGATCGATGACAAGGAGATGAATCTTATTGAAATCATGGCCAAAGTAGATCGCAGCCAGGAAGACCTACAGCTGTTGGTCCAGATGAATCAGGGAAGCCGTGTCCAAGAAAATGCAGGAGGAGGAACTGTCACCCAGCCTGTGGGTCAACCAGGCAAACCAAAATGATCCTCTCAGGATATGTTTTTTTGCATTTTACTTAACCAGCAGTGTGTTCACACTTACCCTTTGTCTGTAATTATTCGAAATACTAGAACTCTCTTCGGCTTGCTAAGGTCTTCTGTATGGCCAAGTTTTGCTGTTTTTTCTTCAGAACAATCAAAATGTATAAGCTGCTGTCTTTTGTACTGAATGGCTGTGCACAGCCTGTTTAATATAATCTATTTCGAGTTTCTGTTATTAAAAAAAATATTTGTTGATTAGAGAAATTGGATTCCTTGTCTCAAGCTATTGGTGTATATTGAAGAACTATCTTATGATATGAGGCACATGTTATAGTAGATCAAGCTTGGAGGTAATGCTTATATTTTATTCATTGTGAGATTAGCCAATCTAGTTTATTGAATAGTTGGCATCCTTCTAGGAGTGTTTGCAAGTCCAATCTCTCATTGCTGGAGCATATGCAAGGTTGCTAACTAAAGGTGTATGCCTAAGGGTGAACCTTTATTGGAGAAATTCTGCATCAAACCGAAAGTTCTATGGTTGTCCTTGGCATGACATTTCAGTGATTTCAGCCCTTAAAACTCATATATAACAGCCCATTGAGAACTGTCCTTAAGACCCCATTAACCCAAGGTTGAAATAACTTGCCTTTTCCCAACCACCAACCAAAAAACTTCAAAAAAATCCTTCTTTATTTTTCTATTTATTCTCTAAAATCTGAGTTTAACATTCTATCCCATCATTTCCAAATTTGAGTTTTCTCAAGCCTAGAGTTAAAGGTTAATTTTATGTCATTTTTAGGCTTGCAATCTAGCTATTTTAATTATTGAATATATTTTTCAAAACAATCTCAGAGAATTCAGAATTATTTTTATTTGAAAGATCTTTAAAGTGACATCTTGCTTTAAAATTTCTCTCAAGCAAGAACTCACTTTCCTACACATACCTGCTTAAATATTGTGCTTTAACATCCTTTTGGCAATCATTTCACTTATTTAAGTCTGAGTCAATTTAAATAAGATTTGTAGCAAATAAACTCATATAAACACCACTTGGGGGTGACCTTAATCACTTGTAAGTTTCAGTAGTTTATTTCTTGCATCTATCACTTAATTTCCGTATTTGTAAAGACTTCATTGTGGTTAACTCTTCAAATTTTCTTTAAAGCTTAAATTGGAATATTGCTAGGTATTATTTCTGAATCCATTTCAAGCATTATTTGATTTGTTATTTAAGTGTTTGTTTCACTTTTGCACTCCAACAATTTCCTTGGCAAACACTTGATTTCTGAGTTAATAAATCTGCAACACACTTGTGCAATCTAACCACATCTAAAATCAACCCTCCTAGTTCTCTTGATCTAAGCATCAAATCTAAATTCCACTAGTCTTAAGGGAAGCCCCCATTGACCTTTGAGAGAAGGTCAAAAGTGTGAGGAGTTGTGCACTAAGGTGACAGTGGTGCCTTCTCCTGTAGTTGCTCCTTGGTAGCACTCATGGGTTAGGACTTTCCTACTCAAGTGCTAAATCAAGCTGTAACACTCTCTTTGGCATTTCGGGCTCGTGTCTTGTCTATAGAGGCCCTTGAGAATGAGCAGTTACATGAACATTTTCATGTCTTTTATAATAAATTGGGATTGAAGACATTTCATGGCATGTGATAGGGATATGAAGATTTTGATCCATCCCATAATGTACAACCATCCCTTCAATTCACCTTCTAGCTAAGTTGCACGAAACTTGGAAACATTTCCCAAGTTTCTAAAACGGGAACATTTGGTAACGTGACACCCAAGATGGTTAGGTCCGAGGAAACGTGGTATATTAAAAAAAAAATAGATATATAGTTTTTAGAATGTTCCCCTAAGTTTCTGGGACGTGAGACCATGGGAGCGGGGAAACACACATTGGCGACGTGTGGAGACCACCCCCAAATTTTAGGGAAATTATGGGGGGACGAGGGGACGTCGAAGTCATAAAAATTATTAATCCTTCCAATAACAATTCATCCCATGTAAATACATTTTAAGCTGCTCTCTATAAATACAATCTAATTGAAACATCGGTGGGAATGGGACAGGTTCAAGAATTCAAAAATTTGGCTCCAAGAAGATTCCTCTGGCCTCTCGGCTCTCAGCTCATTTTGGAGATCTTGTTTTGTTGCTACGGTTGGATTATGGCTCAGGTGGTTCCTTAGATCGGAGCTGGACGAGCCTTAGTGTTTTATTTTGGTGTTTTGGGGCTGCAGAGAACCTGTCTCCTAGTTCTTTACCAAGATTGTTCTCCCTGGTGAATCAATAACAAGAGGAATAAATTTTTTCAGTGCTGGTGAATCTATCCGGGTTTGTCTGCGTTGAGCCTAGAGTTCTTGCCTCTGTTGGTTCTTGGTGGATTTAGAGATTTCTAAGATCATCTCTGTTTTGAGGTCATGGCTGATGGAGGGGGATCCTCCCCTGTCCCTGGCCTCAATGCCTTCAGGAGACTGGCAGCTTCAAGAAGCAAGCGGAAACTTACCCAGAACCAGCAGTCTTTTGTAAAGAAGCTTGACAATATTCCCTCGGTAGTTCTTCTAGTGGATCAAACTTGCCGAACAGCTCTAAATATTGTTGACCGAGGCCTCATTGGCCAATTCACTGGGCTATGGCCCTCCCCTAAGACAATCACAGGGTGGGTTCAAAGGAACTGGAAACCTCTCATCTTAGAAGGCATTTGCAGCAATTTGATAGGCAAGGGATATTATCTTTTTCTCTTTGAAAATTCAGTTAATAGAGATTTAATCTTTAGAAATGGGCCATACTTCATGGGTCCTCAAGGGCTCTACTTGAACAAATGGACTCCGGATTTTGATCCGAATCAAGATGTCCCCTCTGCAATTCCTGTTTGGGTTAGGTTGCCGCATCTTCCTCTCCATTGTTGGAATTCGAGATCTCTAGAAGCTATATGAAACACTTTGGGGAAATACATTGATAGGGCTGACCGAAGAGATTAATATACTTGTGCCAAAATTTGTGTGGAAGTGGACTTGGAGGTAGGGCTCCCTGAAGCTATTAATTTGACAGTAGCAGATTGGTCTTTATGTACAAGAGCTAGACTATGAGTAACTGCCCTTTAAGTGCAGATTTTGTCATGGTTATGGGCATTTTGCCAGATCTTGCAAGAAAAAAGTTGAGGAAGAAGCTGTTAAAGAAAAGGGAGATCAATGGACCCAAGTTCAAAACAATAGCTCAGCAAAGCAAGGAAACAAAGTCAATGGACAAAGAGGAGAATTGGGGACAAGTAGCAACCCCTCCGGGCAAAAACAGAAAGAAAATGGAGCAGCTATGAAGGAACCATCATCTCAAAACAATTTTGAAGTATTGAGCATCCCAGAAGAACAAGTGCTTTCAGTGCTTGAAGAGGGAGAAGTCCCTCAATTTCAAACTCAAACAAGTGAAGAAGTCGGAGGCCCTGTTGAACCAAATCTCAACACTCCCGTGGAAAGACATTCTCCTACATATGCAGAAATGGCAAAAAAAAAGAAACCTACAGACAATTCTGGCTCATCCGATGAAGATCCCCTCGAGAGGTCATCCAAAAAAGGGCGAAAATCTCATAAGACGGTTTGAGAGGAAGAAGCCGAACGTCTTAAGATGCAAGGAAGTCAAGCAACTATAGAGATGTCAATCAGCAGGAACACCCGGGCCAGACCTATAAAAGGAGGCCCTACCCCTTCCGTCAAATAATGAACTTTGTCTCTTGGAATTGCAGAGGGCTTGGCAATTCTTCACAAGTTGAAGCTGTTAATGACCTTATAAGAATGGCTTCTCCAAACATTCTTATGCTCCAAGAGACAAAAATCAATGAGGATAGTCTTCTTTCCATTAGCTATAAAAGATGGAAAACGAATGTTGGTAAGGCGATGAGTGCCAAAGGCACTGCTGGTGGAATTGCTACTTTATGGACAGAAATATGATTTTTCTTTGGAAAACTCCCTCACTTCGCAGCATTGGATCTTTACAAAACTTCGTCATACTCCAAGTCAGCAAACGATTTGCCTTTTTAATCTTTATGTGTCGATCAATTCCCAGGAAAAAAGAGACTGTTGGAGCTCGCTAGCAGCCTTTTTCGATGCTAATTCCTGTTCAAATGTAATAGTTGTTGGTGACTTAAATATAATATTGAACGCAAAAGAAAAATCAGGTGGTGTTTATGGGAGAGATCCCATGCTAAAATTGGTGGATAATTTCATATTATCGTGGGAGTTGATAGACTTCAAGCCAAAAAGAGGAAGGTTCACGTGGTCAAACAACAGATTGGGAGCAGCTAATATCTCTGCCAGACTAGATCGTTTTCTGGTGCAGAGTTTTATGGTGTTAGATAAAAAAAGTCATCTCCTCTAGTATCTTGCCCAAGATCACCTCAGACCATAAGTCGATTTTGCTGCAGATCGCAGATGAAGAGGACCTTGGCCCCATTCCATTTCGATTCAGTCCATTGTGGAAAGATAGCGATGGATTTATGAGCACTGTAACTACAGCTTGGGACCTTCCAGTTGTTGGATCTCCGAATTTTGTTTGGGAGAGGAAGCTCATAAACACCAAAGCTGTGTTAAAGGACTAGGTCAAACTCACTCAAAAAAATCCAATTAGTGAAAGGAAAGCAGCCCTTCAAAAATTGGAGAAAATCCAACTGGAAATGGAAGAAACAGAAATTACTCCTGCTTTACTAGAAAAAAAAGCAAAAAGCTCAGTTCAATTCTTTCCAAGCTTTCAGGCGAGAAGAAGAATACTAGAGACTAAAGTCTCGAAGTACTTGGTTGAAAGCTGGAGATCGGAATACCTCCTTCTTTCACAAGTAGTGTAGAGTTAGACTTTCTCAAAATCATATTTCGGAAATCTCCTCCTAGTCCAGTGAAGTGGTAAAAGGAATTTCTCAAATCAAACAATTGGCTGAAGTTCATTTTCAAAACCTATACAGGGAAGATGGCTCCTCTGATTCAGATTATACTTCTGATTTTCTGTCCAATATTCCTAGTTTGGTGAGTGAGGAAGAAAATGATGAGCTAATGAAGCCTTTTTTGGAGCAAGAAATTATTGATGTTATCTGGTCCATGGAGCCAGATAAAGCTCCTGGCCCTAATGGTTTCTCCTCACTTTTATCGAATTTGCTAGACAGTAATTAGGAAAGATCTACTCCGAATGACAAAAGCATTCCAGGTTAAAGCCAAAGTGGGTGGCTGCACAAATTCCACTTTTCTTGCATTAATTCATAAAGAAGCTAATCCATCTTGTTTTGATAGATTCAGACCCATTTCTCTTTGCAATGCATCTTATAAAATCTTTTCTAAACTATTAGCAAACAGACTTAAACCTTTGCTTGGGAAGCTGATTTCTCCTCTTCAAGGAGGGTTTATAAAAGGGAGACAGACATATTTTGGACAATGTTATTCAAGTTCAGGAAACTATGAATTCCAGCTTTCTTCGGAAGGAGAAGGGCATGCTTATCAAACTTGATAAGGCAAATGCCTTTGACAAGGTAAAGCATTCCTTTCTTTTCTCAGTTCTCCATTCTTTTGGGTTTAGCTTTGCCTTTTTAAATTTGATAAAAGCTTGCATTAACAATCCTTGGATAGCGCCATTAGTAAATGGCAGACCAACAAACTTCTTTCAAGCTACCATGGGCCTTCGACG
Organism: Pseudotsuga menziesii; assembly: GCA_001517045.1. Classification (NCBI taxonomy): domain Eukaryota; kingdom Viridiplantae; phylum Streptophyta; class Pinopsida; order Pinales; family Pinaceae; genus Pseudotsuga; species Pseudotsuga menziesii. The sequence continues at coordinate 355,349 of LPNX010926499.1, forward strand.
GGGCTGTCCTTTGTCGCCATTTTTGTACATTCTTATGGCCGATTCTCTAAGCGGGAAGCTAACCACAGGAAAAATGATGGGATCATTCCGGGCATAACTTCAGCAGCAGGAGTCGAAGCCATCAACCATGCTCTCTTCGCGGATGACACTTTGCTCTTGGGAGGGGCTTTCTTAAAAATGGCAAGAGGTTTCTTTGAAATTATGCATCAATTCTGTATTATTTCAGGGGCTCTAATCAATAACCGTAAGAGTGCAGTGTTCGGATGGAATGTAGATCAATCAAAAGCTGATAAAATTTCGCAAATCTTAGGTTTTGAAGGATATGCTTCTTGGGACAAGGTCAAATATTTGGGTCTACCATTAACTTTGGGACAAAATAATCCTTCTCTATGGCTAGAAATCATTAGTAAGATTAAAGCAAAGATTGTTTTGTGGGGTGGTCACTGGCTTACAAAGGCAAGAAAGGTTATTTTGATCAAGTCGGTCCTCTCATCTCTTCCTATTTACCAATCTTCTTTACTCCTGGCCCCAAAAGCTATTATGGATCAAATATCAAAATTGTTGAGACTTCCTATGGAGAGGTGGAAAAGGAAATCAGAATCGCATGCATCTGTTTAAATGGGAAATTGTAAAAAGACCAATTCTTGAAGGAGGACAACAAATCAAAGATCCAGGAATGTCTAATATAGCAATGGGAGGCAAATTGTTATGGCAGTTGTTTTCCAACAAAAAGCACCTGGTTAGTCATCTTCTCTGGAAAAAATACCTTCATGGAGGAACACTAAGAAATCTTCAAATGGCAAATACCCCTAAAGGCTCCATTATCTGGAATTTACGCAGGAAAGGCCTCGAAATTTTCGTTCAGCATCTTTATCGAATCCTAGGTAATGGCAGACAGACTTTTCTGTGGGATGACAAGATTAATGGACACGCTCCATTAAATTCTGATGTTTCTATTATTGAGATTAAGAACTGGTTGATGAATAAAGGAATTCACAGACTGGCCAATATAATTTCTTGGGATGCCAATGGAAATTGGAACGCTTAGTCCCTTCCCACAATATCAGATCCCGACCTCCCCAATTTCTCTGCTCATCAAAAATCGCTATTAAACAGGCTGATTGGACTGGCTCCAATTCACCGTACCTGCAAAGACACGTGGGGCTGGGGAATTTTTGGCTTTTACTCTGCTGCTAACGAGTTCAAACAGCTTCAGTATTCAACGCAGACTTGCTCACCAGGCTCTCCTAGCTCCCACAACGCAGCACTTTGGAAGATGGTGTGGAATCTACCCAGCATTCCAAAAAATAATTTTTTTATCTGGACTATCATGCACCAGAAACTCTTAACGAGAGAAAACTTGGTTAAAAGAGGTTTTTTTGGACCATTCAGATGTTGCTTTTGTCATCAAGCTACTGAGTCTACGGCTCATATTTTTGTTGAATGTGATTTTGCTCAAAAAGTCTAGGCTATTGTTCTGGGTGGGCTGCCTTACTCTATTTTTCCTTTAAATGTTGAACCTGTTACTCTCTTTAAAAATTGGCAGTCAAGGTATCCTGGTGCCCTTCCTTCCAGTCATGCATGGAGAAAAATCTAGCAAGCCATTCCAAAATTTATTTGGTGGAAAATTTGGTTGGCTAGAAATGATTCGATCTTTAATAGCAAAATCCCTAAACCAGAAATTGTAGCATCAAAAGCTAAGGCGTTTCTTTTGGAAGCAGTAGGAAACCTTCAAGTTCAAATATTTGGAACTAATTCAGAAGCTAAACACAATTGGCTCGGTTCGAAGCCAATGGATAAAATTCAGATGGGTTTAAGTAGGCCTGTTATTAAACCATTTTGGCAGGTCAAACTTTCTAAAAAGGAATTTTCAGATTGGTGGCAATTTAAAAATAAAGCCTCGATATTCTTTGATGGAGTGTCAAAAGGAAATCCGGGGAAAGCTGGGGCAGGGGGCTTGATTTTCTATCCAGGCAGAAAACTAGAAACAAGTTTCAGCTAGAGAGTAGGGCAAACTACAAATAACAAGGCAAAATTATTTGATCTTCTGAAAGCTTGTCAACTTGCAAAGGAAGCAGGTTATAATAACTTGCAAATCTTTGGAGATTTTGAAATCACCATTAAAATTTTAAATTCTGATTCAATGTTCAATAACCTCAGTCTGGATGTGACCATGCAAAGGTTGCATTTCATTTTGATTGACTATGACTCAGTTACCTCTTACCACATTCTTCGCGATTTGAACAAGCTAGCAGATTTCAAAGCAAATCAGGGTTGCCTTCTTCCTCCAGGAATGTTAAGCGTGAATGAAGGATCTTGTTTAATGCATCCCATTTCGTGACAAAAGTTTTTTGGATGTAAGGAACCATTTCTTTCTGAATAAATTGTAATTGGGTGAAAGCCCAATCTATTCTTTATAAATTAATTAATTAATTAATTAATCGTTTTGGTTAAAAAATAAATAAATACAATCTAATTCTTCAATGATTCGACACACTTCAACATTGTGTGAATCCATAGCATAGATGTTGTAATGGGGAAATGTGATCAAAGGACCCTATTTCTTCACGATTCCAGAGGGCATCACATTATTAGAGGATTTCAAGTCTAACATACAATTATGCAAGAGTGAATGATTAATCCTATAATGGGATCTTGTTCATTAATGGCACCCTATGCCCCCCTCTTAGGCTTTTAGCCCTAGCCTCTACCTTGAATCTCGAAGTTGAACTAGGTTGGGCATCTCAAATTGGTAAGATCTAAATCTCTGCTATTTCCATTTGAGGTTCTCATTTCAAACTGACTCACCACACCTAGCTTGATGATAAGCTTGGGGGAGCTGACAACTTCCGAGCATGGAAGTATAGGATCTCTCTTGTCCTTGAAGAAAATGACATGGACAGATATATTAATGAGGAAGTTCCAACACTAGAGAGAGATGAAGCTAAGGCTATCCACAAAAAGAACTTGGTCAAGGCCAAGAGAGTTATTGCACATTCTATTAAGGATCATCTCATCCCTCATGTGTCATCCTTGAAGACACCCAAGGATGTGTTCGATGCTTTGACGAAGCTATTTGAAGGAAAGAACATCAACCGGAAGATGACATTAAGGAATCGGCTCAAGAATGTGAAGATACAAAATTCAGAGACCATGCAATCATACTTCACAAGGGTTGCCCAAATCAAGGAACAACTTGAAGCAGTGAAAGAGAAGTTAGAAGGAGAGATTGTTATGACCACCTTGAATGGTCTCCCAAAAACATGGGATTCATTCATTCAAGGAATATGTGCCAGAAAGAAGCTGATCACTTTCAGCAAACTTTGGGAAGAATGCACCCAAGAAGAAGCTCAACTCATAACAAGTGAAGAGAAGATGAGAGCAACTAACGATCAAGCTCTCACAGTCCACACCAGAAGAAATCACAACAAGAGGGAGGACCATCATCACAAAAGGCAAAGGAAACTCAAAAGAGATATATCCAGTGTTAGATGTTACACATGTGATGAGAAGGGACACTACTCCAGAGATTGTCCCAAGAACAAAGGCTCCTCCAACAAGAAGTCCAACAAGAAAAGACATCATGCTCACACTGTTGAAGATGATGAACCAGCAAAGAAAAGAATCAGAGAAGAAAGAGTTGATTCTTCAAGTGATAAAGAATGTCTTAATCTTAGCACTCACAGACACTATCACACATGGGAGCAATGGTTGGCTTGTAGATAGTGGAGCATCCAAGCACACGACAGGATACAAAGAATCCTTCGTCAATCTATTTGAGGATGAGTCACCTAACAAGGTGAAACTTGGGGATGACTATCAAGACCCCATAAACGGAAGTGGAGAAGCTTCCTACAAGCTACACTCTGAGAAATTCTTAAAGATGAAAGATGTTCTATATGTTCTGAGATTGAAGAAGGATCTTCTCTCCATCTCTGCACTAGATGCAAAAGGAATAAGGGTTGCATTTGTTGATGGCCAAGTCCTAATGTGGCCAAAAGGAAAGACACTAGATGATGAAACAGTAATTGGAGAGCAAAAGGGAGGCTTGTACAAGTTGAAGGGACAACCTAAACAAGCATTGGTTCATGACTCCATAGAACCAAGTGAACGATGGCATAGAAGGCTTGTACATGTGCGCTGTAGAGCAGTACCTATTGCAAGCAAAGCAGTTTCAAGACTTCCAGAAATTCAGACAAAACATGGAGGCATTTGCAAGGGATGTCCGCAAGGAAAGAATGTAAAGAAGGTATTTCCCGGCACTGAAAGCAAAGGGAAAGGGATATTAGAGATAGTCCACTCAGATGTATGCGGTCCCATGTCGTCCAGCTCACTAAGCAGGTATGTATATTATGTTTCCTTTATAGATGAATTCTCTCGTAAGACTTGGATCTACTTCTTGAAAAGAAAAGATAAAGTATTGAGCAAGTTCAAGGAATTCAACGCCTGGTTGAAAATCACACTAAAAAGAAGATTAAGACTCTACGATCAGATAATGGAGAAGAATTCACCTCGGAAGAATTCAAGGGCCTTTGCAAAGAATATGGGATGAAGAGGGAGTTGAGCACTCCCTACAATCTTCAACAGAATAGTGTTGCAGAACGAAAGAACAAAACGATAATGGAAGCAGCAAAAGCAATGCTACATGACCAGGATCTTCCGATGCACTTATGGGCAGAAGCAGCAAGGACGGTTCTGTATGTACAGAACCGTACACCTCACCGAGTATTAGACAACAAGACTCCCGAAGAGGCTTTCTCAGGTGAGAAACCAGAAGTCAGCCATCTCACGATATTTGGCTGCCCAGTGCACATACACATCCTAAAGAAAAGAGAACCAAGCTAGATCCTTCAGGTAGGAAGGGAATATTCGTGGGATACAACAACACTTCAAAGGCCTACGAAATATACTTTCCTGGATTCAAGAAGTTCGACATCAACAGAGACGTAACCTTCGACGAAGATTCGACATTCATTAAATCAAGAAAACTACCTATTGAAAAGATTGAAGAACCTGAAGCAACCAGAGTTCGAGACACGGCAATGGAAGAAGCGACTCAAGAAGATCATGAAGACCATGACATGGCAAGACCATAACAACCTGTAAAACCACTTCGTGAGAAGAACCCCCACAAAAGAAGACCATCATGGGCATGAGAAGTAATACAAGATGCAGAAGTATGGCACCTCAAACCAGATGCATAGAGAAAGCAAGAGACATAGACCATACAACAGTTATGTGGCCCTGTTATGTGACATCATTGATAAAGAGCCTTCCAACTACGAAGAAGCAATAGAGAAGAAAGAATGGAAGGATGCCATGATCAAGGAGTACCAGTCGATTATGAAGAATGATGTCCAAGAGATAGTTCCGAGCAATGTTACAAATATCGTTTCGGCGAATATATTGCCGAGGGTCCAAAAAGAAATTATCGGATTTATCGGCGAAAATGTCGGCAAACATCAGCAATATATCGGCAAAATAAAAAATACAAAAAAGAAAAAAATCACAATATATTTGAAAAAATCGGCAAATATCATGATAAAATCGGCAAATATCGCGATATATTCGAAAAAATCGGCAAATATCACGATAAAATCGAGAAAATATCGGGGCGATATATTGCCAATATATCGCCAGTGAGTTAACATCGCGATGTTGCCACGATATATCACGATGTTGCCGATATATCGGCGATATTTGTAACACTGGTTTCGAAACCAGAAGGGAAGTCTGTTGTAACTTCGAAGCGAATCTACAAGATCAAGCATGTTGCAGATGGTAGCATTGAAAAACACAAGGCAAGATTTGTGGCAAGTAGCTCTCCCAGAAAGAAGGCATAGACTAAGAGGAGACATTTTCACCTGTAGCAAGATACACTTCGATCAGATCTATACTTGCATTGGTTGTAGTAATGAAATGAAAGGTACACCAGATGGACGTCAAGACAACATTCTTGAATGGTGTAGTTGAAGAGGAAGTGTACGTGGAGCAACCACCGGGATTTGAGACACACATGACAGACAGACTCATGTGTGCAAGTTAAAGAAAACCTTGTACGGATTGAAGCAGGCACCCAGGACATGGTATGGCAAAATCAACAGCTTCCTAATGAGCTTAGGCTTTACCAAGAGTAAAGCAGATTCCAACCTTTACTTCAAGGTTGAAGGCGAAAGACCAGTGATACTCCTACTATATGTAGATGACCTGTTTCTGACAGGTGAGGATGAGATCATTGCAGATGCAAAGAGGAGGCTTGCCACTGAGTTCGAGATGAAAGACCTAGGGATGATGCATTACTTCTTAGGCATGGAGGTGTGGCATAGTGCGGATGTGATTTTCCTTAGTCAAGGAAAGTATGCAATGGAGATTCTGAAGAGATTCAGAATGTTGGACTGCATGGCAATGGCCACACCAATGGCATCGAACTTGAAGCTACTATGTGATGCTTCATCAAAGACAATGGATGCTACAATGTATCGACAGATGATTGGTTCGTTGATGTAGCCGACGAACATGAGGCCAGACATATGCTTTGCTGTGAACACCTTGAGCCAATCCGAGACATGTTCACTTGATTGCTGCAAAGCATATATTGAGGCACCTGAAGGGTATTAAATATGAAGCGAATCAGAAGATTAATCTACGTGATTATGTTGATTTAGATTGGGCAAGCAACGCCACTAATAGGAAGAGCACTTCGAGATGTTGCTTCAGTTTGGGCTCCCGTATGATCTCCTGGTTTAGCAGGAATCAGTCATGCGTGGTGTTGAGTACAGTCGAAGCAGAGTATGTTGCAACCTATTCGACTATCTGTGAGGCAATATGGCTTCAAAAGCTACTGTCAGATTTGTTTGATCTTGAGTTAGAAGCGACTTGTATCTTTTGTAACAACCAGAGTTGCGTGAAATTATCAAAGAACTTGATGTTCCATGACAAGTCGAAGCATATTGAGATCAAGTATCACTATATCCGAGATATGGTGCAGAGAGGAGCAGTGAAGCTCTAGTATGCAGCAAGAAACAAGCAGATAAACGACATGTTGACCAAGCCAGAGTGAAGTTTGAATACTTTAGAGAGAAGCTTGGTGTCATCCAAATCAAGGTCCCTAGAAAGAGGGAGTGATGAGTTCTCGCATGGTGGAAGAAGCAGGTGGTCCTCGAGACGTAATGGACTCGGGGTGCTCCTAGTTGTGCTCCCATGCTGGAGATGATGAAAGACCAAAAGACGCAGATGCAATAGAACGAGTTCTCGCATGGTGGAAGACGTCGGTGGTCCTTAGGACGTAATACACCTGGGATGCTCCCGGTTGTGCTCCCATGCTAGAGATGAGGAGAAGTCCACCGGTCACAAAGACACTTGGTGCGCACCTAGGTTGTTCTCGCATGGTGGAAGACGCAAGTGGTCCTTGGAACGTAATGCACCTAAGGTGCTCCTGGCATGCTCCCATGCTAGTAGACGCGGGCTGAACATTGAGAGGCGTAATGCACTTTAGGTGCTCCTAGGTTGTTGTCGCATGGTGGAAGATGCAGGTGGTCCTTGGGACGTAATGCACCTGGGGTGCTCCTGGTTGTGCTCCCATGCTGGTAGAAAGCAAGTGGTTTGTTGGACATGAGGTGTGAATCTGGGCTACCCTCCGTGTGTGACGATGAGATGATATGGATACGACGAGATGACGGTAGGCGATGCAGGTGATTGTTATGGCAATGTAATGTATGGTCCTAGGCTATACCTATGTGATGACTTGCTGGTGGATATGATGAAGACCTAAATGAGGGTTAGGGCTACATCCAGCATGAAACAAGGCTAGCTCTATAGAAACTTCTTATGACAGATAGATTCGAAAGATGTCACTAATCAATCATGATCGAAAAGATGAGGACTATAGCAGCAGCAACGATGAGGATCTAGCGATGATGATGTGTCCATAACCGTTGATGACTGTGGCGAGAGAATACCTTCCTAGTTAAGAGGAGCGTTGTTGTAAATGTAAGTTCGAAAGATATTGTGTTGTATATTATTATTGTATTTTATTGTACCCCCGTCAAAGATGTTTTTCCTCCGTTCGGGATGTCATTATTATGTTCGATCATTGAGGTAAAACTTTCGTTGTAAGTCGAGGCAATAGTCCCCAAAAGAATTAATGAAAAATGTATTTTTGAGTCTCCCTAGGAGAAGTTGGCCCTGCTAGGTCAAGAGGTCGACCCAGTTAGGTTTTAGGTCTAGTCACATGATGTGTATAAATAGGGAGGCGCCCTCCCTCATTTATACACACACTCACTCACTTTCAAGTTCGCATAAGGAGAGAGAGAAGACAAGTTCGTTAGAGGAGAAAGAGAGAGAGTTGCAAAAGACTTGTTGTTCTTGGGTCTTCCATCTTCTGATATTGTATTAGTGACGAATCTATCTCTGAGGAAGTTTGCGGGGTTTTCTCCTTTATGGTCTCCCCAAGGAAAATCTTTGTGTCTTGTGTATCTTGTTGTGCTTGTTATTCTTTCAATTAAAGATCCTAAACAAGTTGAATTAAAGTACAAACTCTAACAGCAATATGGACCTATTTTATACACTCAAATGGCAAAAGGTGGCATTCCACTTGAGGAGGATTGTAGGACCTTCTAAAAGAAATAATATTTTATTTGATAAGTTGTTGAAAAGAAAGCTATATAAGGAGATCTTATTTCATTCGCTAAAGGCATGGTTGGAAGAGAGGGAGTTCTCCACCAAGCACTTAGCTTAATATCTTTTGGGGAGGATCGGAAGAAGGACAAGTCCAAGGTAAGGTTTTTATCTTTTTCTACCTTTCATAGGTTAATTTAATGGTTGCAATTACTCTTACAAACTATTGGTGTAATCTTTGAAAAAGGGAAATTTTGCTCTAGTAAGAAGACATTAGAGTTGAGGTTCACCCTCCCTATCTATTGTTGTAATCATTGTTCATTTAATAGATAGTGCTGTTGTCATTCCTGCATATTGAGAGGCTTTGTTGTCTCTTTTCTTGTTCATGGTTGCGTACTCTACTTGGTTGTTTTGTAAATGTTGTGAGATGCGTCTTTGGAAGGGCCCTCCTTTAATTTCTACATATTGAAGAAGATCCATGTGGTTAGTTAGAGTGTAAGGTCAATAGCCTAACTACACCTCATCGTCACATTCAAACCCTCTCCTTCATTGGTCTCAACTCCCTCACCCAACTGGATAGGCATTGGTCTTGGAAAAATCAACCATCCATCTTATTCTAAAGAAGACATCACAAAAAAAATTATAAGGGCTTCCCCTTTTTCCAGAAAAGAACAAGCCTAAAGCAAGGGTGACATTGGCCAATCTTTAGAAATGCCCCTAGGGTTGCACTTTGTTAAAGAACTTTGTAGCATTTAAAGTACAAGTTTGGGAGATGTTACCCTCCAAATACTCTCCAACATGCAACATCAAATATGTCAAAGAGGAGGGGTCTTTTTTCATTGCAAAGGCCAAATTTGGGTTTTGATTATGTAAAGGTGTTGGTTTGGTGGGGCTCAAGACCCATAGGTTGGCCATGGTAGGTCCTCTTGGTTTTTACTCTAAGGAGTGTTGGCTTAGTGGCACAATTGATTGCCCCTTGATGTGGTGGAAGTCCCCCATCATGCAGGGCAGTCATGCCAAGGGTTGGTGTCCAATGCTTCTTAGGATGATGCCATTAGGACACAAGGCTTAGGGGCTCCCACCACACTTATGTTTATGCTTTGCAGAGGTAGGTTGGCCATGGCAGGTCCTCTTGGTTTTTACTCTAAGGGGTGTTGGCTTAGTGGCACAACTGACTGCCCCTTGATGTGGTGGAAGTCCCCCATCATGCAGGGCATTCATGCCAAGGGTTGGTGTCCAATGCTTCTTAGGATGATGCCATTAGGACACAAGGCTTAGGGGCTCCCACCACACTTATGTTTATGCTTTGCAGAGGTGATTGTGCATGTAGGGTTGTCATACCCGTCTTAGCACACCCCATTATGCCCACTTTGACCTATTTTTATTATGTACTGACCCTCCTTTTGGCTCAAGCAAGCCAAATTGATGATGATGTTGTAACGAACCCGAAATTCCTCCATGTAAATTCTGGGAAAATGGGGTAAATTTTTCGTTTTTTTACTATAACCAACAAGTCAACCATGTTAATCTCTTGAGATTGTGTAATCACATAATTGTAAACACTAATAGCACTATACCCAATCTATACCATGGTAGGAAGATCATGCAAATTATTGATTACTTACTTTTGAATCAAGATATAAATTCTTTATCTTGAAATCAAAATGTTAAACAAAAATGTATTAATACATTTAACTATCCAAGTAGCTTTCCTACACGAAGTATATTGTTAACTGTATGCTTGCGAATATATTTCATAGCCCATGTACCAGTATAGAAAATGTACCATAAATCATTTGTTGGACATCATCCATGTATTTAATAACATCATGAAAATGAGTATATACAAACATAAAACATAGAGCAAAAGAGAGACGTCATATACGTGGTTCACCCCATCCATGAGGCTACGTCCACCAAAGCTTGTTAGTCTTTATATTATTTTAACAAGAGAAGATTTACAATTTCGTCGCACATCCACTACCAATCTCTTTCACCGAGAACACTCGCCAATTACTATTTTTCTTCTTTGTCTTTCAAAATGGACAACCTTACAAAGAAGGAAAATAGCAATTGGCGAGTGTTCTCGATGAAAGAGATTGGCAATGGATGTGCCACGAAATTGTAAATCTTCTCTTGATAAAATAATATAAAGACTAACAAGCTTTGGTGGACATAGCCTCATGGATGGGGTGAACCAAGTATATGACATCTCTCTTTTGCTCTATGTTTTATGTTTGTATATACTCATTTTCATGATGTCATTAAATACATGGATGATGTCCAACAAATGATTTATGGTACATTTTCTATACTGGTACATGGCCTATGAAATATACTCGCAAGCATATAGTTAACAATATACTTCGTGTAGGAAAGCTACTTGGATAGTTAAATGTATTAATACGTTTTTGTTTAACATTTTAATTTCAAGATAAAGAATTTATATCTTGATTCAAAAGTAAGTAATCAATAATTTGCATGATCTTCCTACCATGGTATAGATTGGGTATAGTGCTATTAGTGTTTACAATTATGTGATTACACAATCTCAAGAGATTAGCATGGTTAACTTGTTGGTTATAGTAAAAAAGCGAAAAATTTACCCCATTTTCCCAGAATTTACATGAAGGACTTTCGGGTTCGTTACAGATGTCATCCTTTTGAAGAGGTCATACCACCTAAAGGAGAGGGCATTGAGGGAAAAAACACATCATTGGGGTTAGTTGGGGCATGACAGCATCCTCCCGAGTCCCAAGCTCAACATTTCACAAGTTGCAAAATTCATCACTTTTATGATTATTTATTGTATGTGGTTTAGTCCCCAACTTGTGGGCAACAAACCCTGAAAAAATCATTGAAAAATCATTTAACTTATTTTAGAAACTTTTAGGTAGGTCAGCTTAAAAGGAGGTTTAAGTTAGCCTAGCAAGCATATCAATAAGGCTAGCCTCCTCATTTGTAAATCAAGATTATGAGATCAAATAAAGTTCTTTCTCTTTTTATTTTTTTAATATAAAATTCCTCAACCGTTTCTGTCAAACAAAAAAAAAAAATTCTCTCTTTTTATTCTTGTCTACTTGGGATAGTGGTGTGCACTCTCTTCTTGGCACTGTTGAAGCTTCATTGTGGTATTTTTGGTGTTTTGAGGTTGATACTTAATCTTACAAGGCTTGTCCAAGGAAAGGGATTCTAAAGAGGATACTCTTTTCTCCATTTTTCTTTGTTTATGGTAAGATCTCAAGTTCTCTTCCTCTTGCACTATCGGAGACACCCAAGGTAAGAGTAAATTAGGGTTCTTTGTGCATAAAAGCTTTGTCTTGTCAGTGAGACATCCCTCCCTGGAGGATCTCTCTTGTTAGGTGTTTGGCACCTCTCTTTGCCCTAATTAGACAAAACCAACACAACCCTAGGGTTTCTTGGTTTGCCCTAATTCTTGAGAGGAACGCTAACCATGATTCCTCACTAGCCTTGTAGGGAAGAGACTGTGTCTTTATTTCCATCACCTTCACTTGGAAATATTACAAAAATAGAAAAATATCAAATATTGTGAAAAACCCTAAAAAATTATATTTTTGAAAAAAATCCAAAAATGTTTATTTTCTATGTCCTAGTTATTTTAATTGATATTTTCTAAAGTAGTTGAATGTGGCAATAAATTTCAGATCTTGATAAAATATTGGAAAAATCCTAAAAAGTTGGGAAAACTGGCAAAAAAATCAATTTTTAGCCCTAAATGTGTCATAAAGGTAGTGAAGTAATCCTAGGGTTAGGAGAATTCAGCCCTTAGAGTTGGTTTCAGATCTGTTGGAACTGTTAATGCAAGCTCGTTTTGACAAAGAAATCAAACCCTAGGGGTTTGAGGGAGATTTGACCAATTCCAAGGTCATCCAAGGGTGACCCTAGGGGGCTTTAAGGTCATCAATATTTCTGGTTCGTCTTGATTGTAGAAAAACGCAGACCTATAGCAAAAAGCAGACCCAAAAACAGACTCAGAGTTGCCCAATCAAGTGCGCCCTAGGGGGGATTCAAGCCCCTCAAGGTAGGGTTCGCTAGAAGGTAAATTTTGTGCAGCTCCTGTAGTTAATTTGGGAGATGTTCTGTATTTATTCTTGCTGGTTTTTACTGCAGAAAATAACAGTAGCAGATTTCATATTCAATGTTGCTCCTAACATTCCAGGATAAAGGGTCTCTTGTAGGCATATATCATTGACTTTGTTATGCACTAATCTACTAACATTGGGAAGGTGTTGCAGAGATATAAGTACTTGTTATTGAATCTCTTACATGTCAATCATTGCCGTGTTTTGGGGAGCCTATTGTGGCCCAAGGAGCAGGGTCTAAAGAGGAAGGGGATTACATCGAGGTGATAGTGAATGTACCTCCTTGAAGAGTTGTCGATCATAGCACTGGGTCCATTGGGTCCACCTATCATATTTGGGTACACATACTTCATTTGGGTCCACTTATCTTCGATCATGAAAGAGTGCTAATTTTGAGGTAACAAGAGGTAACACATGTGATGTTAGCTAGAGGAGGATCTTCAAAGAACAATTATCTACTCTTGCAACAAGGATAGTGCTTGTGAGAGGCATGCATTTGCATTCCTTGGCATGTGAGATGATGTGAAAAGTAAAGCTTGTGAGATGCAAGTGTGGATCTAAGGGTTGGACAATTGTTGTGATCCTAATGTGAGAGGCATGCACTTCCATTCCTTGGCATGTGAGATGATGTGAAAAGTAAAGCTTGTGAGATGCAAGTGTGGATCTAAGGGTTGGGCAATTGTTGTGATGCTAACTTGTTGTTGAACTCTTGGAGAAGCTAGTATGCCTTGGTTGGATGTCTTGCTAGGTCTTCTTGTTGCTGGTTAGGGTTCGCAGTAATTGTCGATGCCCTAACTAGAGTTTAGTAAGCTTTGAAAAAGTGGATAAACTAGGACTTGATGTACTAGCTTCGACAAAGCAGAGGTGTTGTAGTTTATCTTCGTATTGTGATAATAAGAATAAATACCAATGTTGTCCTAAATTCTCATATTGCAGTTCTGGTTTTCAAGTGTTTTCAGCAAGTTTCATGGTTGTTTTGATACATTGATTTTTTGGAACAACTCTGAAGTGTTCAGTGATTTGGCATGCCTTTAATGAAACTTCAAATCTGAAATGTACTGTTAACTACTTGAACTTGTCTAGATTAGTGACGAAGAGACTTTGCAGGTGTAATTCTGGATATATCAGTTTGACCCTAAAGGTGAAAGTTGTATGTGATAAATCCGTGACATCATAGAAGTGAGATGCTAATTTGAAATTGAGCAGATTTTCAAAAATTTCTAAATGGTAACAGAGCTTGCTATGTTGAAATTTTTTTTTTGTGAAAGAAAGCATAGAATATTCAGGGGGTAGTTTTTGGGTGTGATACCCTAGCTGCTTCAGGGATTGGAGTTGTGATTTTCACCTAGGATATGTGACTGATCCACTAATCCACTTTACTTGTCGGTTGCCTTGTTGATTGAAGTGTGCTTCAGAATTTGCAGAGATGATTATTCTTAATCTTAGAGAGAGTGATAGGTTAGAAGATGCTTCCAACTTTACACCTTGGAAGTATACACTGCAGAAATGCTATTATGGAGGAGGTTGAGCTTTGGGTGTTTGTTTAGAACAAGGTTATTGTTCCTGCCAATCATGCTCAGTTAGCCAATTGCAAGAAGAAAGAGGCCAAGGCAAAGCGAATATTCTTGATTCAGTAAAGGATTATTTCCTCATATTGTAGAGAAGAAGACCGCTAAGGAGGTGAATGATGCTTTGATAATGTTGGGCCAGAGTGAATATTCAATATTTCTCACAAGATGCAACTGTGAAATAAGCTCTTCGCCATCTGCATAAGTGACACTGATTTCAAAGCTAGTAACTTGATGAAGATCGTAGTGGAGAGATCAATTAGCTACCATAGGCGTGAAAGTTGAAGATCAAGGATTGGTGCCCATTAATTTCAATGGGTTTCTCTATCTTAGAAACCCTTAATCCACGGTATTTGTGCTCGTGAGAATATGCCCTCATTTGGAAGGTTTTGGGATGAGTTTGTGCAGGAAGAGACAAGGTTATCAACCAAGGAGATTAAGTAAAAGACCTTGCCCTTGTAGAGAGGACGAGGAAGGGCGGCAAGAAACGATCACTCAGGAAGACTAAGGAGAAAGACTGTAGAGTGTAATAATCTTAGTTATAATTGGGCACAATCTCCGGAGTGTCAATAACCATTGAAATATTTTCGACTTTGCACAGATATTTTTCGAACCTCTATGGACAAAACAAATTAGATAAACCTCGCCCTCCCCCAACCCCGAAAAAAGGTAATCTATAACTATTATATACAAAAAGGATATGAATACCACCGAAAACCTCACTGAGAAAATTCCGAAATGAGACGAGTAATGTATCCAGCCACTCTTTTGAGAAGAAGACTCTAAACTGAGGATCCATGCTGGGGTTTCTCATGTAGGGAATAGCTGCAATTAAGTTTTGAAGATTAAATATATGATTACTTTAATTTCTTTAAGAAAAGAACAACAGAGAAATAAATTCAAAACAAATAATAAACAGAGACTCACCAAACCAGGGGCTCCAATCATCCGCACTCTGCAGCAAATCATTGCCATAGCGGGCAAAGAACTCTACCACTTTATCCTGCCTACCCTTCTGCAATGCATAGACGATGTAGTAGCGAATGCACGAGAGTTCAAGTCTGGCCAAAGTGGAATTGAAGCGCGCATCCGAGGGCGAGAAGAAGCATTGTTTCAGGAAGCCCATGAGACCCACGAGCTTATCTGCCTCGAACTTGGGGACGTAGATTGAGAAGATGAGATCCAGAATTTTGTCCACTTGGAATCCCTTCCCTATGTCGGTGGAGATTTCGGCCTCGAAGGCTCTCAGTGTGTTTGTGAATCCTCTGAAGATTAGAAATTCTCTCATCAGCTCCTCTGCGTATTGCATGTTTTCCATGGCTATGCCCGCTGAGGAGAGGATGGATCCGCACTTCGTTTTACTTCTGTTTATTGTCAATCCATTGCAGATCAAAGGATGTGTATTGAATTTTATAGTTTTACACTTCCACGAATTTAGTGTTTAAGAGACCGATGGCTGATCGAATTTATGAATCGCTGACGAAAATGAAATGAGTGGAATCTCAATTAGTGGCACTACTGTGAGTTGAATTGTAAGTGCTAAGGGCCAAGTGTTACGATCGAAATGATTTAAATAGCAAATATATCGTTGAAAGGATTTAAATGGCAAATACATCGTGTTAAGTAAAAACATGATCTTGGAAAATATTCCACCCTACTCTACTCTATTTTGGAGGGGAGGGTGGAGTGGTGTAAACTAGCAATTGTACCTAGGGGTGCAATAAAAAAACGCCATGTTGTAAGCAAAGCAAGGAGATGTGGACATATACAACAAGGAACATTATATTATTCACATAATTGGACATTACATTATCAGAATTTCAAAAGTAATCATGAAAATTATTTTTCTCTCATGGAAATGACAATGAATTGTTAGTTTTTGTTGTTAAGTGTAGATGCAAAATTTTTATGGATCTATCTACTAAATAAATTGGCCATTACATTATCGGCTTTTCAAAAGTAATCACGAAAAGTATTCTTTGCTAACTACGTATGGAGTCTGGTTCAGGAATTATGTCAAACACTTTGCAACACTGTTCAAATTCTCCTAAATATTGTATGGTAGATTGATTTCACATTGATTTACAATAAATGTTTTTATGGTTTTGTGTTCAACATTCATGGAACATATTGACTACCAAATGTGCACATATATATATACACACACACACACAGAAATACACTCATAACAACTCAGGAATATATTTGACAATATGCAATTTTTTATTGCCTATAATAGTAATAAAAATAGGTGTTTAAAATAAGATTTCAAGTGTACCTTCATATTTGAGTTTGATTTCCTGTTACAGGTGCATGGTACAATGCTTTATCAAATTTTATGTAATTTCCAGTCTTCCAATTGATATCTTATCAAATCTTATGTTTCAAATTTTCAATTTGAATGTTAATTGTTCAAATAATAATCCAATTTATAATTATGAATCATGATTCATAATTTATGAAGAAATCTACATGCAATACTCTCGACTTACCCAAGTACTCTTTTTCAAAAAGTGGCGTCATCAAAAATATGTGGGCCCATGTTGCATTTAATACATTCAAAGGTCCAATAATATTTCTCAATGCATCTACGCAATGTCTCAACACATGGGTTATGTAGAGAAAATGCAATCTAACTCCAAGTCGGATATGCAAATCTCTTTGATACATAAGACTCCAAGTCACAGGGCCTCGCAACAAAGGAGTGAGACGATCTTCATGGGGAGAGAGAGATTCACACACACCTTTCAATGTATATACTCACAGGGAGAGAATGAATAAAGGAATCTCTGTAATGTAATCTCCAACTTTGGAGTGGAAGAGGATAGAATATCTGTAAGTCATGAAGAAGTAGTGAAAGCAGAAACTAGAGATAATGGGATTCCTAAGAGGAAAGATACACTTCTACTGGGACATACAAATGAGTCACATATAGCCATCCCTATGACAACAATCTGTCGATCCATTTAACAACATCAAATATAATCCAACGGATATCTGGCTACCAAGAGGGATACATGCTAACATGCTGCTCCATAATATTCTCAGGCACTCGAGCACAAGAACACATAGAAATATAGCAATCTACAGGCCGAGATCCCAAGCACAAACTTGCAGCAATAGAGGGAGACTTAGTTTGATATGGTGTGGAGGAGGAGAGGTTCAATTCATCAACATCTCCACTCACGTTGTAAATGGATCATGCTCAGTCAATAGTTCATGGCGAAAAGTATCACACTGCACAGTGGAGTCTCAGCATGTGCAAGCAACATCACAGTCTTTAGCAATATGCATTCAACAATCAAATTAAAGGGTATTCCATGAGGTACAACACATCTTCAAATGAGAGACAACTCTACTTTCTAGAAAAGGTAGTAGCTACAACTCCAATGCAATCACTAGAGAAGAACACATCTTCAAATGAGAGACAACTCTACTTTCTAGAAAAGGTAGTAGTTACAACTCCAATGTAATCACTAGAGAAGAAGTAGCACCTCACAATAATCTCCATAACTCCACCACCTCCATAAAATATTCATAATGTAGCTCACAACACTTCGATGTTGACATCAAGAGAAGAAGCACCAGACTTTTGAGTTCACATCCTCTCAATTCTTACACTCCAGTAGCAATGTAATATATAGAGAATGTCATCGGGATCTCGTAGGTCGCAAGGAGGGAGGATGGCTTATAGAATAAAAATAAAAGAAAATAATTTTTGTTACTCGTTTACCTTAAAGTGTCCTCTTGCATGAATCCCTCCCCAGCATGCAGTTCACGTGGCATCCATCCACAAGCACATGTGGGAGGTAAGAGACAACCTACCTTTCGCATTCACTTTTTCCACCCATTCACAGTCCCTGGGCTAGGGGTTTGTTAGAATCGGGAGCATTTGTACCGCAATGTATGCAAGGAACCATTTTTTTCGAGGACGAAGAGGAAAAGAGGCCAGAGAAGCCTCACCATTATGGACTCACAGAAATCAGGCCCCCATTTATTCTTTCACGGATCTTACCCGCCTCGAGGTTTGCATTGTTTATTTTCACGTTTTTCAGATACCTTTGCTTAGATACAAATCATGTGGTTTTAAGAACTGGATTTTTTCAGGATATTTTTTAAGAACTGGATTCTTTCACCGGATTCTTATTGGAAATAGAACATCAGGATATTTTTTCAGGGCAGCAGCTTTCACTAAGTTATTTATGTATTTTGTGCTCTGAATCATAGGACATTCTCGAGGCAATGGAGCAATTTGTTGATGGCTTGAAGTTTGCAGGAGGAACTTGCAGTTTGATGCAGAAAACATTCATTAAAGAACCAATACGTTGGAGGCCCGTCATTGACATTGAGGTTATACCACCCATTCATTTGGCTTTGAGATTATATTCTTCAGTATTCTTGTAAAGATTATATTCTTCGGCATTCTTGTTATACAATGTAGGCTTCCTAGACATGTAAAGTGTACAGGAATGATCATTGCTTTTGGTTGCTGATATATGCATATATAGATAGGAGGTCTTAACTATCCAGTGAAGAAAGACAGAAAAGATAGAAGAATTTCTATTGCAAGTCAGGTTAGAGGCGATCTTTCTAAAGCCATTTTCACTACTGATTTATTATTAAAAACCTTTGCATCAAAGGGCTTAAATAGATCAGACATGGTAGTTCTATTTGGCGAGCAAATTTTCCAGAACACCCTTACTGTTTATTTCTTCGTTCAAGGATGCAAAAATCAAATCAAATTTAATAGGTCTATAATTCAATGTTTTTGGGCGAAGAAAAAATTGGATTTAGAGAGAATTTTCACAAGGTGTTCACTCACAGTGAATCTAAGGTATTCACATGTCAAACATTTGCCTATAATGATTTCAACATGCTTCTTTACCCAATCTTCACATGATTCAAACAGGCTTTTTTTACTTGCACAATTTTTTTGGCTCGGTAGAACTGTTCTAACCTTTTGACTTTGGTACAATTTAGGTTAGGATTGAATTGTAATAATTGCTTGTCTCTCAACAAATCTCAGAATCTTGAAGATTGGTTTTCTTAGTTTGTAAGTGATCTTCATGTTAATAGGATAAGGACAATTTTTTTTAATAATATCATCATTTTAAAAGACAGATGCCAATTGAGGATACCAACTCGAAAAATATTGGCCTCTGAGTCACGCCAGAGATATTAATGATGCAAGCCAGCGGGACCGGGGGATGACAGGAAAGGTAGCAGACACAACGGTGGACAAACCAACGATAGTGTGTAGAGATGGAAAACTCAACATTTGGCAGTCCTGGGGCTAGGAGTCTGTCCTGGGGCTAGGCGTCTGTGATTCAATATCAGTTGGAATTCAAAGTTCATAACATTTGGCAGTCCCTGGGCTAGGCATCTGTGATTCAATATCAGTTGGATTTCGAAGTTCTTAACATATTTGGCAGTGCCAGGGCTAGGCGTCTCTGATTCAATATCAGTTCGATTTTGAAGTTTACAATGGGTTAGTTTTATATTAACGAGCTCAAAAACTCATGAAAATTGTACCCATGGAGTCATGGCTAGGCTATTCCATCATTTTGCAGAGCTTAACACACCATGATTACGCTTTGTCTGAGGTGATTTGCAGTTTTCTCATTAATTTTGTGTAGTTACATCAATTCACTCTGAATTTGCAGTGGCGTTATTTATGATTTTGTAGTGGGTTTATTTCATACATAGTAAGGACTACAGGCACATTGGCATCTCGACTCAGGCCAAACACATAATTTTGAAAAGAACAAATGATGTCCCAAGAACAAAATCCACAGACGCAGCAGCTGCAACCGCAGCAGCTCAGGCTTTTGCCAAAACGATTTTGTGAAGGAAAATAGGTAGAAGGGCTTGAAGAAGAAAGAAGCAGCCATTATGGATTGACGGTGATGGCACATGTGCCACTATGCACCTGTGCACCTAACCGCACCTGATCATGTGCACCTGTGCACCTAACCACACCTGATCAACGATGGAGATTATCTGAATCGTCGGACGAAAAATATCGACGGATGACAACAAAAAAAGCATTAACTCAGGGAGTCGACTCCCACTTGTTGAACACCTTACGACGTAATAAAGTAAAGATATTAAAATTATTTTAATATGTGTTGAGTTTTCATTAGATTATAGATTTTGACTAGATTGATTTTAACCTTAATCATATTAGGGAATAAAGTTTATTAGAGAATTGAATTTATTTGTATTTTTATAAAAATTATTATAATATGTCTTGAATTCTCATTCAATTATAAGTTTTGGTTAGATTAATTTTATCTCTAAAAAAATCACCCCCTCCCGAGTCGTACCCTTTAGACTATGGGTACTTTATATATCCTAACAGATTAATGAACCCAGAGCAAACCAATACAAACTTCAAGTCATGAACTACGACCTTATTGGGAACTCGCCGGAGGCTCCAGTTCCAGTCATGAACTGCGACATCGAACTTTTTAGCCATCACAACCGCCGGAGGCCCCAGTCATGAGGCATCGCACTTAGTCGCCACTGCTCCTTCCATTCATTCAGCTCCTTCAAGTCATGCGGCACCGCACTTAGTCGCCACCCGCCGGAGGCATTAGAACCCGTTCGAAGCAGCTTCACTTCAAGCCCGAACCTATTCGAGCGAGCGAGCCCCTTCTCATTCCCCTTCAAGTTTACCTACTACAGTACCGGCGTGAATATGATCTCCACCGAACATACGCAATGCTTTAGCCAGTACACGAAAGTGCATGCCATGATTTCTTTGTCTGTCAATAACTAAAAATAAAATAATTTTAATTTTAAAGTATTACTTCACCATCTACCGTTTTTTTTTATACAAGTGATATTATGAAACTCCTTGTAGTCAATGTATTCAATATTCAATGTTATTGCATTTAATGTGTTTTCCTTGGATTCGGATTTGGTTTAGTGGGTAGGGGATTTTTCTTTTCATTGACGAGTCTTTGGCGGCACGATTTAGTATTGAATGTTCATTTAGTTTAGTGGTGATCCAGAAACACCAAGAAGGCTTTACAAAGTAAGAAAATAAAATATGAATTGTGCCAAATGTTGAATTAATAGGACGTATCAAGCTTAAGGAGAACGCTTCAACAGAGAATTGCAACCACAAAATTGAAGACAATAAATTGATAATGGAGTTCGAAAAAATGCCTACGTCTCTGAGTGCACTTTCAGTCTGGTCAATCGATTATTTCTTCAAATACAAAGGTTACAATGGAATTGGGAGTTTTACGGAGACAAGGTTGTGCTTAAGAACATCAATTTACCCAATGCGATACCTTAAGCGTCCATATGCAACGAAGCATCTTCAAACATGGAAACCACAAGTTGTCCACAAACTGAATGAAAGTCTAACCAATGCTTGCTCTATCTCTCTGTCTAATCTGTTCGCTTTGCTCCTCTCTTGTCTCTGTTCTCTGTCTTGACCAACCTTGTCCGCAACAGTTAAATAAAAGGATTTGACTAGTATAGATCTGTGGATAAAGTGCCCAACTTGGAACAAAATCAATCTCAATGTCCAATATGTCCTAAAGCATACAAATAAATGGCCAAATCAGGAAGAAAATGGCATGAATTATGGACCAAATCCAAATAACGTCGTCCAAAAATATCTATAGATATGGAAAATCAAATCCACAATCAAAATATCCATATTAAACCGAAGTCGTTGATCTAACTGTCATTGAACGACTAGAACCATCGATCTACAATCTATCGATTGTCTAATGTAGACTTTCCATTGTCGAACTGTAAGGATGTGTTATGAATAAAATGTTGATGAAATTGTCATTGATGCCAACATGGACTTGCAGTGGCCCCACATGTTGTCATTGATGCCACCAAGCCCCACTTGTAGTGCCTTGGACCCCTTACAAAGTGGGTTTGAGCCTTGGACCCCTTACAGAGTGGGTCTGTGCTTTGAAGCACCTTATACCTAGTTGACAAGGTCCTTGTACCCACAAGTATGGATCTTGGAGCCACCACCTTATTGAAGATGTTGAAGACCCTGCTGATGGTGTTGAAGACCCTAGAGATGGTGGTGAAGCCTATGTGTATGATGGAGAAGCCTTGAACAGGATAAAGAAGCATTAATGACCCATTATGTGGCCATTAATTCTATAATAATGTCATGGTACCCCAAGAGAAGGCCTAGCAACCCCACAAGTGATGTCATGATGGATCTTGACCCTTGAAGGTCTCCTGGTGTGTTTGAGGTGGTTGAAGAAGCATATGAAGCCCATTGATTGTTGAAGAAGCCTTGATGAAGTTCTTAGACCTACACTTAGTGGTTTGATGACCTTGCAACCCTTGTTGGGGTCATGGAGCTCTTGTATGATGATGATGACCTTGTATGGTATTTGGCATATTGTGGATGCCCTTGGATTGACAAAGAAGGCGTTGAAGAAGTTGTTGGATCCACACACTAAATAGTTTAATGGTCTTGAAGAAATGAAGATGATGTGGTCATTTGGGGTCTTGGAACCCTTGGGGATGGCCCTAGGACATAAGGAAAACCTTGCACCCACTTACATGGTGGCATGATGACACTAAGATGATGACATGGCTTGTGGTGACCTAAGTTGCTTATGGACAAAGGTGGAGCATACCCTAAGACCTTTGGCTAAGGCTCCTTGATGACCTTAATGGCTTGAAGATAAACCCTAAAACCCATCAAATGATGATACAATGATATTAGATTAATGATGTGAAGGTTGGTCCCAATAAGAATTTTAATTAAATATATAAAAATAAAAATCACACCTAATTGACCTAGAAGTTGGCCCTAATCTAAGGAGAGGTTAACGTTCAAAAGTGTATATACTAACAACCTCACTCCAAAATTACATCAACGAATGTGAAAATAAATGAGAGCTCGCTAGAACTCGACTCAGGCCAAGTGACTGATATTTTTTGGGTGAATGAGAAGTTTAGCAGCAGTAAAAGGAGGAACACCCGAATTCGTTTTGCAACAGAGAAGTCTTTTTGTTTTTGCTTCTTTTGGTAGCAGTCCCATGCTAGACTTGCATGGGGTCAAAGCAATTATCCAACATAATTGTAAGGAAGTATATTTGTTGAGGTAAAAACTCGTGACTAAGGAGATATTTTCTTACCTTTATGCAATAGTATACCAGTCCAATTATGGAAGGCTCTCGGTGATGTTTAGGGTTGCTACATCAACACACACTCATAGATGATCTAGGATTTTTGGAGGCTACTACTACCTTTCTATACAAATCCCTAATCGAAGGTTTCCTTTACTCTGATCATAAACAAAACGAAAGTCATAGCAGTAGCAAAGGACCTGAGTTTTGATGATTGCCCTAATCAACAAATGAACCAGTAAACACTTTGGAGAAGGAGAGGCAAGTGGATTAGGCAATTTCGTGGAGGCCCTAATTTATTGCAGTAGTCGAACACTATTGGATCAGCATGCACAAACCCTAATTTTCATACCTAAAACAGACTGGTTTTGTGAAGTGATCCAAGGTTGAAGTTTGGAGGGTTTCCATAAACTTAAACAGTCCAAGTTTACAGCAGCACTGGAGTGAACATTCTATGACTTCCCTAGAAGACAACATATGCAGTAACACTTCCTTGTGGGTCATGAATCGATGGAGTTTAGCACTTGTTTGAGGTATTTCAATGAACACAAACTATCCACAACATTGCTAGCAATAGAAGACCATCAATATTGATGATCACAACATTTTGGCTTGAAATCAAACTCCTTACAGTGATTTGAAGTCTTTTACAGTCAACATGCAATCCGAGTTCTGAAAGTGACCTAATAGTCCAAGGTTGGATGATGTTGCAACAAACAATCTCCAAACTTGTCTGAGGTTGACCAAGACATGCACACAAAATAGTCCAAGCTTACAAACCGAAGGTAACAATAAAAGTGGTAAGTCACATAAATGGAAGTGTCGGGGTTTGTTTGTTTTGGTTGTATTATTGCAAGTATGTGTGTTTAGGGTTTCTTCATTATTGACATGCACAATTGAGTGACATGAAAAGTGATGAGGCTTGACTGAAGCTCATCCTCAGCATATAAAGAATTCACTTCATCTACAATAGTCACTTAGGGTCAAAATAATCCATAGTAGCAGCTTGAGTAAGGTAAAGAATACAGTGGTTTGAAGCAATAGATGTATACCCTATGATGAACTGTATGATGTTGCACACTATGAAGTGATAATACATTTCAGGGATCTCCTTACAGTCTGTGTATAAGGCCCCTTTTGAAGGCTACTACAGTTGAAGTGTGATCAAGTTAGCAGAGGTTGATGACGAAATAATGGCATACACACCTCGTGATGATGCAAACCCTACTCTATGATGTTCCAAACCTTGATGACTTATTGACAAGTCCAAATCCTGATGTCGCAAACATTGATAACGATGATGATGCATACTTGGTGATACTTTTGATGATGATGTGTACATGAGCAGATTGAATAATTGTGATTGACCAACAGATTGACAAAGAATGATGAGATTGACTAGACCCTAATTGACTAGTAGATTGATAAAGAATGATGAGATTGGCCAGACCCTAATTGACCATCAGATTGGCAAAGAATGATGATATTGGCTAGTAGTGATGAGCAGATGATCAATAATATCGATGAGCAACAGAGGTTGATGAACAAAACGATGATCAAAGGTACATAAGCAGAAATTGTTGCAAGAAGAATCTTGCACTTGAGGATTGAACTCCTCAAACCCTTTTTAGTTGGAGCTAAGAAAACCAAGTTGGGTCTTGTTATGAGAGTTTGTGCTATTTTCATCAGTTGATGTTGATTGTAATCAAGAAGATTGTTGTATTTCATGTACAGTAAATAAAGATAAAAAATTCCAAAATATTCTTGTGTCTTTTTTGATATGACTCTTGGTATCAGAGCCAGAGCCAGCGCGACATTTGTATCATCTCTTTTTACTTGTAAGTTTCAGAAGCTCTTTTAATGAAATTCCAGTATTACATTCTGAAAATCTATCTGTGCATTAGTAATCTGAGGACAGAGTTCATTTCTTGATGTAAAAGTATTTGTGTGGAATAGTTTTGATATTCGAGTCTGTTTTAGAGTTTGGGTGGCTATAGCTGTTGGTTTCAGGTGTCGTAAGTCCACTAGTGTTGTCTCTTAGTAGACTCATAGGATATCTTCAAGCCCTAAACTATTTCTTTATTGCCTGATTCTGGCAAGTGTTCCATGGATCGTTCAATGGACTCTGTAGGGTTGACATCTCTGGATTGCCAATTTGCAAATTAGACTACAGTCTCTCTAGCTGAAAGGAGATCATCCTTTCAATATTCTGGAGCTTCTTCTT
The DNA here is from genome assembly GCA_001517045.1 of Pseudotsuga menziesii. Classification (NCBI taxonomy): domain Eukaryota; kingdom Viridiplantae; phylum Streptophyta; class Pinopsida; order Pinales; family Pinaceae; genus Pseudotsuga; species Pseudotsuga menziesii. The sequence continues at coordinate 380,985 of LPNX010926499.1, forward strand.
CCATTATAATTATTGATGATACAATACCTTCCCTTGATTGGAAATTTCCTGACATATTACCCACTAAGGTTTATAAAATGAAATGGTGGCAATATAAGTCCAACACACAAATTAAAATTAGTTCCTTGGATATCACTTTCACTGACCAGGAAGAGTCCATTCACATTAATCTCATTGATAAAGAACAACTTGACTAGGAAAAGACAAAAGGTTACAAATATGAGCTTCTAGGCACTATCAAACTAGGACTCGGCTCATCAGTACGGCCCTATATGAATGTTTCTTCTTTGTGTTGTGGTTTGGATACCTGTCACTTAGATTGTGTTGATGCTTTAATTGGAGGTTTCGAAGGCCCCTTGCACAATGGCTCGCTTTTTGGTACTATCTTTCCTAAATATTTTGTTAGCTTGGATGACCCCTACATCTATGATTTACTTAAAGCCTATATTTGTCCTCTAGGTTTTAAAATGGATATTGGCTGCAAAATCATTTAGCTTAAATCTCTGGTTGTCATCCGCTTTGGAAATGATTCCCTTCCACCTCTTACTCCTAAATTCCATGAAAGTTCGCTCTTACTCAGCATGGTGGAAATTGATAAGTCTAAAAATTCCACCCCTATCACATTTGACTGGACTGGCATTAGTTACCCAAAGCAATGGGAGGTAAGATACAGAGAGTTAAGAGACTTTGACAAAAATAAGAACCAACAACTCTCTATTCCTAAACCCCTTGTCTTTGACAGATTTTCAAACTCTTTTAAATTGCCTGAAGGGTTTCCTTCTCCTCAATTTGCTCCAACTCTTGTAAAATCTTCCTCTGTGAATAATACTTCTGAAAAATCAGCCTTGTTTAAACCATTTTCTTCTTCTCACCTTTCCTTTTCAAGTGTTCATAACAATGAGCATAAAGGTTAGCATGCAGACTGCCTTGCATGCGGAAAAGCACTTGAGAGACAAAAAATCAGAAACAAAGGAGTAAGCTTGTACATGATGTCTCTCCCTAGAAATGGCCCTGGTTTCACCTCCACAAACCCACAGGGTGATACCTCGTTCCATCTAGGAAGAAATCTTCCTAATACTCCATTCCGACAGTTTTCTCATGATGGTCTTTCTAAAAGAGAGTTCATGCCACATAGATCATCAACTCCACACGAAACTGTCTTTGATGAAATAAAGCTGCTTCATTACAGTAATTATCAGCAGCAATTAACTGGCCAAAATACAGATGACATAGCCTCTGATATTATGCTTCTAAGGCAAAAAGCACAGACTCAGAAAGAACACATTACTTTGCTAGAAGCTAAAATTGATCACTTGCTTGCAGGTCAAGAAGAAGTAAAAACTGCAATTATCTTAGCAAGTGAAAAGTTAGAAAAAAGGCTAGATGTCTTAGGTAAAATGATTGCCAGAACCCAGAATGTAAGTAATAGAAAGAATCTTGTAAGCCAAACTACATTAGAGCTTGCAGCTAAAGGTCATAAAGCCAAACATGAAAGAAGATACTCATTTGGAATGATGAGTATTTAAGAAAATGACCAAAGACTAGAATTCCTTTTTGGTCAAGAAATGGAAGACCAAGTTGAACTCAACGAGTTAAAAGATATGGTCTCCCAGTTAAAAAGAATGTTGAATGCCCTTTCAGATAAATATTTATCAGCATTCAAAATCCCTAAAAGAGAAAATGTTGGATCTTCAAACCCAACCAATCAACAGCACAACCATCCCCAGATAACAGGACCTCCTCCTCCTTTTGATACAAAAATGTCAAAACTTCCTGACACTTCTTCTTCGACAATTTATCATTCGCTTAGTTTTGGAATAAATGGAATGAACAATCCGATCTCCCAAATTCCTGATCAGCCGGTGTTGAACATACAATGCCAATCCTGCGCCCAAATCTAACAACTATTTAGCTTCTGTTAAATTGGGTATTATACAAAAGAACACAGGACACCACAATAACTGGCCAACAATTAGCACTCCAGCCGATTGCTAGATTTTCAGGATTAGCTTCATAATGGCGGCACTGGATTCCCCCAAGAATCCAGAGAGGAAATGTTAAATGCAGGAGATGCATACCAACAAATTCTTACTGCCCTCGGTAAAGAATTCTATGGTCCTGATGAAAATGAAGATTATGAACATCTTGCATCTTTGTTTATGTCAGCCAAAACTTGTGACCTAAATAAAAGTGAAGAATACTTTTGCTATATGCAAAAACTGTTAATTTCTTTTGGCAATGCTGATAAGCCTACATATCTGAAGCATTATTTAAGAATTTTTACTAGCCATGTTCCTGATGTTGTTGAATAACATCTTAAAGATAATAAAAAATCCCTTTGTCAGGTCTTTCTCTTGCTCAATTGCATGGATTCATCATGGAAACTTGGCAAGAACATTGCATGGAGAAAAGAGTTGCTAAAGATTTTAAGCGACACTCTTCAATGTTTTCCCCTAGTTTTTGCAAAAATGCCAGATTGTGGATGTGGTGCCCACAATAGAGGACACTTCAGGCATGATTCATGTAGTTGTAAAAAGAAAAGACAACCAAATTATACGAGTGCACCTAGATTTCATCCAGATAAAGGCTACAAGCATAAAAAAGGAAAAAGTTTCAAGAAAAAAGCCTATTTTAAGAAAAGATTTGAACCTGCAGATAAAGAAAAATGTTTTATTTGGGGTAAAAAGGGTCACTGGGCTAACAAATGCCCAAATAAGAAGAAAAGGCCAATACTTGCTACTATGTTCTCCGAAGAACTTGATCCAACTTGGTGGGATCTAGCTTGGTGTACAACGGGAGATTACCCTGAAGGTGAAATTGTCTTCTTACCAGAAGAAGGTGATTCCTCTAATTCTGACCCTGTTTTAGATAAATATGCCCCCGATTCATCTTCTTCTTCTTCTTCTGATTCTGATGAAGACACAAATTTAGGAGGATGTTCTAGTCCTCCTGATTTTAGCTTTTATATGTTCTCTTCTAACCTGCCTAAGGTCTCTTCGGAATTTAAGATTGTTGAAATTGACAAAGAATTGTCTAAGACTCAAGTTCATCAATATATAAAAATGCAAGATCTGAAAGATGAAAAGAAAAAGCTTTTAACAAGAATAAAATCAAAAGAGAAAGTCTCAGTAGCAAGAGAGAAATATGTCTCTCCAGAAATCAGCAAGAATCCAACATTATACCAGCCTCCAGATTTATACAAAGGCTATCCTGATCATCATGAGGATAGACAAAAGTTCAGAAAATATAAAGAGAATCTGCTTAGACTACAAATCAAAGATAAGCAGAATTCTTTAAAGCAACCAGTAAAAGAAATAGAGGAATTGAAAAGGATGCTAGAAATAACAATAAGAGAAAGAGACCAGTCCTCTGATGAAGAAATGTGCAAAGCCTATGTTGAAGCACTGCAATCACCAAAAGCTGCTGAAAGTCCAAAACATTCTCAGCACACTAGCGACTCATAAGCAAAAGATTGCCATAGTGAAGAACCATCACTAGGCTCTTTAGGGTTGTTCACTAGTCCTAAATATTTCATTAAAATAAAGTTTTGTCCATCTGAATACAAAGCTTATGAGCTTGATTGTATGATAGATTCAGGTTGCCAAATGAATTTGGAAAAAGGAAATGCTATACCATCGTTCTACTGGGAAAAAACAAACGAACACGATGTAGCCATTGAAGGAACTCCTGTACAGCTCAAAGGAAGAGTTCCATATTTTCCAATAAGCATTGGAAGAATAAAAGAAGTTCTACACCTCAATAGACTAGATGATCTTAAGGAATATTGCATAATAGGCTCACCTTTTTCACATAAAGTCAGCCCCATTACAGATGATGAGCCCAATATGATTTTTACTTGTACAATAAATGGTAGAAGGGTTTCCACCTCTCTATACTATTCTGCTTCTTTCAAATGTAAGAATCTTGTTCCTCAATCTAAGCCCACTCCCAGTCTTGCAGAACTGTTCAAAATAGAAAGATGCATCGCCTATGCAGAAATGCATAAGGAATCTGCCCTCTCTGAAATTTCCTCTAAATTAGAGAAGGATTGCACCTCAGAGTCACCTAATGCATTTTGGACTAGAGAAAAGTACTTTTTCTCTTTACCTTTTAACCTTATGGAAAAACCAAATCCCAAAAAGCCTATGCTGCCCTCATGTCTCCCTAAGAAAGAGAATTCCGTGCAAACAAAATTAAAGAACTATTAGATAAAGGTCTTATAGAACCCTCTAAGAGCCCATGGGCATGTCGAGTATTTGTCATCAATAAACACTCTGAGATAAAAAGAGGAAAACACAGACTACTTGTGAATTTTAAACCCTTGAATAAAGTCCTTCAACCAATCCGTTACCCTCTCCCTGATAAATCTAATCTTTTGAAAAGAATAACATGATGTGCAATTTTTAGCAAATTTGACTGGAAGTATGGTTTTTACCAGATTGGAATTGAAGCAAGAGACAGGTTCAAAACTGTCGTTGTTGTTCCTCATGGGCAGTATTAGTGGAAAGTCCTTCCATTTGGCATCAATAATGCACCATCAGAATTCCAAAAAAGAATGGAAGATATCTTCAGAGAAAAGAAATGGGCATTAGTGTATATAAACGATATTCTTATTTGTTCCAAAAATTTGCAGGAACATTTAAAACATCTTCAAGAATTTTATTCTTTGGTTTTTCAACATGGGTTGGTTTTGTCAAAATCCAAAATGGAAATTGGCAAAAAGGATATTGAATTTTTAGGATATAAAATAAGTAAAGGACAGGTGATTCTTTAAGAACATGTCTTGAAGGTTTTTGCTCACTTCCCTGATAAGATCTTGGAAATAGTTCAACTGTAGAGATTTTTGGGAAGCCTAAATTATATCAGGCCATTCTACAAAGGAAAGGAATATGACATTCAGTTATTGCAGCAACGACTAAAGAAAAATCCACCACAATGGAAAAAATATATGACAAATGCAGTTAAGACAATCAAAGGAAAAGTGAAACAACTCCCTCCACTCTCACTCCCGCAAGGATCTGGTCAAATGGTGATTGAAACAGACACCTCCAATAAAGCTTGGGGAGGAATTCTCATAGAAAAACATGGATATAAGGAGGAAATCTATGGCTACGCCTCAGGAGCATTCAAAAACGCAGAAATCAATTGTCCGTCAAGTCACAAAGAAATCCTTGCAGTAAAAAAGTGTGTAAACCATCTCAAGCTTTATCTAAAACTTGCCAAGTTTATTATTAGGACAGACCTGAAAATAATGCATGGTGTATTTAAGAATGAAAATATTATGGCAGAAAATAGTTATAGGATTTTAAAATGGTTCATTTGGTTACAAAACTTTGATTTTGACATTGTATATAAACCAGGTTATTTAAATTGTGTTGCTAACATGTTAACCAGAGAAGAACTACAGGAGAATCCTAGCCTCAATATGTTCAACTATGGAGCATCCAGCTCGTCAAATAAAAATTCCAAGGTCCATATCTTCAATTATCCCTTGATAGAAGAAGAAAGAGAATATTTTTTGAATTGCGCTAGCAAAAAGGAAGCAGATAAATATCTGGCACTCTCTTTGATCCAACAAGTAAATGCCTCTCTTCTAAAAATTAAAATCTTGGAGAGATGGGAAAAACAAGCCTTTAAAGGCTTAGAAAATGCTCTGCACCAACTTCAGCAACTCAATCATGTTTGGATTGACACAACCTATACAGATGGATGAGAATTGTATTATGTGGATATAGGCCCAGGGTTTTTGACATGGAATAGCTACAAACTCATATTGCAGTTCTGCAAAGAACAAAGAGAAATAATAATCTATGGAGATCCTTCTACACTGGTGCAACAACAATGGTCAGGATGGACAAAAGTTTTTCTTTACAAATTCTGTCCAAGGAAAGACTGGGTTGAACGATGTGCCAATTTCATCTTACACCTTCAAGCAGACATGATCGTAGCACACCAGAATCATATGTGGTTTAAATTTAAGCTCCGACATCTTGGCGTAGCTTACTCCCCTCTTGAACCCCCTATTTTCACTCAGTAGAAATACAGAAGAGTGGACAAAAATGGTCGCCTCTTGGATAATAAAATTCATACGATAAGGATTCCTCTAAATACTAAAGTTGAATCCATTTTCCAAGGAGAATTCTGTTGTATTCCTAATGGAGTCGTGATCGAGTCTGATGTGGAACAATGCTTTTCAACATGCTTATTTCTGGACACTGAATTTAGTTCTGATAACGACTCTGATAGATTCGCTGGTTGTACATGTGGGTAAAACCCATGTATCTGTAATCATGACAATGAATAACGAAAAGCGTCGTGGGCCGCTAATAGTAGCTCCACTATGTAAAAAGTCCAGTCTGGTTGTCAGTCCGTAGATTCTTTCACATGGCTTTGGAGACTTACCCAACAAAAGGTGTGATTTGATCCACTGCCATGAGATACGAATCAAGTCTTTTTACCGATAGGTGTAAGTTTCGGGTCATCGGTTTAACAACTAAATATGTATAAATAAGGTGCTCCTCCCCTCTGGGCACTGAGTGTTTTTTAGTCTAGTAAGCTTTCTGCATTTTCTCTGTGTGTCGAGCACTATGTATGCTCTCCATCTGCACCTCGAGCGCTGTGTATGCTCTCCATTTGTGCCTCGAGCGCTGTGTACGCTCTCCATTTGCGCCTCGAGCAATCAGTTGGGATCAAAAGCAGTGATCTCACTTTTAATGAGTCTATAAAACCAGTAGTGTATGCTCTCCCTCTACACTTAGTGTCATTAGCTGGGATCAGAAACTCTGGTTAGTGTAAGTTTGTCCTTATGATGATCTTCGCCCTCCGAAGACGAACATGCTTTGTTTGAGTCTGTATTAAGAAGCTGCATCTTTTGAGTCTATATTAAGAAGCTACATCTTCTGAAGTCGCGTTCGCGTTCGGATCTTGGCATTTGACTAATGATGAATTTGAATGTGTAATTGATGATATATTAATGGATTAAAATAAATTAAAAAGATACAATTGCTCTCACACTGTTCACCCCCCTCCTACCTCACGTTATCCTTCTCGGTGCCATTACCACTCCACTCCACTCCCCATTCTGTGTTAATACACACTAGCTTCAATATCATGTTCCCTCCAAACCGCGCATGCACCAGTCCACCCAGTTCTCCTCGGCTCTCGCTCCCTTCCTCATTTCCCTGTCGCCCTGCAACCTTTCTCATCCTTTACCACCGTTGGCTCCCTGCCTATTCTAGTCCCACATTTGACCTCTGTTAACAACCACCCATCATGGCATCGCTCTCCCTCCAACTCCGTGGCAACACCCTTCAACGCCCTTCTCTTTCTCTGCTATGCTCTCTACCACTATCTCTCCACCTGCATCCCTGCACATCTACACCATTCTCCCCACTGCTATGCATTCCCTCTTCCCTATCCTATGTGTTCAGTCATCCAAGCACCTACATGTTGTGCCTCCACACCAATCGCCTCCAATCCAATATGCACCTCTTCACCCAACACTTGCATTCACCTCATCCTCAGTACACTCCCTACAATGCAACCCTCCTATCTGCAGCCGTCAACACCCATCCCTTCCATGATCCATCGCATCCCTATCATAAGCATCCAATATCGATCCACATAAACCCTATACAACAAAAATAAACAACTTTTAATAAAAATATATTATTACACCAAAGGTGTTATTTAAGGGGCTGCTCCTTTATGAAAGTTTTTTTGTCGACTCGTTTTCTGTCAATGGCCTATGAGGAGCCTCCCTATGTCCGTCGTTGACTCGTCGTTTGTCGACGGCCTATGTGGAGCCTCCTCGTGTCCACATATCAAAGGGTATTATTTTATTACTCAAATCTACAAGATATACAATTTATCGATCTATTTACCACATCGTGCAAAATGCCGGACTGCCACATCAATGCTATCGACCTCCTGTAATGGAGTCAGGAAGCCCTTGCTTCTTCTCCACTTCCTTCACTTTCTGCTGTAGAGCATGAAGCATTGATGCCGATAAAGAATGAACCCTATGAGTAGGAACAAACTAAAGGGACCGTTCTGATTTAAAGGACAGATCAACCGTGAATACCGCCCCACCATGTGTAAACAAATCACAAAACATCTCGCAGAACACCTGATATACAATACATACATATATATTCATCATCACTGACCACATGAAATCAAATCACGGAATACAATGGAATCAAATCATAAAATACACTTTTCTGGTGAAAGAGGAAAAGCATCTAAGATTCTGGTGCAGTGGAATTTCTCTGCTAATGAGAACTTCAGTTCGAGAATCTGGAAGATCAAAACTATGCAGGGAAGTTTACTTACTTATAAGTACAGGTCCCATGCTTATTCAATTTCAACCCATTAGACTTTAGAAATCACTACAAATAACTGAGACTATCCAAGAGATCCATCCTGCTGCAAATAAGCACTCTAAATAATTTGTTGACATGTTTTTCAAAGGGAGCGATGCATGCTTCCATATCAGCGATGCATTTCTTCAAACAGTGAAGAGATTGCTTCAATTCCAGCGTCTCGTTAGCTGCCAGATCCTATCCCCTGATCAACAGCTTCAGAGAATTTACCCAAGCATTTAACTCGTCGATCAAATCCATCGTGATGGATACTATGTAGATGTCTAAAACGATCAGAAGAAAAAGCACAATAACTTTACTCAACCATTTAAATGTCACCTTCATAAAAATTTCCTTCGTCTATTTGCCATCATTTCAAGATGATGATTGAAGGGGAGCATTCGGGATTTCCTCCTCTTCTTTTGCCTTTTCCTTATTCTCCTGATCAAACACGATATTTAAATTGTCTACATCAGTTTATGGAAAACAATATTTAAATTGATGTTTTATTGGACATTGCTTGAGAAAATCCTTGACAAAATTTAAGCAAGCTTGCCTCTCATAGCACTTGCAAAGCAAATAAACTCGTTATCATTAAGTGAAGAACATTGGACCTGCTTGCTCAATCACCTAGTTTATGAAAAATAACGCTTTCATCAATAAACCTTTTCCTTAGTTTCTGAATTTGTCTTAAGATTTCCTAGCTTTCTTCCCATCATTGAAACACTTCATTACAAGTCCTTTTTACCTTGACAAATTCATTGCCTTGTCATGACTCCGTCCATGGGAAAAAGAGAGATTTTGCAAAAATATCCATTTATACAGTACCCTTGCTGCAAATAGATACATCAAAGCATGAAAAGTCTTTCATGAAAAATAGATTCATCTACAGAAACATAGATAACACTTTCCTCTCAGAAAGTGCCAAAAAAATCGAAATAGATTCATCTTGTAGTAACTTACCACTAGTAAAGAGCTGCCTAGAACTACAACAATGGCTATCAGGGCAGGACTGATAGTGGTGGTGGCGTAGTTGTGCTTGGTGGGTCATTTACATATGGCTGCATCTAGTGAAGCTCCCCATCGAAACTCATATCTACATGCTGAAATTTCCCTTGGACGGGACTGCTCAGAAGGCAAACTCATGGCGAATTTCTTTAACATATATACTTCAAACCTATAAATTTGTTGAAAAACATAGATGTAATTAGTTACTATGTTTGTGGAGAATGAAGGATAATAAACCCACTACAAAACCATAAATAACGACACTACAAATTCAGAGTGAATTGATGTAACTACACAAAATTGATGAGAAAACTGCAAAACACCTTAGAGAAATTGTATTCATGGTGTGCTAAGCTCTGGAAAATGATGGAATAACCTACCCATTTGGAAAATAGACTCCATGGGTACAATTTTCATGAGTGTTTGAGCTGGTTAATGTAAAACCAACACATTCTAAACTTTGAAATCGAACTGATATTAAATTCGAGATCCAACTGATATTGAATGACAGATGCCTGGCCCCGGGACTGCCAAATGTTATTAAATTCAAGATCCAACTGATATTGAATCACAGACGCCTAGCCCTGAGATTGCCAAATGTTATGGATTTATTCTTTATACGACTAATTGCTTGCAACGAAAGACACATGGGAGCGTTAACGTGGATCGACCGCTTAACGTCACAGACCCTTCCTTTGCACATGCATTGTCGGACACGTGCCATAATTATTTTGATGTGGTTTGATGTTAACAAATCACTATGAGAGATGCTTACGAGGATATCTTAAAAATTGAATTAAATTGCTTTTAGAATTCATTTCGGTAGAATGTCCAAATTTTCATTCATATTTAAATTTAGGCTTTTTAAAAAAGTTTTACAATATTTAAGGTTACTTAGGTGTAATTACATCATTAACTTATTTTTTAAGACTTAAGAAAACGATCTTGCACCTAATTACAAATAGTTTATTACTAGCATACCCCCAAAGCGGGGGAAATGAAACACGAAAGAGAACTTCGATATGTTTCAAAATTGAGAGAAAGTTGTATGTAGATAATATAAGGTTTTGTGATGAAAACATAAAAGAATTAAGCAAAACTTACCATATCATTTGAGAATTTGAAGTCGTTGCTGACAGATCATCAAGAATTGCCAATGAGCTAGTTGTGTTTGATCGAACCCCAACTTTGAGATTATAGAGAGCTAGCAACCAATTTGAGATTATGATAGGAATTCAAACAACCATTGTCTTTGTATATGAAAAATCATATAGAATGCCATAAAACAAATGGAAGGATTTTTTAAAGTTATACCTAGGGTTAAGTTTCCCACTGATGAGTTAGGAAACAACAAATTTGCAGGAGATTCTCCACTTGAGTCATGGAATTTCATCCTATTTTACTCAAGAGTATATGAAATTTTAGTTAAACACATACTAATCTGTAAGCCTTTGAAATTGCACTTGTTGTCTGTATCCAATTCAAATATAAACACTAGGTAACCCAGATGGGAGCAGGTGGAATTTGAGTTTGTTGGCATGGCTTTTTGAGATGTTATTTATTGCTCTTCCTTATGCTTCAGCCGCCGCCTCTAGTTTCAGTGAGGAGTATGCTCAGGTCTTTACGATATCAATTGCTCAGGTCTTTACGGTATGATTGTCCTCCTCGAGAATTCTTGATGATATGTCAGCAATGACTTCAAATTCTCAAACGATATGGTAAGTTTTGCTTAATTCTTTTATGTTTTCATCACAAAAACTTATATCATCTGCATACAACTATCTCTCAATTTTACAACATATTGAAGTTATCTTCGATGTTTCATTTCCCCCGCTTCAGGGGTATGCTAGTTATTATTGTTATATAATATTGTTTTATTAAAATTTTATTATTATAATATATAATATTCTTATTATCATATTCATAAAATCCCAAACTTATTTTCTTTCCCACCAAAAAGGGACATTTATTATTATTATTATTATGGTTATTAGTTTTCTTTAATAATTATTTGGATAAGAAATACCAAAAAGTCCAAAGCAGATTTTTCCTTCAAAAGGAAGCAGATTGAGAATTATTAAATTTTTTGTGCCAAGATATATTATCTAAGGAAAAGAAGTCAACGATCATTTATTCGTTTTATAAGAAGTGGAAAAAAAAGTCTAAGAAGAGTATAAGTCGTGAAGTATGGTGATTACAAATTTAGAATTGCAGCCGCAATTACAAGCAGAACAGAGCGAGTTAGAGCAACTAATTGTCATCTATAATTTGAGATGAGTAAGCAGCTCTTCTTAATTTGTAGAAATATTATGGAAGCGACGTCAAATTATAGTATATTCACGAGCTACATGAAGGGTAGAACCCTCTCGACCATTGTACCAAGTTTGGGCAGCTTGGTGCAAATATGGGTTTTTCCCTTTTGGTGTCAGTTGTAGGCATCGAACATTATTTCTGGCCCAAAAAAATGTTGTGAATAAGTCCCCGACCCCTTCACATGTTTTTTCTCATCGAGAACTTTCGTGTGAGATTTGGGACCTGATTCAAATTTCATGAGCAACAGTTATGGCCCTGACAAGTTGACCATCGGGTTTTCACCTCAATATCAGTGACTATTGGCATTCCATGCCTCATCTCTTCCCCTTCTTGCCTTTTCATTTATGAAGTTCATTGTAAACAAAGAAAAATTATTCTCACCTTTTGTAGAGAGTTTTGCACATGAGAGTAGCTAAGGCATCTCTTCTTAGAGATTGCGACCACCATGTAATCGGTCATTTGATAATAATGCTTGCAATATTCTACAATGTGCATGTGTGTTTCATTCTATTTACTTGTTTCTAATATTGTGCTTAGTTAATTTTTGATATACACGTTAACTTCCACCGATTAGTGTGTGTCAACCATATTCTCACCTCAATCTAGATCAATAGTGTTAGAGCTTTATGCTACCCATTGCATGCCCCTCGTATTATAATTATTGTGTCATTAAATATTTAGAGCAATGAGTGCAATTAGATTCTTAATTATTATGCAGTGAAAAAGAATGAATAATACACACAAATCAAATCTCACAGGAAACATATAAGTATTGCTCCGATAATTACAATATAAACTTCATTACAATATCCAGTGTTACAATGGTGTTACATAAGGACGAATTCGAATCATGACAATACGATTCTAATCCACCAACTAAATTTGACTGCATGGATAATTAAAGATGTCTAAATCACCATAGGAGTTCAACTGGCTAACTCCAAATGTCTAATCCAGTCTCTCAATCAGTTACAATCAATCAAACTAGTCTAACTGCAGTGGTAGGTGAGAAGTAGGTGAGAATTGGCACCTTCCCACATGCAGCCATGCAAAACTGGTGCTAACTGAGTTGGAGGATATCTAATTGAATGTAACTGAAGCATAACTAGGCTTAACTAGTTACCAACTGCCAACAACTAAAGGAGGTTGGCGTCGACACTCCGAGTGGCTCCTAAAATGTAGGGATTGGTCTAGGAGGCGCCTAACCTCATGCATGCAAGTGCACTCAGTCTCAGTTAGTCTCTATTGGCATTCCCCACACTCTAGTGACTAGTACATGTGGCCCCATTAGGCCAAGTGGACCCAATGTTACTAGTGGACCTAATAATTAAATGACGTCTAAGTTAGGAAAATATAATCTAATAGAAAATCTGGACAAGGGAGGATTATAAATCTTAACACCCCCCCTGAATCCTAACTTGGACAATTATGGGCCCTGACAATAAGGCCAAAAGTCATCCATATACAATCTAAAAGATAAATGTTGCTTAATAAATCGATGAAATAGGGGAAAACCTCATGGGAACCCCCCCCCTCAAAATAAGTAGGAACTAGAAAATACAAGCTATCTTTAGAAGAAAGAAGCTTCCTCAGAAAAATAACTTGTCAAAAAACTCTACTGCAATTTGCAGCAGTATGGTTCTTCTGTGCAGCAACATCCTGAAGATGTGCATGTAAATATCTCCAAACTAATGGCTATGTATGGAGTAAATTTCCTCTTTGGAGGAAGAAGAATATACTCAATTGAATCAGAAATATAGACAACTGTTAGATGAAAACTGGACCCATGTAGAGCAACTAAAATCAACTGATGAGAGAGAAAAGGTGCTTGAGAATTCGAACCATGTGAGGAAAACCCAAGCAACTAATATATTGCAGGCTTGAACATCGAACCATGTGAGGTAAAATCAGCCCCAAGACTTAGGAGCAAGTGTCCAGGCGAATACAAAATGTATCCATCTTTAATAGTTTTGTGAGGAGATGAGCATGTGATCAAATAGATAGGTAGAGAAGCCGTGGGACCATGGAGAGCGAATGCTTGAGCTCCATAATCTGATATAGCTTTAGGAATAACCAATGATTCATAAAATATAATATCAACACACTCATAAGAGGAAACTAACACCAAATCCCCAGCAACAAGTTTGAAGGAAACTTGCGGTACTTGATTTGTCACACCAAAATCGATGAGACCAGCTACAAGCATGTCTGAAGGCTCTTGAAACTTAAAACCTGAACCAAATAATGTCAGATTAGATCCAAATAAGACCATATTAGATCCAAATAGGTTCATATCAGATCCAAGAGTGTGCTCCATTGAGATTGTAGATGCACAATTTTCTCCTTCTTCAAAATTATAAGTATTGGTGCATACAATCTTGTAGGAATTTGCTCGAAACACTATATCAATGAGAGTGAATGGATCACTCCTACAATTTGTTATTATTTCCAAAATATCTATGGTATTACTTTTCTACACACCAGCAACATCATTAGAGATAGAGAAATCAACTTCCTCTTCATTTTCTGAAACAATCACTGGTAAACAATGCACATAATTTAAAATAGAAGAATCATTGGAGAAAGAATGGAAGGAGAGTTTTTCTTCAATAACAGATATTTGAATGTTTTCTTTTGGATCAACCATATGAGAAGATGAGGTATCAGACATCTCATAAACTTCTGGAGTAGTAGGAGAAGGAGTCACTCCAATGAGACTTTCTTCAACTCAAATTGACTGTGTGGAAAATTTTGCTTCTTCTTCATCTTCAACAGTTTTCTTTGTTGTATGGGAGGGCATGAATTCATCATGTTGGATTTTAATTGGACCTCTCTCAACAGTTGGGATTGGGGGCACATATCCCATATGAGTGTTAGGTCCTCCTGATAGAGTGAAAGTGGTGAAGGAGTCCCTGGAAGATCCCATGTGGTTGGATGCTCCAAAATCTATCAAATAAGCCTTCGACGGAGTGAGGCGTGCCTTCAAGGTGTCACAACCCCAACACTGTAAACCTACTCAAAGCACTAAATTTCAAATTGTACTATATGGAAAAACTCATGTCATAAAAAAATCCAATGTAACCAATAACATAAACAAGTTTCCTCTTACACAAATATAGGTCCACATCATATACTTCATAAAACAAAATATAGTCATTATCAACTCCAACAATATTTAAACATCATTAATTAACAAAGAAAACATTAATAAAACTACTCTACATTCCAGTTTATTTTACAAAATATATAAAAAGTATCCTTTAAAAAAAATATTGACCCACTCCCTATAGAGTATGACCCCAAACTCTCTCTTCATAAAGAGGAGAGCATTCTCTTTTTGAATAATCATCATTTAATTCATCAAACCAATAAATCCATTTATTAAACCCAATGACAATTACTTTTTATAAAAACAAACAATTAATCTAAACTTTATCCAAAACATGTTATTCTATGGAAAACGACTTTTACCTCATTAACCTATTTACATTCATTATAAAAATTAGTCTGAACATAAGTATGCTTTAAGGTGGAAGAATCCTTACGTTGTGTGACTTATTATCTTAAGAAGAAAACTAAGAAGCAAAGCAGTTCGCAGTAACTACTAACAAAAGCAAACAGGATGCTTTCACGACACTCTTTCTATACAAGTTCCACACTGATGCAGAAATTGACAATTTATTAAAATGTGCTCGATTGAAAACACAAATGCAACTTCTTGCCATTTTTATACATGTCTTATGCGAAGCAAAAAAGTATCAATTCTCTCGATGCCCAATTTCTTTAACATGAATTTGAAAATTTGATTAAACTACTAGCTAAAAGGGTTAACAACAATGAATGCAATTTTAAAAAGGTTCGCAGATGTTCAAAACTTAAATGGCTCAGAATGCAAAGATCTATAAAATGTGTACAGTTCAGCACATGAAACATTTGCAAACTCTGAAATGTATATGCTCATTCAGATAATTTATATATATATCTAGGATTTTGATTCGAAGGAAAAAGCAAACACACTCTCAGTACACGCCACCGATCTCAAGTGAATACTAGTTAACTTATAAGCTTTAAACAGACAGGATTTCTGAATGGAAGTGAAAACTAAAAGCTAGAAGCCTGGATTGAACGTCACAGAGAGAGATTCAAGGGGTCACACGAGTTCCACTGATAGTGGGAACCTCACGGCCTAGATCTTGCGAAACTTGGAGTTTTCTAAAATAAAAATAGACACGATCTAGACGCCGACAAAGGTTTAACGAGCATACATAGATTCTTCCAAGTGAAAAAAAACGCATTCAAAGAAGTGTAAAATGCACTCAAAGATCTGAGTCTTTATAAAAGAAAACACAGATTAGAGATCATAAAAGGAAAAAACACAGACATATACAGTGAGGTCTTTCCAGATCGAGAACACAGATGAGATCCATTTATATCAGATATCGAGATCCTAGTTTTTATATGAGAGATCCGAGGTGCAGAAAACATCAACGCATACTCGAATATACATCGGATCTAAGTTAAATTTCTACAGATCCATAATTGTTTTCATAAATGTTTTGGGATAAAAACATCAAACGCGGACTAGATTGGATACATGAGGTATACGATGCATCAAGGGAATTTTATGTAGACTGGTTATGATTTATATAGATGAAAAAATGAAAACGTATGAAGAGGTTAGGGTTTGCTACAAATCAATCATACACATTGTACTTAAACGGATCAAACAATGAAATCGTAAGAAAAATTAGATCAGACTTGAGTTTTAAAGTGTTATTATATAAAATATGCATATCCTTAAACGTGTTGGAAAATAGACGCATAGCCAGGTTAATGTAGAACAAAATCGTGTTTAAAATTTTATAAAGTTCACCAATCAATCAATGTTTTTGAAATCAATGCATATGGATCATTAACAAATGCAAAACGATTGTTCAATTCCTTTTTTTTTACATAGTACACACATGACCGAATTTGTATGTTAATCCTAACTCATATTTCTCAATAACAAAAAAAAATGCAAACGATTATCAAATTCTTTTAAAATGGAAAATCAATACACGATCTCATCTCAATCCAAATGCATACAGTTCAATATTCAGAAAAATATAAGCAAGGTGCAAATGACTTCAAGGTTATACCAAGTCTAGATTTGAAATTTATAAGTAAAACAACGCTCTGCAAAATCTAGTCCATATAGTTCAAAGTTACTTACTTGAAAAATAAGGTCGAAAATAACTACTTGGAGAATCAACTCCTCCCAACCATAGAAGAGAGAAACTCAACGGTTTGCTCCACTTCACCCCGAGCTGGATCACCAACCATGCACTAGAACAACAAGTAACTTCCTCATGGCACTCAATCCTCAAGTCTGTAACAAGTTTTTAATGATGGACTTATAAAATAGAAAAACGCTCAACACATGCACTCAACAATCATTTTTCCCATGCAAAACACGACGTCATGTGTTATTCCAACGCACACATATATATAGCTTTTGCCCAGGTATTATGCCATCCTAATCAAATCTCCAATAAAATACTTAAGTCCCTATGATTTAGGATCTTGTCTGGTTGTTGAGTTCTGGATTGGATTGGATTGGTCTCAATCACTCTAGCTTGCTTACACATGTTCCTTGGTGCCATGGTTGGTGTCCCCTCATGTAGATGAATTCTCCTAGTGTCATTTTCTTTATATAATAATTAAATAAATAAATAAAATGGTTTGTTGTGCAAATGTCATTTGAGTTTTTAAGTTTCATAACTCATTACATAATAAAAATATATTTTCAGAGTAGGAAAATAAAAGTAATGTCACGGGGTATTACATTTCTCCCCCACTTATTCTTAACACTGTCCTCGGTGTTCTTTTTATTATTTTTATTCTGAGCTCCCTTGCTCATTCTGGAACATGGAGGGATATGCTTCCCACATTTTATCCTCCATTTCACAAGTTGCATCTTCAGGGTTGAAGTGCTTCCATTGCACTTTTATTTGAACGATGTCTCGATTCTGGAGCATACGTTCCCTCCTGTGTAGGATGCAGAAAGGTTCGGTCTGGAACTCGCCCTCGGGTTCTACCTGAATCACATTCCAATCAGTTATATGAGTAGCATCATGCATATGTTTTTTTAACAATGAAACATGAAATACATCGTGTCCTTTTACATTAGGTGGAAGTGCAAGCTGATAGGCTACCGACCCTATCTTAGCTAACACTTCAAAAGGTCCACAATACCTTGGTGCCAGTTTGGAACATCTTCCCAAACTCAAAGAACTCTTCTTCGACTTTACCTTTAGATATATGTGATCAGCGACGTTGAACTCCCTTGGAGTTCATTTTAAATTTGTGTAACTTTTTTGTCGATCCTGGGCAACTTTTAAGTTTTGTTGCACCTCTTTCACCATCTGTTTCATTTCTTTTAACAATCATGGTCCTAGAACAATCCTGTCAACAGGGTTATCCCAAGACAAAAGTGTGCGACATTTCCGACCATACAAAACTTCAAATGTACTCATCTTTAATGAATCTTGATACCCATTATTATAAGAAAATTCTACTAAATGCAAATACTCTTCCAATTTACCTAGTTTATCCATTATATACATTCGCAACATATCTTCTAACACTTGATTGGTTCTTTCAGTTTGTCCATCCATTTGAGGATTATACGTGGTACTGAAATTCAGTTGTGTATCTAAACCCTTAAACAAGGATTTCCAAAAGTTACCCGTACATTTCACATCTCTATCAGAAATCACAACCTTTGGAATACCATGTAATCGAAATATTTATTTCATAAAAATATTAGCTATATTAAAGGCTTTGAAAGTAGAATTGATGCAGGAGCATTCGATCTCAAGGCCAACTACTAAACTTCTGGTCAGACCCCAAGGTATTGACATCTGCCCAAGGAGGGGTTCATTGTAAAACCATTGTAAACTTTCATGTAAAGTATTTTAATTCCTGCAAGTCTAGATATGATAGCAGATATAATCTGATAGGTGTCAGTACTAGATGATTCATGCTGTAGGGGTATAGTGGCATGCCAACAATGCGATGAGTTGGTCACATGCTGAGGAATCTTTTTAGTTGTTTGATGAGTCATAGTTTGTTACCAAGCGATAGGCATGATGGCAGATCACGACTCCCTGTGTGGAGATTGAGCCACAAGCTATTTGGACAGGGACGTTTCAGCATGCACGGTAGTGGTTTGTTTTGGTTGTAGGACCACTCAGAGTAGGAGTTAACATTTTAGGTTGAATAGGAAGAGTAGAGATGTAGGAGGGGTTCTACTCTTCAACATTTAGAATTTTGAGTTTGTAGAGAGAGGACAGACCTGTGTCTGATTCCTGTTTGTAAATATTTTGAAGAATTGGAAGGAGAGAGATCCAAGCTATGTGCATTTTCCTTTATTGCTTAATAGAAGGATTAACCGTGTGTTTGTATGGTTGTTAGCCTTTATGCATGTGCTATGTTGAACTGTGTATCTTACAGAGCCGACTTCGGCGTTTTCATGAACATTTGGGTATTTCCATGAAATGTTGATTTTAAACATCAATTTCTTGCTTAAACAGTTGAAGCAGAGAGTAGATGCATGCATAAGAGTGTTAGGTTAAAGTATTGTGAATATTGCAGGTTGGATTGATCAATTTCATAATCAATCGGCACAACCCGCAGGTTTTTTGCCTTAACCAATTTTTGCAGAGAACGAACGGTAGTAATTGAGGTTGCAGATCAAGATCTGACGGACCTAAAGTATCCCGCACCAAGAGTTGCGAGGAAGTTAACAGATCCACATAAAAAAGAAGAAGATCGACAGACATGGAGAAGGTTGCAAGGATCGGACGACTGAGAAAGTTGTGGGGAAAGATTTTTCGGAGGGGAAGTTGCAGGGGAGCAACTTTGGAAAGTTGGCATCCCGCATCCCGCATGCGAAAACTCTGTTGCGGAACAAATTTGCGGAAATGGAATTGCAGAGAGCAATTTGGGAATCAAGATACCGCATCCCGCATCCCTTCTGCGGAAGGGGATTTGCAGAGGTAAAGCTATGGGAAGGCAATTTTAGAGCAGAATTTGGCCATTGGGCTAAATTTGGCAGTCCTACTAGGTGTAGGGGCCATTAGGTCTTGGAAGTGCTGGTTAGAGTCAGTTGAGATCGGCCCACTTGCACCAAGACTTTACATGTATGAAGTGGGCAACTTTACTTAACTTATAAACAACTACCATTATTGAGTCATGTTGCTTATTTGTTTTAGGTAATCTTGTTATAAAGTCCATGCTTATTATCTCCCATTTCCATTCTAGAATAGGTAAGGGTTGCAGTAACCCGACATGATGTTGATGTTCAATTTTTACTTGTTGACATTCAATACACCTAGCTAGGTAATTTGCAGCATCATTCTTCATGTTAGGCCAATAATAGCTTTTTCTTAAATTAGTTATCATCTTTTGGTATTGCGGATGTTCAGAATATGGTATCTTATGTAGTTCATTTAGAATTAATCGTTTAACTTCTTATGAATCTGGTATGTATAATTGATTTTTATAAACTAACAAGTCTTCCTAACTTATAGAATAAGTTGAATCACTTTCCTTATCATCTGTTTCCAATTGTTCTTTAATTTTTAAGTACTCTTCCTCATTTTTAGCTGCTTCTTTTATTAAACCTTCGAGATTTGTTTTATAACTGCTGAAAGTAGCTAAACAATGTGGAATGGCATTCCTACTCGGGGCATCTGCCACTTTGTTCTCTTTGCCTTTAATGTGTTTAATTTCAAAATCATATTCGTGCAAAAAGGCTAACCACCTTGCTTGGCGAGCATTCAAGTTTTGTTGATCAAATAAGTATTTTAAGCTTATATTATCCGACATTAAGGTAAATTTTCTTCCTATTAAGTAATGTATCCACATCTTTAATGCATGTATTATAGCAACTAATTCTAAGTCATGTGTTGCATAGTTTCGTTCATGTATTTTGAGTTTTCTTGACTCGTAGCTTATTACATAATCCTCTTGTAATAACACACCTCCTAATCCTTCTAGGCAGACATCCGTACATACTACGAAGTCCTTGTATGGATATGCAATTCTTAGAATAGGTGCGGTTGTTAGTAAGTGCATAAGTTTTTCAAATCTTTCTTGGAATTTATTAGACCATATGAATTTAGTTGCTTTCTTTTGAAGTGAGGTTATTGGATAAGCAATCTTGGACAACCCCTCAATGAACCTACGATAGTAACCTGTGATTCCCATAAAGGATCGAATCTCGGTTACATCCTTAGGAACTAACCAATCATTGATTGCCCTAATTTTATCTCGGTCCACCGAAATACCTTCCTTAGTTATTACATGACCTAGGTACTGAATTTTATCTTGAAAGAATTCACACTTGCTAAAATTTGCATAAAGTTTATGTTCTCTTAAGGTTTGCAAGACTAATTTTAAATTTTCTTTATGCTCTTCTTCGTTTTTAGAGTATATTAATACATCATCAATAAATATTATTACAAACTTATCTAAATATTTGTGAAGAATATTGTTCATTAAACACATGAACGTGGCTGGGGCATTGGTAAAGCCAAATGGTACGACCAAGAACTCGTAATGCTCGTACCTTGTTCTGAATGTTGTTTTGTGGACATGCTCATCCTTAATTCTTACTTGATGGTAACCCTACCTCAAGTCGATTTTAGAGAATATTGAAGCTCCTCGTACTTGGTCAAACAAGTCATCGATCCAGGGAAGAGGGTATCTATTCTTTATTGTCATTTTATTTAATTGTCTGTAACCGACACAGAGCCTTAATGTGCCATCCTTCTTTTTAACAAACAAGATAGGTGCTCCCCATGGAGACACACTCAGTCTAATATATTCTTTATCTATTAATTCTTGTAATTCTAATTTTAATTCTACCAATTCGGGTGTGTTCATTCGATAAAGGGCCTTTGAGGTGGGTACTGCTCCAGGTACCAATTCAATGGTAAAGTCAATATCCCTCTTCGGAGGTAGTCCCGGTATCTCTTCTGGAAATATGTCTCTAAAATCATTTAAGAAAGGAAGGTCCTCTAAACTAGGTTTTGTTTCCTTATCATTAGTTTCGATGATGTGTATGACAAACACCCTACATCTTTTTCTAGCACACATTTTCAATTGCAAGGCAGATATTTTTCTAGTAAGAACCTTCTTTGGAATCGCTTTAACCATTTTTCTTTCACCATTATCATCAATATAATCAAAAGTTTTCTCAAAGCAATTTAGCACAACTTTATGTTTTTCTAGCCAATCCATGCCAATCAGTACATCGTAAAATCCTAATGGTAAAACATTCAAATCTACTCTTGTAATCAAATCTTTCATATGAACTTCACAACTAGAAATAAGACTGGTTACTTTTCGTTTTGTTCTAGTGGCTAATTGCACTAACCACGACCTTTCAAAATAATATTTTCTCATTTTACACAAATCTACTAACTTAGGAGATATATAGATTAGGGTAGCTATAGAATTAATTAATATAGAAATAGGTTTATCAAGAATCTTACCATCTACCTCAATCATGGAGGCCATATAATCCGCTTGATGATTGTCCAACGCGGCGCTAATCTACGGTCTGTTCCGAGCAACTTCTCGAACTGTGTGAATATTCTGATTATCCTTTTTATGAGGTCAATCCCGATAGAAATGACTCCCCCCACAACCCCAACACTGCAAGGGTTCTCTTTTTATTTATTCACTTTTATTATTATTATTAAAAGTATTATCTTTATACTCAGCAGTTCTCATAGGTTGTTTATACTCCGTTCTTATTGTTGGTTGTTTGTCCTTAAAGGTATTTTTCTGGAAACTTCTATGTTTTTTAAAAGGTTTGAAATCTCTTCTCTTAAAACTACTTCCATCTCTTCTCTTGAAATTATAAGTATTTTCACTTTTAATCTTGGATTGGTCAAAGGTTAATTTTTCCTTCCTCATTGCTTCATACACAGTTTTCGGCAAGCAACCTAGAAATCTTTGTATTTTAGGTTTTTCTTCATTTAGGTGAGGCACATTTCTTAACAGGGATAAGAATTTAGTATAGAAGTCATGCATGGACATGGATCCTAGTCTTAGCTCGTAAAACTCCTTAGCTTTCCCTTCGTAGTAATATTATGAGAGGTATTCCCTTTTAAATTCCTTTTTAAACTAGTTCCAACTTACTTTCTTATCATTAATTTGTTTTTCTCTTTTTAAGTCTTTCCACCAAATATCAGCCTTTCCGACTAGATTGAAGATGGCCATTCCCCCCTTCATGGAGTTGGAGTAATTGTACATAGTGAAGTACTTCTTCATCCCGGAGAGCCAAGCCACAACTTCTTCTCCATTTTTGACTTCGTTGTCAAAGGTAGGAGGCTTTATTTTTTTGAATTCTCCGGTTAACTCATCTTTATATTTTCTTTTTTTCCTATGTCCGCCCTTAGAACTATCACTAGAATACTCTGATTCACTAGATAGATGGCTTCCGTTAGAGGATGAGTTTTCTTGTCTACATTTCTTTTTTCTCTTTTCATTAGTTATCTCATTCACTTTATATAGTAGGGCTTCATTTAAGTCTTCTTGAGTTTTCAATACCCTTTCATGTTCAGTCTTAAAGTTCATAATTTCTTCTTGCAAGTCCCTCACTATCTGTAGAATCTCAATATTAACAATGTTGTTATTTAGTGGATCCTCAGTATTAGGTTCAACCCGTGCAAGTGGGGTAGGGGATCGTCTTCTGGCCATATCTTCCTGCAGTTTAGTAAAACATTTTTTTGCTATACAAGTAATAAGAACAAAAGTTTACACATTGTTAGTTTTCAGAAATATGTGGATGGACACCATAGGGCCAAGTGTCGTAACATGGGCTCTGATACCACATGTCACAACCCCAACACTGTAAACCTACTCAAAGTACTAAATTTCAAATTGTACTATATGACAAAACTTATGTCATAAAAAAATCCAATGTAACCAATAAAATAAACAAGTATCCTCTTATACAAATATAGGTCCACATCATCTACTTCATAAAACAAAGTACATTCATTATCAACTCCAACAATATTTAAACATCATTAATTAACAAAGAAAATATTAATAAAACTACTCTACAATTGAGTTTATTTTACAAAATATATAAAAAGTATCATTTAAAAAATAAATTAACCCACTCACTATAGAGTATGACCCTCAAACTCTCACTTCATAAAGAGGAGAACATTGTCTTTTTGAATAATCACCATTTAATTCATCAAACAAATAAATCCCTTTATTAAATCCAATGACAATTACTTTTTATAAAAAAAAATAAATCTAAACTTTATCCAAAACATGTTATTTTATGGAAAACGACTTTTACCTCATTAACCTATTTACATCCATTATAAAAATTAGTCTGAACATAAGTCTGCTTTAAGGTGGAAGAATCCTTACGTTGTGTGACTTATTATCTTAAGAAGAAAACTAAGAAGCAAACGGGTTCGCAGTAACCACCAACAAAGAAAACATGATTCTTTCATGACGCTCTTTCTATACAAGTTCCACGCTGATGCAAAAATTGACAATTTATTAACATGTGTTCGATTTAAAACGCAAATGCAACTTCTTGCCATTTTATAAGATGTTCAAACCTCCGCGCTATATATATATATATATATATAAATAGGGGGTGAAAATGACAAACATTTTTAAAACCATCAAAATGTTCTGATTGGAAGGGTAACCATTTTCAAGGTGCCCAAGGAGGTCACATATTTTAGGAGCGAGATTAGGTCCCAATGAACAAGTAAGAATTGCCCTAACCGAAATTGGTGGAATTGGACCTAAAGAAGCCACTCAGGTTCGTTATCAGTTATGCTCATCCTTTTCCTGATTGTCCAAGAGTAAATGATTTGATATCTCATCTGAGAAAAGGCTTTTTAAAGGAACTGCAAATATCTACTCACAATTTCACCCAAGGTTTCTCAAGGTCCAGGGATGGAGGAACTTCTCAACAACCCATTTATAACACAGACCAGGAAGACCTTTAGCTTTAGGGTCCTGCTTATATTCACCTTGCGAACTTACTTACGAAACAACAATACCTACGAGCCACCATAAAATCCTTTGACGCTGTATAAATAAATAGATCAATTGATCCAACGAGATCTGGGCTTCTTGCCATTTTATACATGTCTGGGGCGAAGCAGAAAAGCATCAATTCTATGGATGCCCAATTCATTTAACATGAATTTGAAATTTTGATTAAACTACTAGCTAAAAGGGTTAACAACAATGAATGCGATTTCAAAAAGGTTTGGAGATGTTTAAACCTTTAATGGGTGAGAATGCAAAGATCTGTAAAATGTGTACAGTTCAACACAGTAAACATTTGCAAACTTTGAAACATATATGCTCATCCAGATAATATATATATATATCTACGATTTTGATTCGAAGGAAAAATCAAACACACTCTAAGTACACGCCACCGTTCTCAACCGAACACTAGTTAACTTATAAGCTTTAAACGGACAAGATTTCTGAATGGAAGTGAAATCTAAAATCTAGAACACTTCTGGTTGTTGAGTTTTAGATTGGATTTGATTGGTATCAATCAGTCTAGCTTGCTTACACATGTTGCTTGATTCCATGGTTGGTGTCCCCTCATGTAGCTTAATTCTCCAAGTGTCATTTTCTTTATTAAATAATTAAATAAATAAATAAAATGGTTTGTTGTGCAAATGTCATTTGAGTTTTTGAGTTTCATAACTCATTACATAATAAAAATAATTTTCAGAGCAGGAAAATAAAAGTAATGTCATGGGGTATTACGTTTCTCCCCTCCTTATTCTTAACACCGTCCTCGGTGTTCTTTTTTTTATTACTCTGAGCTCCCTTTCTCATTCTGGAACATGGAGGGATATGCTTCCCGCATTTTATCCCTCATTTCCCAAGTTGCCTCTTCAGGGTTGAAGTGCTTCCATTGCACTTTTATTTGAACGATGGCTCGATTCCGGAGCATACGTTCCCTCCTGTATAGGATGCAGAAAGGTTCGGTCTAGAACTCGGCCTCGGGCTCTACCTGAATCACATTTCAGTAAATTATATGAGTAGCATAATGCATATATTTTTTTAACAATGAAACATGAAATACATCGTGTACTTTTATAATAGGTGGAAGTGCAAGCTGATAGGCTATCAACCCTATCTTAGCTAACACTTCAAAAGGTACAAAATACCTTGGTGCTAGTTTGGAACATCTTCCCAAACTCAAAGAATTCTTCTTCGACTTTACCTTTAGATATACGTGATCACCAACGTTTAACTCCCTTGGAGTTCAATTTAAATCCGCGTAACTTTTTTGTCGATCCTAGGCAACTTTTAAGTTTTGTTGCACCTCTTTCACCTTCTGTTCCATTTCTTTTAACATGTCTGGTCCTAGAGCAATCCCGTCAGCAGGGTTATCCCAAGACACAAGCCCTGCAACATTTTCGGCCATACAAAACTTCAAATGTACTCATCTTTATTGAAGCTTGATACCCATTATTATAAGCAAATTATACTAAATGCAAATACTCTTCCCATTTACCTGGTGTTGCAGCTGCAACTGTTCTTCCCAAACTTTTAAATTTTGGGCCCCTCCTCATCATTTAGAATTGCGTTGGTTTCGTTTGATCCATAAATGTTTGGTCTCATTCTGACTTTGGTTGATTCTGAAGATGAATTTGCGACTTGTTTTTAGAGAATGCTTGTGTTAAGATTTTGTTGTGGGTCGCGGGATTGAATTCGGATTGCTAGCTGGAAAGTCATCAGATCAATTGCCCTTTGAGCAAACCGTTGTCTCTGAGGTGAAATAGTTTGACCTTTGCTGATTTTGAGTTTTCCAAACACTTAAGTTTTCTTATGATCGGGCGTCATTTTTATGTTAAATCGGTGGCTGATAGCCTTTTCCCGTCCGCCGTTGCGGCCCCCAATCCGATTTGCCATCCGAAGTGGGAATTGCCCCGACTGCCGATGTGTGTTAACTTTTCCATCACATGTCCGAAGCCTTCTCTCTTCCGCCGTTGCGGCTGGGAAAGCCTTTTACCTTCTGATGTCTAAACCTGGCCGACTTCCGATCTAAAGTTTTCCCGCCCGCGTCGCGTGTCTTCAGCCTTCCCTTCCGCCGTTGCGGCTCTCAAAGTCATTGAGCTTCCGAAAGGGAAAGCCGTCCAACTTCCGATTCAAGGTTTTCCCCTCCCACCGGCAAGTGCTTGTAGCCTTTCCTCGTCCGCCGTTGCGGCCAGTCGAAGCCTTTGACTTCCGACATCTGTATCCTTCCGACTTCCGCCTTGGTGCAACGGGTCGTTTTCTTGTGGAATAGTCGCTCAATCGGTAGAATCTGATGCTGTGTTTTGAAACGCCATTCCAATGAATGATACTTGTCGATTGGTTGCAGGTTGGTTCGGGAGATCGGTCAAACTACTGTGGCGTGGAGGAAGATGGACAGTTTGGTAGAAGCAAGGCCGAAACTAGCCGGATCACAGGAAAAGGACAAAATGAACGGTGATAGAGGAGTAGCTCTAAAAATTCCGGCAGTATTCAGCCAATCACGAGCATGCAAGATAGAGGAATATGAAGCGTCGAGGAACTGAAGGGTCAGGCGTTTGGGGGGCAGCCCAAGCGGTCTGCAGTGGTAGTTTAAATATTTGAAAGTAGAACTGAGAAGGTGCTTTTTCCCTGAAAAAATTTGTAAAACATTTTGCTTGTAAGAAGAACTACTTCGTTTTACAATCAGAAGTTGCAACTTTTGCCGGCTGGAGAGAGAGAAATGTGGAATGTATTAATGCGACTGAATGAATAATGTTGAAGAGGAACTATTTCGTTTTCAGCTATGTTTGAATTCCTGAACCTACGTTCTTGTTGAATGTTCTTCAGTATATTTTATGATGTTTTCCACTGTGAGTAATAAGTGTTGTTCATAAGACGATTGGCTATCTGGTTGTTTAAATATCTGTAGTTGTTCATGTGTCTTGAAAGAAGTAGCAGCTATCTGTAACTTTTCATAATGCATGTACAAAATATATTACTCACCAATAAGTGATAATTCTGCTTCCTAGGGATAGTTTAGCTAATTAGTTATTTTCTTGTCGCTTGTGATTTGAATGCTCGTGAGCCTTAAGACGAGAGGTAAGAACCTGCGCATCACATTGTGACTACTCCTTATATTTTCATCACCCTGCATTGTTAATTAGGCACTTGCATTTCATATTTTAAGTCAAAATACCAAAAACTCGGTGGACCGGGCCGCAACCGGTAAATCCTTTGTTTGCTACTTTGACCTACGGTAGCCGGACCACAAACCGGACGGATTCCCTATACCAAACAGTCAACGGGCTAGTCGGGAACGTTGATTGGGGAGAATCCCTCACTGTTGCTGCCTCGAATTTCGGGGCCTCAACAATTTTTGGCGCTAGAAGGAGGGCCGCCAGTGCATGGCTGGCCGAGGAAACCCATTTTCCCGAGAATATTCCACTGGTAACAGTTCTGAAAGCAGTGGGTTTCGTAATCCAATTCCGGAAGAAAGAGAACATCTATATTCTCTTGGTAACGAAATTGTTAATGATCTGAGAAGGCATACCAGGGCATACATAAAGAAGATTGGAGGGTTGCCAATCATCCCTGAATTGCCCAGGAGATAGTATAAAAAGAAAGATCGTCCTGTAACTGAAGACTCAGTGTTGGTGGGAGACTGGGAGGAGCTTGTAGAATCTGCTTTACAAGAGGTTGTACTACCTTTGAATCAAGAAGGCCCAGAGACCCCTCACAGTTCTCCTGCTCATACTCCAGTTGGTTCGCCTCCTCACTCCCCACCCAGACTCATGGCGGGAGTAAATGCTAATCCACCACCTAACCCACCTAATCCACCTCCTGCATGGAGAGCCAGATCACCAATAAACCTTACACCTCCTTTACATGACCTACCTCAAGCCTTTGACAAGATGTTGCCCAAGTTTGATCCCAATGAGAAAATACTAGTAGATGATCACCTACAAAGCTTTTACTTGGCAATTGAGGGATTAAGGGCTGGGGAACATGAAGACGTGGTATGCAGACTGTTCCCGCATACCCTTAAAGGAGCCGCAGCGTCATGGTACTTTGGATTGCCTGCTAACTCTATCCCTGATTGGGACACCTTCGAAAGAATGTTCAGAAGTAAGTATGCAACTCAGAAAACTCATGCAGCTCTCATGAAAGGGTTGTGCGCGTTGAAGAAAGAAATAAAAGAAAAAGTGCATAGTTTCACTCAAATGTTTGCAGCATATCTCAAGAACTTCTTTGAAACAGATAAGCCTTCAGACAAAGTTCTTATTGAACACTATACTTCAGCTTTAGGCCCTGACTTGGCCATGTTTGCCATAGGTAGGGCCAAGCGTACTCTGACAGAAACCTATGAAGAAGCAGAAGTGGTGGAAGTTGAAAGAGAGAGCATTGAAGACTATCCAGAACAGTCTGGAGAGAAAGGTACAGGAAGAAAAGCCTTATTGTTTACCAAGCCTAAGGAAGAAAAGTCTCCAGATTTGGAAAATATGGCCAAAATGATGCAGAAGCTTTCCAATAAAATCATAGATATGGAGAAAGAAAAGGAAGCACAAAAGTTTTATAAGCCATATTATAAGAAAAGAGAGGATAACCACCAGTCTCAACCTCCTCCTCACAATACTGCATCTATGAACTTAATAGAGGTAGGCTTGGATAATTTTTGCACATTCCACCAACAGCCACACTCTGAGAAGAATTGTCCGCAGTGGATAAATTCGATGACGTTGGTCATGAATCAGCTGTTAGATTCTAGATTGACAGAAGAGGGAAATGAAGAAACAAAGGAAAATTCTGCTTCCACGTCTACTAAAGAACAGGAAGAGGAAACCATGGCTTTATGGAATTCTGTCTCACTATTTGATGCTGAAGAAGAAAAGACTCAAGGGTGTAAAGATGTTATGGAAACCAACGTAGCCACGAGGAGCCAAGGGACGGTTAAGGAAGACAGTCTTATACTCCCAAAGATTAAGAGGCTGCAAAGAAATGTTAAGAAGAGATTTCAAGACAAATCATTCGCTGATAAAATTCCAGAGTTCACTGTCACGAGCCAAGATCCTAGGCAGAGTGACGCGCAGGCCAACCCCAGTGAAGAAAATGCTGGAAAACCCCATCCCATTGAGCAGCCGATGGATTATGACATTGTGGAGGATTTAAAGAAGATAAAAGCGACTGTTCCACTGTTCGAAATGTGTAAAGTGCCTCAGCAAAAGGAAAGACTGTTGAAAGCACTTGAAGCATCGGATGAGAAGCTGCCCGCTAGCAACCAACCTTAGGAAGATGAAGAAATTGGAGAAACCAACGTTGGAGGTAAGTCTAAAAGCAAACATCCACCTTTCCTCCTCACGTTTGAAATTTTCAATCATAATGTACATAACTGTTTGGTAGACTCAGGGGCGTCAGTAAATGTTATGCCCATATCAGTCTGTAAAAGGATCAATGGGCAGCCTAAGCCATCCACGTGGAGGGTGGTTCAATTGGACAGAATGGATGTAAAGGTAATTGGTGAGCTGGAAGATGTCCTAGTCCGTCTGGCATCTAATGAAAAAGTATGCCAAGTTATTAACATCGTGGTGGCTTATATACCAGATGCTTACGGTCTCGTCCTGAGCAGAGATTGGTTGGCCAAATTGAATGGATATTTTGCCTCAGATTGGTCGCATCTGTGGTTGCCATACAAAGGAAGTCCGAACCAGATCAAGATTTTAAGGGAGCCTCACATGAAGTACAATGTTACTCAGCTGGAGGAGAAGAATGTACCAATGGATTTTGTATTGGGAAACTATTTTATTGAGTTGGAACCAGGTAATTACCAAGCAGAAGAAGCCAGCAACACATCTGATACCCAGCCTGATCTCCTTCGATTCTCACAGGGTGATGAGATTGACTGTAAAATAGTAGACTTAGTAGTAGGAGTAGATTCATTTTTAGTAGTTAATGATTTGTGGACTTTATTTTTCGATGGCTCTAAGACATTAGAAGGGTCAGGGGCTGGCTGTGTCCTGATTGACCCACAGAAGAATAAACATTTCCTTTCATGTAGATTAGAGTTTGAGTGTACTAATAATACAGTTGAGTACGAAGCACTGGTGCAGGGACTAAAGAAGGCAATTGAATTAAAGGTAAGTAATCTAAAAGTTTTTGGGGATTCTGAAATTATTGTGAAACAAATCCGGAATCAGATACATTGTATTTCTCCCCACTTAAAAGCTTACCAGAATGAGGTATGGGATTTGCTGAAATATTTTAATGCATTTAACATTATTTCAATTCCAAGAATAAAAAACGTAGATGCTGATCTATTGGCCACATCAGCCGCTAGAATCGTACCCACTAATAATCGATGCTCTGTCGAACTGCTTTTCAGGCCCTCTGTACCTGATATGATTACGAACCTATGAGTGTTCGATGATGACCAGCAGATCATAGAATGTTTAACGAATGATGAGGTGTTTAAAGGAGCGATCATAGACGATGAAGAGCATCAGGCTGAGATGAAATACGATAATTTCATTCCTAAAGGAGTTAGAACGTTGGAAAAAATGTTCGATTTAAATGAAAAATTCAGAAGACCACCCAACGTAAAGACCCACAGCTCATCGCTACAGTTTGAGTTGATAAATTTGGGGACTGAAACGGCTCCTAAGTTCGTGAATCTCGGCAAATGCTGTTCGCCAACAGAAAGAGACAAATTCATCAGTCTATTTAAACAATATAAAGATGTTTTCGCATGGACGTATGAAGATTTGAAAATGTATGACACCAGCATCATCAAGCATGTCGTTCCCATTAAAGCAGGCGTCAAGCCATATCAACAACCTTTGAGAAAAATGCATCCGAAATTGGAACCGCTGATTCAAAGTGAAGTGAAGAAGTTATTGGATGCAAGGATCATCTTCAAAGTCAGACACTCTAAGTGGGTATCAAATCTGGTACCAGTAAGGAAAAAGTCTGGAGAAATCAGACTCTGCGTGGATTTCAAGAACTTAAACCATGCATCAGATAAAGATAACTATCCTGTGCCACCCATGGAGCAGCTGCTACAGATGGTTTCAGGTTCTGAACTGTTTTCATTATTAGATGGTTTCTCTGGCTACAATCAAGTATTAGTAGCCGAAGAAGACAGATTAAAGATAACGTTCAGAACTAAATGGGGAACCTTTGCCTATAGAAGGATGCCTTTTGGGATGATTAATGCTGGAGCGACATTTCAGAGGGCTATGGACATAGCTTTCCGCTGATTGATTGGATGAAGTGCTGTAGTGTACCTTGACGACATTACAATATTCTCGAAGAAAAGAGAAGAGCACGTGTTTCACTTAAAGTAGATTTTCGAACGATGCCGGAAATATGGCATCTCCTTCAATCCTAAGAAATACGTGTTCGCTGTCATGGAAGGTAAGTTGCTGGGTCACATAGTTTTGAAGAGAGGAATCTCTATAGATCCAAAAAGAATCAAGGCCATTGAACAAATCCCCTTGCCCCACAATAAGAAAGGGATGCAGTCTTTTATGGGAACTATAAACTTCGTGCGAATATTTGTCCCTGATTTTGCTCAGATTGTTAAGCCACTACAGTAGATGGTGAAACAAAATGCACAATTTAAGTGGACTGAAATTGAAAAGAATGCTTTCAGTAAAATCAAGACTGCTGTTGCACATGCGCCCTCCCTGAAAAGCCCAGACTTTGATAAAGACTTTATTCTGTATACATTTGCATCCGATGATTCACTGGCAGCTGTGCTCACCCAAAAGGAAGAAGGGGGGGATGAATTCCCAATCTCCTTTATGAGTACTGGTCTACAAGGGGCTGAATTAAACTACCCAGCCATTGATAAGCAAGCTTACGCAGTATTTAAGGCAGTGAAGCAATTCATGCCTTATATATTAAAAAATCGAACCAAGGTAATAGTCCCCTACCCAGCTGTAAGATCCCTTCTCATACAGAAAGAGTTAGGAGAAAAAAGGGGAAACTGGGTAGCAACTCTTCAAGAATACGACCTTGAATTCAAGCCAGCCTCTATAGTGAAAGGTCAAGGGTTGTGCAAATTGATGACCGAAAGCGGGAACAACGAAGAACAAGCATGGGAGGATGAGGCTGAATTACATGTAATGGATGTATGTCCTTTGTTTATAGCTCCTGAGTCTTGGTATAGAGACCTTGTGCATTACCTGCAATCAGGGATGTTGCCAGAACATTGGAATTCCAAACAAAGAAGAGCTCTGCGTCTTAAATCGACCTCCTATCAACTTGTTGAAGGAGTATTATTCAGAAAGAATTATGACGGGGTTCTCCTCAGATGTCTAGAAAAAGAAGATGCGAAGAAAGTAATGTCAGAATTACATGACGGTCCTGCTGGGGGACATTATTCAGGAGACACTACAGCCCACAAAATCCTCAGAGCTGGTTACTATTGGCCTACACTCTTCAATGATGCACATGCACATGTCAGGAAATATGATATTTTCCAAAGGTGTGGTGGGAGACAGCCTAAAGCAGCAGCACCCCTAAAGCTTGTGATGATCACGGAACCATTCGAGCAATGGGGGTTGGATATTATTGGAGAAATAAAACCGAATTCCTCCCTGCAGCACAAGTACATTCTTACTGCGACTGATTATTTCACTCGTTGGGTCGAAGCTATCCCACTGCACAAGATAAATGAAGACGAAGTCACCAGCTTCCTACAAGATCATATCATGACGAGGTTTGGAGTTCCAGTTTCGTGAGTATTTGATAATGCTAAGTACTTTTCATCAATTAAATTGACTGCATTTGCTCATGATAAAGGGATAAAATTGCATTATTCGGCTAATTATTATCCACAAGGAAATGGCCTGGCTGAATCCTCTAACAAGAATCTGATTAGGATTTTAAAGAAGACTGTGGTAGAAAAACAGAGGAGTTGGCACTCAGCATTACCAAATTCCCTTTGGGCTGATAGAGTCACCCCCAAGTCCGCAATTGGAGTGTCTCCATATACCCTTGTCTATGGTAAAGAAGCCATCCTTCCTCCCAATATCATGCTACCATCTTCCATGCTAGCTCAAGAGTCTAGGGGGTCGGATGATGAAGTTTTACAAATAAGAATATATAATCTCCTGAAAGCAGAGGAGGCCGGATCTAAAGCCAAAGAATGCTTTAAGCTACAACAAGAGTTAGTTAAGAGATGGTTTGACAAGCATAAAGCTGGGACAAAAGACTTTGAAGTAGGAGACTTAGTCCTCAAATGGGACCACCCCCATGATGAAAAAGGAAATCATACCAAGTTCCAGCAGTTGCGGGTAGGCCCTTTTCAGATTGCAGCCAAGCTTGGTCCTTCTACTTAAAAGTTGCAAGATCTGCAAGGGTGGGAGGAGAACCTACCAGTGAATGGTTTGGTTCTCAAGCCTTA
Source organism: Pseudotsuga menziesii (assembly GCA_001517045.1). NCBI lineage: Eukaryota > Viridiplantae > Streptophyta > Pinopsida > Pinales > Pinaceae > Pseudotsuga > Pseudotsuga menziesii. Next base: position 415,137 of record LPNX010926499.1, read on the forward strand.
TTTTTCCTGAGTTTGTTTGAATTCTTCTGTCTTGTATATAAATAATTCATCTGGCTGTCTTTTGAGTCATGTTTTTTTTAGTTTGTTTTGTTGATTTCAATAAAGGGAGCAAACCTGCGGTTGCATGGGGAACATCCGGAATTTCTGGGTTTGATAAACGTTTTGGTATCAGACTGTGTGTTGTTGTTTATATGAAAGAACTTCTTCCGGTTTAGCAGTTTTCTCGAATAGCTCTGTGTGCATTGAAGTCCTGCTTAACCCCTGTGAAATAAACCAGATTCAAAGAGTCCGGAATACTATGTTGAGGCTCCATCCACGTCACACTTAAAATGTCTAGGGGATGACAGTAGAGGACCCATGGAAAGAATCAAGGTGAACAGTATATTAAATATAAATGATCCCATGCCAAGAAACGAATGCCAAAAGGCAGATAAGAATCAAAGAATTCCTATGAAAAGCATCATACATCAAAGCAGATGCTGAATCATAAGTACTAAATTGCCAGAAGATCCTCTCCGTCCGTGAGCTTAAACTTGAAGTACACCACTCACACAAAAGGACACTATGGGATAGAGGATCCTGAATTAAAATTCAGTAAGAAAGGCATGTAAGCAAACTCATATGAAAAGGACAAAAGTCCAAAAGCACAAGAAAAGTGTTAAAATGGCATGGGAATGAGGAACAAATGAATATTTCTGTTTACCATATGCTACAATGCTGTGGTGTCCAAAGCTATTAGCCACCTGAAGACAAAGGTAATAATGAAACTCATCCTCTGGCCTCAACATAGTTATCTGGACTTGACGATTCCGGTTTCCACTCTCCCTAATTGGACTGTCATCAATGATTAAGGGTACACACTTCTGTCATTTGAAGAATCCATATCGCTGGAAGAATTCAATATGATGCTTTTGTTGTTAAATAGTCTGTCACTCAAAGGTTAATCACCCAGAGATATAGGTTCACCAGGTAATCGCCAATTGTTGCAGCTGCAACTGTTCTTCCCAAACTTTTAAATTTTGGGCCCCTCCTCATCATTTAGAATTGCGTTGGTTTCGTTTGATCCATAAATGTTTGGTCTCATTCCGACTTTGGTTGATTCTGAAGATGAATTTGCGACTTGTTTTTAGAGAATGCTTGTGTTAAGATTTTGTTGTGGGTCGCGGGATTGAATTCGGATTGCTAGCTGGAAACTCGTCAGATCAATTGCCCTTTGAGCAAACCGTTGTCTCTGAGGTGAAACAGTTTGACCTTTGTTGATTTTTAGTTTTCCGAACACTTAAGTTTTATTATGATCGGGCATCATTTTTATGTTAAATCGGTGGCTGATAGCCTTTTCCCGTCCGCTGTTGCGGCCCCCAATCCGATTTTCCATCCGAAGTGGGAATTGCCCTGGCTGCCGATGTGCGTTAACTTTTTCGTCACATGCCCAAAGCCTTCTCTCTTCCGCCGTTGCGGCTGGGAAAGCCTTTTACCTTCCGATGTCTATGTTGATGTATATGTAACTTCGGAATGTATTCTTATATGTATTGTAACCCGATGTTTATTCCGGGATGTTTCTATTATGTATTTGAGTCATGTGGTCATGCCCCGATGTTCCGATCGGGAGGATTAATAATGTAATCAAGTCATTTCAAGTCATTAGGTAAGTCCCCACAGTTATGGGGCACTTGAGTTATTATACACTAATTAAGGTGTAGGCTCGAGTAGTAATTATTAGGTCGAGCCTACGTGTGAAATGGTAATTCAAGTGAACGGACTAATATAAATAGAGAGGGTGAGTCTCTCTATTTATCACTTGTGAATTGCATCACTTGCTCTCTCAAGTGTGGCGCACTTTTGGAGAAGGAAATTCTTGGGCTTGACAGAAGACAGAAGGCTGCTGTTGTGTTGGGAGGTCATCTTGCTGTTTTGGGTTCACATCTTGTGGTGATACTATCTTAGAGGAAGTTGAGGGGTTTTCTCCATTTATGGTTTCCCCTCCTAAAAATCTTTGTGTCTCTTGTCTCTTGTGATGTGCTTATGTGATTGATGTGCTTGTTATTCTCTCAGTGAAAAGATCTTAACATAATGCTAGCTTAAATGTTGAAAAACTAACAGTCTAAACCTGGCCGACTTCTGATCTAAAGTTTTCTTGCCCGCGTCGCGTGTCTTCAGCCTTCCCTTCCGCCGTTGCGGCTCTCAAAGTCATTGAGCTTCCGAAAGGGAAAGCCGTCCAACTTCCAATTCAAGGTTTTCCCCTCCCACCGATGAGTGCTTGTAGCCTTTCCTCGTCTGCCGTTGCGGCCAGTCAAAGCCTTTGACTTCCGACGTTCGTATCCTTCAGACTTCCGCCTTGGTGCAACGGGCCGTTTTCTTGTGGAATAGTCGCTCAATCGGTAGAATCTGATGTTGTGTTTTGAAACGCCATTCCAATGAATGATACTTGTTGATTGCTTGCAGGTTGGTTCGGGAGATCGGTTAAACTACTGTGGCGTGGAGGAAGATGGACAGTTTGGTAGAAGCAAGGCCGAAACTAGCCGGATCACAGGAAAAGGACAAAATGAACAGTGATAGAGGAGTAGCTCTGAAAATTCCGGCAGTATTCAGCCAATCACGAGCATGCGAGATAGAGGAATATGAAGCGTCGAGGAACTGAAGGGTCAGGCATTTGGGGGGCAGCCCAAGCGGTCTGCAGTGGTAGTTTAAATATTTGAAAGTAGAACTGAGAAGGTGCTTTTTCCCTGAAATTTTTTGTAAAACATTTTGCTTGTAAGAGGAACTACTTCGTTTTACAATCAGAAGTTGCAACTTTTGCCGGCTGGAGAGAGCGAAATGTGGAATGTATTAATGTGACTGAATGAATAATATTGAAGAGGAACTATTTCGTTTTCAGCTATGTTTGACTTCCTGAACCTACGTTCTTGTTGAATGTTCTTCAGTATATTTTATGATGTTTTCCACTATGAGTAATAAGTGTTGTTCATAAGACGATTGGCTATCTGGTTGTTTAAATATCTGTAGTTGTTCATGTGTCTTGAAAGAAGTAGCAGCTATCTGTAACTTTTCATAATGCATGTACAAAATGTATTACTCACCAATAAGTCATAATTCTACTCCATGGGGATAGTTTAGCTAATTAGTTATTTTCTTGTTGCTTGTGATTTGAATGCTCGTGGGCCTTAAGACGAGACGTAAGAACCTGCGCATCACATTGTGACTGCTCCTTGTACTTTCATCACCCTGCATTGTTAATTAGGCACTTACATTTCATATTTTAAGTCAAAATACCAAAAACTCGGTGGACCGGGCCGCAACCGGTAAACCCTTTGTTTGCTACTTTGACCTACGGTAGCCGGACCGCAAACCGGACAGATTCCCTATACCAAACAGTCAACGGGCTAGTTGGGAACGTTGATTGGGGAGAATCCCTCACTGTTGCTGCCGCGAATTTCAGGGCCTCAACACCTGGTTTATCTATTACATACATTTGTAGCATATCTTCTAACACTTGATTGGTTCTTTCAGTTTGTCCATCCGTTTAAGGATGATACGCGGTACTGAAATTCAGTTGTGTATCTAAACCCTTAAACAAGGATTTCCAAAAGTTACCAGTAAATTTCACATGTCTATAAGAAATCACAACCTTTGGAATACCATGTAACCAAAATATTTCTTTCATAAAAATATCAGCTATATTAATGGCTTTGAAAGTATACTTTACACGTATGAAGTGGGAAGCTTTACTTAACTAATCAACAACTACCATTATTGAGTCATCTTACTTATTTGTTTTAGGTCATCCTGTTATAAAGTCCATGCTTATTATCTCCCATTTCCATTCTGGAATAGGTAAGGATTGCAGTAACTCGACAGGATGTTGATGTTCAGTTTTTACTTGTTGACATTCAATACACCTAGCTAGGTAATTTGCAGCATCATTCTTCATGTTAGGCCAATAATAGATTTTTCTTAACTTAGTTATCATCTTTTGGTATCTCGGATGTCTGAAGTATGGTTTCTTATGTAGTTCATTTATAATTAATCATTTAACTTCTTCCAAATCTAGTATGTATAATGGATTTTTATAAACTAACAAGTCTTCCGAACATGTAGAACAAGCTCAACCACTTCCCTTATCATCTCTTTCCAATTGTTCTTTAATATTTAAGTACTCTTCATCATTTTTAGCTGCTTCTTTTATTAAACCTTCGAGATCTGTTTTATAACTGCTGAAAGTAGCTAAACAATGTGGAATGGCATTCCTACTCGGGGCATTTGCCACTTTGTTCTCTTTGCCTTTAATGTGTTTAGTTTCAAAATCATACTCTCTCAAAAAGGCTAACCACCTTGCTTAGCGAGCATTCAAGTTTTATTGATCAAATAAGTATTTTAAGCTTATTTTTATCCGACATTAAGGTAAATTTTCTTCCTATTAAGTAATGTCTCCACATCTTTAATGCATGTATTATAGCAATAATTCCAAGTCATGTGTTACATAGTTTCGTTTATGTATTATAAATTTTCTTGACTCGTAGCTTATTACATAATCTTCTTGTAATAACACACCACCTAATCCTTCTAGGGAGGCATCCGTACATACTACGAATTCCTCGTATGGATCTGCAATTCTTAGAATAGTTGTGGTGGTTAGTAAGTGCTTATGTTTTACAAAGCTTTCTTGGCATTTATTAGACCATATGAATTTAGTTCATTTCTTTTGAAGTGAGGTTATTGGATAAGAAATCTTGGAGAAACCCTCAATGAACCTATGATAGTAACCTGTGATTCCCATAAAGGATCGAATCCTGGTTACATCCTTAGGAACTGGCCAATCATTGATTGCCCTGATTTTATCTAGGTCCACCAAAATACCTTAGTTATTATATGACCTAGGTACTGAATTTTATCTTGAAAGAATTGAGACTTGCTAAACTTTGCATTAAGTTTATGTTCTCCTAAGGTTTGCAAGACAAATTTTAAATGTTCCTTATCCTCTTCATCATTTTTAGAGTATATTAATATGTCATCAACAAATATTATTACAAACTTATCTAAATATTTATGAAGAACACTGTTCATTAAGCACATGAACGAGGTTTGGGCATTAGTCAAGCCAAATGGTACAACCAAGAACTCACAGTGCCCGTACCTTGTTCTGAATGCAGTTTTGTGGACATCCTCATCCTTAATTTTTACTTGATGGTAACTAGACCTCAAGTCAATTTTAGAGAATACCGATGCTCCCCGTACTTGGTGAAACAAGTCGTCGATGCGGGGAAGAGGGAATCTATTCTTAATTGTCATTTTATTTAATTGTCTGTAATTGACATAGAGCCTCAATGTGCCATCCTTCTTTTTAACAAACAAGATAGGTGCTTCCCATGGAAACACACTTGGTCTAATATATTCTTTATCTATTAATTCTTGTAACTGTAATTTTAATTCTACCAACTCGGGTGTGTTCATTCGATAAGGGGCCTTTGAGGCGGGTACTGCTCCAGGTACCAATTCAATGCTAAAGTCAATATCCCTCTTCGAAGGTAGTCCCGATATCTCTGCCGGAAATATGTCTTTAAAATCATTTAAGAGGGGAAGATCCTCTAAACTAGGTTTTGTTTCCTTTTCATTAGTTTCGGTGATGTGTACGACAAAAACCCTATTTCCTTTTCTAGCACACTTTTTCAATTGCAAGGCATATATTTTCCTAGTAAGAACCTTCTTTGGAATCCCTCTAACCCTTTTACTTTCACCATTATCATCAATACAATCAAATGTTTTCTCAAAATCAATTTAGCACAACTTTATGTTTTTCTAGCCAATCCAAGCCAATCAATACATAGTAAGATCCTAATGGGAAAACATTCAAATCTACTTTTGTAATCAAATCTTGCATATGAATTTCACAACTAGAAATAAAATTGGTTACTTTTCTTTTTGTTCCGGTGGCTAATTGCACTAACCACGACTTTTCAAAATCATATTTTCTCATTTTACACAAATCTACTAACTTAGGAGATATATAACTTAGGGTAGATCCAAAATAAATTAATATAGAAATAGGTTTGTCAAGGATCTTACCATCTACCTCAATCATGGAAGGCTGATAATCCTCTCGGGGATTGTCCAACGCGATGCTAATCTGCGATATGTTCCGAGCAAATTATTGAATTGTGTGAATATACCGATTATCCTTTTTATTAGGACAATCCCGATAGAAATGACTCCCCCCACAACCCCAAGAGTGGAAAGCCTCAACTTCTTCTCCATTTTTGACTTCGTTGTCAAAGGTAGGAGGCTTTATTTTTTTGAATTCTCCCGTTAACTCATCGTTATATTTTCTTTTTTCCTATGTTTGCCCTCATAACTATCACTAGAATACTCTGATTCACTAGATAGATGGCTTCCGTTAGAGTAAGGACAGTCAGAGGATGAGTTTTCTTGTCTATGTTTCTTTTTCTCTTTTCATTAGTTATCTCATTCAGTTTATATAGTAGGGATTCATTTAAGTCTTCTTGAGTTTTAAGTACCCTTTCATGTTCAGTCTTCAAGTTCATAATTTCTTCTTGTAGGTCCCTCACTGTTTGTAGAATATTAATATTAACAATGTTGTTATTTATTAGATCCTTAGTATTAGGTTCAACCCGTTCAGGTGGGGTAAAGTCAATATCCCTCTTCGAAGGTAGTCCCGGTATCTCTTCCGAAAATACGTCTTTAATATCATTTAAGAAGGGTAGATCCTCTAAACTAGGTTTTGTTTCCTTATCATTAGTTTCGGTGATGTGTACGACAAACGCCCTACATCCTTTTCTAGCACACTTTTTCAATTGCAAGGCATATATTTTCCTAGTAAGAACCTTCTTTGGAATCCCTCTAACCCTTTTACTTTCACCATTATCATCAATACAATCAAAAGTTTTCTCAAAGAAATTTAGCACAACTTTATGTTTTTCTAGCCAATCCATGCCAATCAGTACATCGTAAGATCCTAATGGTAAAACCTTCAAATCTAATTTTGTAATCAAATCTTGTATATGAACTTCACAACTAGAAATAAGACTGGTTACTTTTCTTTTTGTTTCGGTGGCTAATTGCACTAACCACGACTTTTCAAAATCATATTTTCTCGTTTTACACAAATCTACTAACTTAGGAGATATATAAATTAGGGTAGATCCATAATCAATTAATATAGAAATAGGTTTGTCAAGGATCTTACCATCTACCTCAATCATGGAGGGATGATAATCTGCTTGATGATTATCCAACGTGACGCTAATCCACAGTATGTTTCGAGCAACTTCTCGAACTGCGGCTGCTTCTCAAACTGTGTGAATATTTCAATTATCCTTTTTATGAGGACAATCACGCTAGAAATGACCCCCCCCACAACCCCAACACTGCAAGGGTTCTCTTTTTATTTCTTCACTTTTTTGATTAAAAGTATTATCTTTCTACTCAGCAGTTCTTATAGGTTGTTTATACTTCGTTCTTATTGTTGGTTATTTGTCCTTAAAGGTATTTTTCTGGAAAATTTAATGTTTATTAAAAGGTTTGAACTCTCTTCTCTTAAAACTACTTCCATCTCTTCTCTTGAAATTAAAGGGATTTTCAATTTTACTCTTGGATTGGTCAAAGGTTAATTTGGCCTTCCTCGTTGCTTCATACAAAGTTTTGGGTTCATCAAACTCCAAATTGTCTTTATAAATGCTAGGCAAGCAACCTAGAAATCTTTGTATTTTAGGTTTTTCTTCATTTAGGTAAGGCACATAACATGGATAATAATTTAGTACAAAAGTCATGCATGGACATGGATCCCAGTCTTAGTTCGTAAAACTCCTTAGCTTTCCTTTCGTAGTAATATTCTGTGAGGTATTCCCTTTTAAATTCCTTTTTAGAACCAATTCCAACTTACTTTCTTATCGTTAATTCGTTTTGCTCTTTTTAACTCTTGCCACCAAATATCAGCCTTTTCGACTAGATTGAAAATGGCCATTTTTCCCTTCATGGAGTTGGAGTAATTGTACATAATGAAGTACTTCTTCATCCCGGAGAGCCAAGCCTCAACTTCTTCTCTATTTTTGACTTCGTCGTCAAAGGTAGGAGGTTTTATTTTTTTGAATTCTCCCGTTAACTCATCTTTATATTTTCTTTCTTTCCCATTGTTAGGAACCCATGTCAGTCCTTCTCTTTACCGTGTTAGTATATTGTTGTTGGACGCATATGCTTTGTAAGTCGTCCCATAGTAATTGTTGATCCATAGTTTGTGTTATTGTTGTTGG